>CM024272.1:14413677-15013677 GCA_013621005.1 Aeschynomene evenia
ACAAGCATCTCAGCACCGGCTTTTGTAGCAGAGTAAAGGTTGTTGGAAGAAGCTGAGAAGCTTCATGGTTTAACAATAGCATCTTCATCCGTCTCACCATAAACCTCATCAGTGCTAACATGAATGAACCTTCTGATTTGGCCAGTGACTTTTGCATGCTTCTAACAACACATGAGTACCATATATGTTGTTTTGGTAAACTCAAAAAGCTATTGCCAATGAATTGTCAACATGTGTTTGTGCAGCAAAGTGCATTATTGTGTCAATTGATTCTTTGATTAGGAGGTAGTTTACAAGATCAGCACTACCAATGTCACCCTTCACAAACTTGAAATTTGGTGATGATTTTGAAGGGAGAAGGTTCTTTAGACTTGAGCAGTAATCAAGTTTGTCAAGAACAACAATTTTGTAGTTAGGGTAGCTCCTTATAAGCCTATTAGCTACATGAGATGCAATGAACCCTGCTGCACAGTAATGAGGATGTTCTTTGGAGTATATGAAGCCATTTTAGGCAAATTCTACATTGTAAAAAATAGAGATGAATCATAATATACCAATCAATTAGCATTATAACCAGAAGATAGGAAATTTTCATTTTACCTTGAATTGTAGTGGTGGTTATATGCACTTTTTAGCTTCCAAATTTTAAAAACATGCAAATTGATTCCTCTGAATTTTCACATATGTGCCACCAAATTTTGTAAAATGTGCAGATTGATATTTAAACTTTTCTAAATGTGAAACTCAATATCCTAAAATTTCTTAAACTGATAACAATTTTGTTAAGAGTTATCAAAGCCAATGGAATGATCAATTTGCAAATCCAAGAAAATTTAGAGAGTTGAGGGATAAAATGCAATTTTCCCATAAACATCTTTTATAAAACAATCACATAAACTAAAACAAAACCATAATATAGCGATAATAATAGAAATTGCTCATACCTAAGTGAAAATTAAGTCGCAAGAGCAGAAAATTGGTGGATTAAACACTTGGGGTGTAGTTTCAGACCTGCAATTAGAGAAAATTGCTATCATAAAAAAATTATATATAGCTCTAATGCTCTCAATTGGTAAAAAGAAAAAAGAATAAAACAAATCTACATATACATAAATAAATCTACTCTAATACTAAAATACCTAACCACCTAAAATAATTCTAACTACACAACTAATCTACCTAACAACCTAAATATATTTTTTACTACATCTTAATTTATGGTAACTATAACAAAATTTATAATTTTATTATAAAACAGTTAATATATTACCTGGTTTTGAATACGTGCGCCGATGTGATCAACTATGTCCAGCCGGTATACATGTTCAGTCTCCATAATAAAAAAAATGAGAGAGAAAGAGAGTGAATTTTAGAGAGAAAGTGAGAGTGAATTTTAGTGAGAGAGAGTGAAATTTACAAAAATGATGAAGTGTGGCAAATGATCACCCGAGATCACTTTTTTATACTTTTCTTCCTCTAAAGTCAATTTGAATCGACTTTGCTTACAAATGTGCAAATTTTTTTGCACTAAAGTCGATTCAAATCGACTATGCATGCAAAATTGCTATTTTTTTTGTGCTATAGTCGATTTGAATCGACTATAGCTCAAAAAAATTGCAATTTTGCAGAGTATAGTCGATTCAAATCGACTTTAATACAATCAAACACACAACCTATTCACGTAACTAATTCTACAACTACCTATATACATATTTAACTATTTTAAAGTACCTGTTTACGTAAAAAAACCCCAATATAATAAAGATCATAATCCAACATAATAAACATACATGTATGTGTATTATTAGTCTAAGATAAAAAAATTGAATCATTACTTAGCTTCAAACACAAACAAACACAATCGAGTCTTCTCTGAAAGTTTAAATAGAGTGAGCAAAGCGCGTGAGGTGAGAAAAAAAATTTATTTTAAATTAAAAATATGGTGAAGTAATTTATAGTTGGATTATACATGTATTTCGTATATTTATACGATGGTGGCTGATTGGTGGTATACATGTATCATGCCTCTTTCTTATTCATTCCACACAAACCCTAAATTACACATAACTCTCTTGTCATTTCTCCCACACATCAATGACGCAACACACATAACTTGTTATATGTGCATTAATTAAGTTATTTATTTTACAACCCCTGAAATTCATAACAATACTATGCAATTATCTCACTGCTTTGTTACACTAGCCGTCAATTTTCTTGATGAAAAACCAACCAAAGGTGACCCTATCTCTACTATGTTGTATGCAATTGATTTAATGTTTAGAACATTTTCTATTCATGGTCTAAAACATAAATCTCCTCTTTTTTTTTATGATAATTTTCAGTTTTGTCAACGTTCTCAAGGATAATCTTCAAGAACATAGATAAATTCTCATTGGCTAAGGCGTATTTCCTTCAGATCAAATAATTACACAATCAATGTGAACATTCCATTTCAGAATCAATGATTATTTATTTTGGAGTACAAAGCATAAATAATGCTTGACGTACAACAGAAATACGTCAACTTGTATCCACATGATGTGTGTTATACGTATATACATATACGTACAACACACATCTGTAATGGATAACACATTGGATACAGTTGAACGTATTTATGTTGTACGTCAACATTACTGCATATAGAATAACTACTTCAGATTTTGTTTATCGTGAGTGATAAAGTTTTCTTTGTCGATAGGAAAAGAAACAGACATGGCATGTAGCTCACCATTGGGGAGGGTGGGTACATAAGACCTTTCCATTCACCATGCATCGACGGACAACAAACAAAATTTGTTGAATGAAAAGAGATGATTTGCGATAAACTTGTTCATTGCAATAAATTAAAATGAATGAAAGATTAATTAGCATGTAAATTCATATAA
Organism: Aeschynomene evenia; assembly: GCA_013621005.1. Taxonomy (NCBI): domain Eukaryota; kingdom Viridiplantae; phylum Streptophyta; class Magnoliopsida; order Fabales; family Fabaceae; genus Aeschynomene; species Aeschynomene evenia. The sequence continues at coordinate 14,416,569 of CM024272.1, forward strand.
TTTAAGTAGGTGTACTCTACAAATTTTATAAAGATACATCTAATGATCTTAACTTTATTGAATCATATTATCTTCATCGAAAAACTATATATAAATTCATTTAGGGTGTGTAGTTTCTAAAGGAACTGGATATGAGTTGTTTTTATAATAAATAGGGTTTTGAAGGTGTGCAAGAATTCATTGTATAAAAATGATTTTCACTAACAACATATCAAAATTTTTATGATTAAAATATTTAAAAGGTTACCAAACACACTAAAAAAGGGTTATAACCAAGCACATCTTTCTCAACTTAAATTTTGTTTGTTTGGTTTTCTTTTAGTAGTTCTTTGTGTGATGTCTAACAATACTGCATATAAATTTTCACTAACAACATATCAAATTTTATGATTAAACGAATTTGCTCCACTATTTTTCAACAATAAAAATTGGTGTTCAACAAAATTTTAGTCAAAATAGCTAACAAATATGTACAGTACTGTACTACAATTGTGCACAACAAATAACATTTAATATGCACATTAGTATGTAAAGAAAATGCAAACCATTTATTAAGAAAATACACATTAAAAACCAGTGCATATAAGTTTCTATTCAGAAATGCACATTATATATAGTAAGGTGCACATCAATCTAGGAAAACAGTGCACATCATAAATCATTTGATGTGCACACCAGTATATGAAAGACGTGCATATTATCAGCTGATTTAACTGTAGGCTGTTTTGGCGACTAGTGTGTTGTACACCTAGCTGCGCTGGTTTTTTAAACCATTGCATGAAAGTACATCATCAGTAAATCAGTGTATTTCCGTTATACTCAATAAAGGGTTATAGCTTGAATAACTGGAATTACATTTGGAATTAAAAAGATGGTATCACCTCTCTGTTGTAGTGTTGCTTTTGCATTTGAAGCTTTGAAACCAAATCCTTTGGCTAAAATTTAAAGTTTAATACACTCCAAAATAATTGCTTCAATCTGTTAAGAACATGGTTCCTTCCCAAAAGAACAATTTAAGTTGGGAATGTATCAGATTCTCAATTATTTTCCTTTTTAGGTTGGTAGTTAGAACAGAGTCAGCAAAACTGTATGGAAGGACTCATCTTGTATTCCTTGTCTTCTGCTCTTGGGTTTTATTTCATTCTTCAATTTACCTTTATTAGCATGTTCATCAGTTGGCTGAAGAAAATTGAGACAAAACCAAGAGCTGAAGTGGTGGAAACTGGAAAGTGGAAACAATGTGTTATACCTCTCGAGTCTCGACCCACTTTCGCAGGGTCTCTCGAACACCGAGGAGTACATGCAATTGAGGCAGTTGAACTTTGTAGCTGAAGTTGCTTATCGATGGAATCCGATTACGAATCTTCGTATACCAGCAAAATCAGACCGTATTTCGAAATTGTGGAAGCTTCCACCTCTATTGTATTTTATATATTCAACAAGAGCCTTGCATTGCTGCTCTCCATTTGTCTGTTGATACAAGGAAGATACAGTCAGAAGCAAAAACACATTGTGTATGTATCCGACACAGTATGCAAGAGCAACAAGAATTTCTAAGTTCATAGATCAAATATTCACCACATTCTTTGCTATTTGAAATTACAATGCTGATTGTAATATACATTTTTTCTTTACCTTTTATAGAGAAAAAAAATTATTAATAAGAAAAGAGTACAAGAAGAGAAAAAAGGAAAATGTGTAGGTCTTACACGATTAAGCGATATAACAAGGCATGCCAAATTGCCAATCTCTCTGCAAATTTACTAAAGAAACACAGACTAGAAAGACCATTTGCTGAACACAGCATAGAAGCTAGAAGGTAACCCTATCTTAATTGTTGTCTAAATGCGAAGTTCCAACGAAAATTCTAGTATTCCTTTCCAGCTAAAGCACTAAAGAAGACTGATTGCAATATTGGACACGAAATCATAGTTATTTGGACATTGCCTTGATGCCTAGCGTTTGGTAGCTGTCCAGGACACAAAAGACAGAGACTGAAGGGACTAATCCTGTTTGGTTTATGAGACAGAGACACAGATGGACAAAAATTTGTGTCCATGGACAGAAAAGACACAAAATCTGTGTCCACTCCAGAAGTGAAAGACTGAGATGGACTGGACTGGACTGGTCCTTTTAATGAAATTTTATGACCAATATACCCTCCATCACTTCACATAATTCACATTTTGTATACTCAAGGTCATTTTTATATGTCTTTATATCATTTCCACTATTATCAACACAATACAAAAATATTTTTTGTGTCTTGTCCACTGTTACCAAACACCATATAGAGACACAGTCCTTTGTGTCTCTGTCCATTTGTGTCTCTGTGTCTCTGTCTTCACTGACTTGGGACAGCTACCAAACGCTACCTTAAGTGATCCTTACGAGTTTGTAGCAGAGATTATTAATCAAATTTATTGGATTAGGAATCCATGTCTAATTCATAGAGGACAAGTAATAGCATATCTATTAAAAAGATTGAAAGCTTTCAGTTATGTAGGAGATCAGATTTATAACTTATGACAACATAATAGCATATTTCATTATTTCTACCTTGTTCTCTTCTATGTATTTTCTGCCTTATCAGGTCCTAATTTCTTTTCATATTTTATTGCTAATGTGAACCCCTTTTTATAATTATGTTGCTTATATCGGCAAAAGGAGAAAGGAATCTAAAATTTTGCAAGAGCTGCAATGCATCAGATTGAAGCCAACGTATAGTTAAAATAACAATCCAAGTTATTTATCAAAATATAACAGAGAGGAAGCCCTACAATGCACTTTATATACAGATATAAATTCACATGTCCTGTGAAACTTAATTGATTAGTAGTTAGGACCTTAAATCATTCAACTTCAAAGTTACTCAAGATAATGTAAAGTATATTTCTTTTGGTCTTTTTGTGGAAGCTATGCAACAGCAAAGTGCAAACAGACAATAATGTGCTGATTTTCTAGAACTATTCCCAATTTGTAAAGCTTTGATCAGATATACAAAACAGAACACTAAGTTTCACATTTACCATCGCCAGAGAGAATTTCGCTCAACAAAGATGTCAATTAATCATATATTGGCCATGAGTATGCAGAATCACAATAAGAAACATATAAGAAATTCCAGATTTCTAGAAAACAAATGGCACATACCTCGAAGGCGAAAAAATCCACCAGGCTTCACGAATTGATCAGCTCCATCACAGAGATGGAGAAGAGCATCCATACCATCAATACCTCCATCTAATGCACCTATAGGCTCATGTCTACCAACTTCAGCTTGTAGACCGGAGATGTCTTTACTTGGTATATATGGTGGATTACTTACAAGGCCTGCAAGTTTTCCTTCCATGTCCTTCAATGGTTCAAACCAAGACCCTTTCCTTATTTCAATTTTTTCCTGTAGTGGATAATGAAGTGGTTCATATAATGACTGAAAGTATACTCTTAGTAAATACATTCTATTGTGTTTCTATTTTCATTTCCTATTTACTATTTTCTATCTATTTTTTGTTTTTCAAGATGTTATGCAGGAAGCAATGAAAACAAGATTTTTTTTTTTGATAATAGAAGAATTTCATTAATAAGTAAGATGGAGAACTACAATTAGATAGAGGATAAGTGGTCGTCCGAGGTACAAAATAAAACAATATGTGAAACATAGATTTCCAGTCCCTTAACATATCTGAGATGCAAAGGCCTCTAAACAAATTATTAGCTTTGCACCATACAGATGTCAAACGCCTACTCTTAACATATCTTTATATGAAAATTTATCATTGAAAATGTGGGAATTGAGTTTCAACCATATGGTCCAGATAGTGACATATATTGCACAACAATTTTCATATGTTGTTTTCACTACTTTTTTCACAAAAATCATGAAAACCAGCAAATAAACTAGAAACAAGAATGAAAATAAAAACCAAACAGGCCCTTAAATTCTTTTGTATGTTTTTTCTGTAAGGCAATACTATACTTCTCTTTTCTCACAAGGATATATAACTTCCATTTCAATTCAACAAATGGCTGGATTTCATCCTCAAAAACATTTAAACCTTTATAAGACCCTCACCTAAAACAATTCAAACAGTGAATTTCTTCAGTCTTAACCTTTATATGACCTATGCTAAGTGCAACTTTTTCTTTCTAGTCTTTGCTTCTTCATCATAAAAGCATCAACATGTGCAGCAAAAATCACAGGTGAGCAAAACAGAACATAAATCATGAGTAGTGAGAAAGCTTGAATCTCTAACCTGTAAGCAATACCTCTGCACATTATAAGCTGCAACAGCAACAACCACAGGGCTTAAATCAGTGGCAATAACCCTTCCCTCACTTCCAAGAACCCTACCAATACCAATAGAAAGGGCACCACTTCCAGTCCCCAAATCAGCCCATACCCCATTTTTCAAGCCCTCATTCTTTGACACTACATCAGACACAAAATCAACAATGAGTTATGTCTCAGGTCTTGGAATCAATACACCTTCCTGAACACTCAACACCAAGTCCCTCCAATGCTCACACCCAACTATGTACTGAAAGGGTCTCCTCTCATCAATCCTCTGATTCCATAAGCTATAAAGCTCACCAATGTTAACCCTCATTTTCACCCTCACAGCATCACTATCCTCACCACTACCACAACCATCATTATTCTCCAAACCCATTTGGGGAAAAAGTGAATGGTCTTCAACAACATCCTCAATGAGCCACTTGATCTCTCTGCACACGATGCTTGAGTCTGGGCCATTATCTGAATGCACAAAAGATGACCCAATTGAGGTAGCAACACTTTTGGCCCAATCATGCCATTTCTTGAGGTCACACAACTTGGTTGAGTGAATTGGCTTCCTCAGAAAGAGTGGAACTTGGGGTTTCACAGAAGTGGATTCAGATGATGATGATGATGACAGTGATGAAGAACAACAAAAGGGTCTGCAGAAACTGATGAAAGCTGAAGATTTGAAGAGTGTTGGGAAGCCATGGTGGTGGCTATACACACTGCTTAGCCTTAGCTTCATTTCAAGAGAATAAAAAAGGCACAAACTTTATGCCTCACTAATGGATAATCTATAATCAACTTCAGTAATTAAATCAAAATCAATGTGTGCATAATCTATAACCATGAAAGGAAAATGAGTGGAAGTTACTCTGAAACTCAACTTTAAGAGTTGCCCATCATTCCTTTTCTTTTGAAATTCCCATCCACAAGGAGTTCAAATTGATCCTAAAGCAAGGATTTTGAAGATGATTTTCCGCTTGGCATAGGGAGCCAAAAGATGAACAATACCCATAAAATCGATAAACAGTTAAATGCAACTATACACTGATAAGAGTCCATTCATGAGTAAGGAAAGAGTAGTATCTGAATTTCTATCTGATGAGGATACTGCAGCAGCGACTAGTCTGTGTGCCAGTATCGAAAATAAAAATTAGAGTAAACCCCGTTGTCCGATAATTTTTGCATCATAAAGGTAGCAAATATCGAAAGTCGAATACCATACTACTTTTGAACGAAAAAAATTAATGATATAAATGATAATTTTTATTGTTAGATAAATTGATTTTTAATAATTTGTTTGTTGGATAAATTAGTTCTTAAATTTTTATTTTTTTTTCATTTTCATTAATATATTCAACTCTAAATATTCTTAATGATCCCGTCCACTAGGTTTGACCTGGTCATTCGTCGAGTCATTAACTAGTTGGGTTTGGGTTACACTCAGTCTAAAAATTAGGTTGAATTCGGCCATGCACACCTCTACATTAAACGAACTTAATTTATGTGAAACAAAAATAATTTTTAAGATTTTCAATTTCTCAATTTACAAATTATAAGTTTAGGTCCCTTAATCTAGTTTATAAATTTACAAATTAGGTTTATGATTTTAGCTTATCTAAATTCGTGAAAGTTCCATAAATTTCAATAAATTTTGGAGTTACTAAAGATGATATATTATACCAAAATTTGTCTTCAGCCATATAAGGTTGTAGAGAACATGACATCTATCTAAATGTACTAGCACAAGAGAAAGCTATTGACAAATGATTGGACTGAGAAAATTTTGATAAGATGAGAAAGAAAAGATGATACATGAGTATATATAAAAAATTGATTGAATTGTATTTTACTATTTTTTTTCTTCATTTAAACTTAGTATAACATCAAATGTAACAAAATAATCGGGATAAAAGTATATACATTTACACAATTATAAAAAAAAAATCAAAATTTTGGTAAGGCATGTGCTCTCTCCTCTTCTAATGAGCATTATCCCTTAGACCTAACACAGATATAAACTAGTCACCCTCAACAAATAGAAACCAAATACATATAACTAGCAATAGAATAATGTCATAATGAGCAGTGATTTGTGAAGTCCAAGCACAAATCAACCATGTCTTAACCAAGAAATTGCTTATTTCTTGTTTGGCTCAAACACATACTTAATAAGTGACTCCTTAATTGAAAGCAATTCAGGGAACTCACTCTTCAATTTGGATCCATCCATCTCATTGTTGCTCCTTGGTGCAACAATAACCTTTGCTTGCTCTTCTAGTGTGAAGTTAGCCCACTTGAAATTTGGGTCAATGTAATCTTTGTACATCTCAAGAATCTCATTGTGGCTCACAACACCAGGGTTAGTGAAGTTCCAAATTCCCTTCAAGTTTCTCTTTGCCATCTCAATTGAAATTGGAAGGAGTTCATCCAAATGGTCATGCTATTTGGGATATTAACTACCTTATTATAACGAGAAATCTTTGTGATGAAGTTTCTAGGGTTGCTAAGGTCTGATGAGATTGGCATGCGAACCCTAAGGGTACATACATTGTCATATTCTCTTAATAGCTCCTCAACCTGAACAAAATTGAAATGGAAGTTATTACTTGAAAGACACTCCTTATAAAAAGAGTAAATATTAACTTTAATCCTTAAAATTGTGGAATTTTTCTATACCATTCTTATAAAATTCAAGAATAGTGAGCATTCTTTAGTTTTTGTTGCTAAGATCAATGATTAAATTACAAATATTGAAAACATGAAAGTACTAGCACTCCATTTGTATCCAATAAAAAACCTAAAATGGTAAACATATTTTACTTTAGTCTTTGAAATAAGAAATTTTTTATTTTTTGAAATTATAAAAGTGATTCAAGTTATTCCTTCTTGAGACTCAAGTTAGTTTCTGCGAACATTATCTTAGAGACTAACTCGAATCACCTTCTGCATTGAATCATGACTTCTTAATTTCAGGATAAAAGGTGAAACATAGTAAAGTTTCAAGAAGCAAAATGAACCAAAGGGAACAAAAGTCATGTGAGTGAACTTACCATAGCTTTAGTTTTGGAATAGAAAGAACCAATAAAATTAGGCTTATCTTCCTCCTTAAAACCAATACCAGATCCTTGAGGATGTCCTGCATCATACTCAAATATGCACCCTGTGGCAAAATTCACCATCAACAACCCATTCTCTCTGCACACATCAGCCAAAGTCAAAGTGCCTGCAACATTGGTTCTTATTGTCTCAGTCTTATGAGACTCACACCAATCAACATTAGGCCTCCCAGTCAACCCTGCAGCATTAAAAACATGTGTTGGCTTCACATTCTGAATATCAGTCACAAGTGAACTCCTATCTTCCAATCTCCCTTTTCCATATTCATATGAAAGCCCTTGAACTTCACATAATTTACCTAACAACCCCCCAATCCACCCTGTCCTACCATATATCAAGAACTTGAAAGGTTTTTCATTATTATGTTTAGGGTTTGTGTTGTTCTTGGCTGAAGGAACCACCATTTTAGTATTCATTGATCCAAATTGTGCACTTTTTTTACCCTCTTCATCATTAAAACCTTCTGTATGATGAAGTCTCTCCATTCCACCAGGCATCATAAGCATCCTTGGATGTGGAAGCAATGCACCAGAAACATCACCATACCAATCAGGATTCTTGGTGTACCATTCCATTGTTTTCTTCAACCCTTCTTCCCATGTTGTCTTCTCAGCCCAACCTAAATTCTTCAGCTTCTGATCATCAAGGAAATATCTCTGATCATTAAAGGGTCTATTCTCCACAAATTTGATACTTGTTTCTGAATCAATTGAGAAAAGCTTGCAAATATCTTTTGCCACATCAATAACTCTTCTTTCCTTTGTTGTCCCAATGTTGTAAACATGTCCAACCTCTCCCTTATGAAGGACAGTTTCAAATGCCTCTGCTACATCCTCGCAGTACAAATAACTCCTCACATTTGATCCATCGCCGTGGATCGGAAGTTCCTTTCCTTGCATTGCAAGCAAGATAAATTTTGGAATCATCTTCTCAGGAAACTGATTGGGGCCATAGACATTGTTCCCGCGCGTCGTGATCACGGGCAAACCGTAAGACCTACCTGTTAGAAATCATGATGAAAAACAGGAATTAAGAAGAAACATTAAACTAAATGTGGTATGATTTTGTTTAGTGTTTACCAAGAGTTTATGCCTATGTATAGGCCGAAAGATGAGATAAAAACATAATGACAAAATGAATGTAATATCGAACCAAATCAATATAAATTAATCAAAGATATTAAAAATAAATAAATAAGTATAAGATATTATTCTTCAATATTACCATATGCCATAACAAGCATCTCAGCACCGGCTTTTGTAGCAGAGTAAGGGTTTGTTGGAAGAAGCTGAGAAGCTTCATGGTTTCCAACAATAGCATCTTCATCCGTCTCACCATAAACCTCATCAGTGCTAACATGAATGAACCTTCTGATTTGGCCAGTGACTTTGCATGCTTCTAACAACACATGAGTACCATATATGTTGTTTTTGGTAAACTCAAAGCTATTGCCAAATGAATTGTCAACATGTGTTTGTGCAGCAAAGTGCATTATTGTGTCAATTGATTCTTTGATTAGGAGGTAGTTTACAAGATCAGCACTACCAATGTCACCCTTCACAAACTTGAAATTTGGTGATGATTTTGAAGGGAGAAGGTTCTTTAGACTTGAGCAGTAATCAAGTTTGTCAAGAACAACAATTTTGTAGTTAGGGTAGCTCCTTATAAGTCTATTGGCTACATGAGATGCAATGAACCCTGCTGCACCAGTAATGAGGATGTTCTTTGGAGTATATGAAGTCATTTTAGGCAAATTCTACATTGTAAAAAACACAGATGAATCATAATATACCAATCAATTAGCATTATAACCAGAAGATAGGGAAATTTTCACTTTACCTTGAATTGTAGGTGGTGGTTATATGCAAATTGATCAATTAGCATTATTTTTAGCTTCCAAAATTTTAAAACATGCAAATTGATTCCTCTAAATTTTCACAAATGTGCCACCAAATTTTGTAAAATGTGCAGATTGATATTTAAACTTTCATAAATGTGCAACTCAATATCCTAAAATTTCTTAAACTGGTAACAATTTTGTTAAGAGTTATCAAAGCCAATGGAATGATCAATTTGCAAATCCAAGAAAATTTAGAGAGTTGAGGGATAAAATGCAATTTTCCCATAAACATCTTTTATAAAACAATCACATAAACTAAAACAAAAGCATAATATAGCGATAATAACAGAAATTGCTCATACCTAAGTGGAAATTAAGTCGCAAGAGCAGAAAATTGGTGGATTAAACACTTGGGGGGTGTAGTTTCAGACCTGCAATTAGAGAAAATTGCTATCATAAAAAAATTATATATAGCTCTAATGCTCTCAATTGGTAAAAAGAAAAAAGAATAAAACAAACAACACATCTTAACTCTAAAAGATCTAAGCAAACAACCAAAAAAATATTATACTCCAACATACACCAGAACATGCATGAAAATCAAGAAAATAACAATAAATAATAATAATAATAATAATAATAATAATAATAATAAATAGGCACTAAAATTATTCACGACTGCTACAGAATCAAGCATATATAAGAACATGCATGTAAATACAAATCATATACAAATCTATTCACATCATGGATGCAATGTATCGATATATATTTTTGATATACATTATATCATATAATTATCAAAACTTTTAGATGTTCTTATTTATATTTACGTATTTTAAATTTAATCTATATTATACGTTTACAACAAACTCATGTCCTATCATCAGATATAATGCACAAGTAGATGAAAGCGTGCGTAAACTCACGAAAAAGAAAATGAATTGAAAAACGAATAAAAACTTACAAAAGGGCATCAAATCAAGAAGAAGAAGAAGAAAAAGATGAAGAAGTAAGAGTTAATTTTCGGATAAGAATTGAGGAAAGGGAAAAAGCTAGCAAAATTTGGAATGACTCTGTTCCTTATGTGTGAATTACAAATGGTTGATGGAGCTATGAATACGTATATATGTATGTATCTGTGTGTATGAGCTGAGAGAGTTAAGGAGAGCCAGGGGATCCCTGAAATGACGAAAATAGCCCTCAATACTCAAAAAGGTAGAGAAAGATATTAAAATTAGAATTAAGGACTGGAATTAAATAAAAGGAATCAAAGAGGCACACTTTCAGCCTCTTATAAATATAAAAAATGACAAGAATATACAGTGAGGTCTTTTATTTCCTTATAAATATAACAAATGAAGAGGAAGGGAGCTTTTATTTTATATATCAGGTTGGTAGAACGATGAAAAGAGGTGTTGTTGACTTTGTGATGTGATGCTGGTCTGCTGTGCATTGTGGGTAGGCTAAGAAAGTAGCCCTTGTGGCTTTTCATGTTGTTATTGTAAGGGGAGTTTATCTCTTGTAGAGGTCAATTGCTGGTATGATTACTCTTTTTGTGGGGTTATAAAGTATTGGTTGTTCAAACTACGAAACGATAGGATGACGGAGTTTATTTTGTTGCCACCAGCCTATGTTTATATAGGTGGCATAAAGATAGGATTGACGTTCATGAAGGTGAGTATGTGTTTTGGCTTGCTGTTTGGTGATCATGAAGGTGAGTCATAGTCTAAAAAATAAAAAGTCATAAAGAAGATGCAACATAGGAAATGCCTAATGACCCAACAAAAAGTTAAGACTGACAATATCAAAATTTTGAACACTGACAATAGCACAAAGTCTTAAAAGGTCATCAACATCATTTCTACACTATCAAAATATGTATAGAAGTACAACCATGGCACAAGAGCAAGAGCAAGTTAAGACTTAAGACTTCTAATGTTAATACATATAGAAACCAAGAAGAAACATAATGATATTATCAACAAAAAATCACACCTTCAATATTAGTATTAATTAATTAAGAGGAGTCTTCTTAGACAACATAACATATATTTTTAAACAAAAAAAATATAGTGGAGCAATAGGAAACATCAACAACAATAGGTAGCAACAACAATAGGAAACCTCATCTCTCTCTCCTTCCACACTTCACTTAAGTTAAGTAAAATGATGATTTAGAACATAAAAACAGTGTCATTTAATTTATGGTGATAGAGATGTGTTATTTAATGGTGCCACATCATCACCGTTACTGTCAGATTATCATCACCGTTTGAGAAAATTAACATAGGGACTAATAAGTCTGACGTAAGGGATTAATTTTTACTTTCTCATTTTGGAGAGACTATGTGTGTGTTTGGGATTAACGTTTGCAAACAGATATTGATACAAATGTGCTTTTGCAAAATTAATTTTGACCAAAATTGGATTGGGGCTAATGTAATTTGTGTTTGGATACTTTTTGTCAAACGTGATTTTGAGAAAATGAATAATGTTTGGATGATGTTAACTAAAATTACGTTAGAATATAAAATTACTAAAAAGGACATAATTTGCATCATTCTTTATATTGTTTTCATATTATGATTTAAAAAATAAAAAATATAGATATGTCCACCTTTTAGAAAGTATAAAATTAATATTAATATTTATTTTAAGTTAAATTATATTAATTTTAAAATAATTAAAATTAAAATGTATGAATAAATTTTAACAAATAAACTTATTGTAATAGTTAAAACATGGAGGAACTATTTTTTAAAAAAGAAAAAAGACTATGAAAAAAGGTATAGTTGGTAGAAAAAATGTTACTTGACACTTAATACTTGATTAACTCCTGATTAGTTACAGAAGTATTTAGTTGTGATTAGTTGAAGTTAGTTAATATAAATTAATCGATTTGTTGCTGCTGGTAGCTTAGTTAGTTGCTGCTGTTAGCTCAGTTCTCTCATGTATATAAACATTGCTCTGTATTCATTTGTCTGTGTGATTTCATCACTGAAATAGAAGAATCTTCTTCGCCAACTTTTTTCTCTCTCGACCTACTTTCTCTCTGTGATTGTGCTTTGTTTGATCGAATCACCAGCGTTTTGTCATGGTGCGGTGAGCGTGGATCCAAAGCGCAATTGTGTTCGAGATTGAGGAAGGAGTTACTCAATTCTTCTCAGAGATTGTGTTCTTACCTAATTCGCTAATGGTAGATCACGTAGAACAAGTGATGAATCCAGGACCGGATCAAAGTGTAGGAGGAATTGACTTGCAGAGCTTGGCACAATTGGTTGCGCAGATTAACGTTATTCAAGCTGCAGCATCGAAGGCAAGCATCAATCCCCTGATGGATCCAATGAGCCCGTATTATGTGCATCTTGGAGAAAATCCAGGTATTACTTTGATTTCCAAGGTTCTTGATAATCAGAACTATCACTCTTGGGCTCAATCTATGTTCTGTGCCTTGAAATCGAAGAACAAGACTTCTTTCATTGATGGAAGCTTGATGAAACCCGATAAAGATGATCCTACATATGATGCATGGGATAGGTGCATTAACTTCGTGGTTTCTTGGATTAAACAGTCATTGAATCCGGAAATTGCTCAAAGTGTATTGTGGAACGATAATGCTTTAGATCTGTGGAACGAATTGAAGAATAGATTTTATCATGGAGATGTTTTCAGAATTGCAGAACTGGAAGAGGAATTATTTTCAATCAAACAGGGAGAGCTGTCCATAACTACTTACTTCACCAAATTGAAAGCAATTTGGGAGGAACTGGAGAACTTCAGACCAGTCCCGTTGTGTGCTTGCACTCCCAAGTGTGATTGTGGATTAGGAACTATGAGGAATTACAGGAAAGATACATATGTGGTGCGTTTCCTTCGCAGTTTAGATGAACAATATGCACATGCAAGATCCCAAATCATGTTAATGAAGCCATTACCAACAATAGATGAGGTGTTTTCTTTGTTACTTCAACAAGAAAGACAATCTTAACACTTGGATCTGGCTTAATCCAAGACACTAATGGCTTCCACTGATCAAAACAACACGAATGCTTCAACCCAAGCCTCAAGGGGAAGAGGCAGAGGAAGAGGAGGAAGAGGTGGTAGAAACTCCAAGCTTCAGTGTTCTTTCTGCAAGAAAATGGGGCACCTTGTTGATACTTGTTACAAGAAGCATGGAGTACCACCTCACTTGAAGCAAAGATCAGTGAATTGTGCAGTTGCAAGTCCAGCAAGTGATGAGGACAACAACACTATTTCCCTTTACAAAGAGGAGGGTGAGAAAGATGGAGTTTTCTTCACTCCCGAGCAGAAACTCGCTTTGCTAGCACTACTCCAACAACAGAATGCTCAACCACTCCACAAAGTAAATCTAGCCTCTTCATCCCCAAACCAAGGTAAATACCCTGCATGGTCTGCATTATCCTCCAAAAATGACCTCTGGATCATAGATACAGGGGCCACCATTCATGTTACATACACATTAGAAGCATTTCATACCTTCAAATACATAAAGCCAACAAGAGTCAAACTTCCAAACAAACAAATACACATTGCATACATTGTTGGTTCTGTCATATTCTCCAATTCACTTCATCTTACAAATGTTCTATACATACCTGCATTTGCATTCAATTTGATCTCAGTGTCTCATTTAATTGCATCCATCAATTGCCAATTTGTTATTAACAAATTTGGCTGTGAGATCCAGGACTACCCTACTCAGAAGAGGATTGGTGTAGCTTAACTCAAAGAAGGATTGTACACACTTAACAACAAACCATCTGATCACAAAATCAACACAGTTTCTACTAGTTTAGAAAAACCACAGAACTCAGACAGTAGGCTAGCTCAAGCCAAACTATGGCACTATAGGTTAGGACATATACCATACAATAGATTGAAAATAATGCAGCAATTGTATCCCTTGTTTAGCAATTTGAATAAAGCAGATTGTTCCTCTCCATGTGATTCATGTCACTATGCAAAACAAAAGAGATTGAGTTTTCCTGTCAGCACAAGCAAATATGTCAAATGCTTTGATCTAATACACATGGATATTTGGGTCTTTTTGCCATTCCTTCATTTAATGGTTTCAAATATTTCCTTACTGTTGTGGATGACTATAGTAGATTCACTTGGGCTTTTGTTATGAAACTAAAGTCTGAGACTTCAAATCTGATACAAAACTTTGTCAAAATGGTTCAAACACAGTTTGAAACAACAGTAAAGACTATTAGAACAGACAATGGCAAAGAATTCAAACTCATTGATTTTTACAACTCAAATGGCATAATACACCAAACATCCTGTGTAGATACACCATAACAAAATGGAATTGTTGAAAGAAAACATCAACACATCCTACAAGTCACTCGAGCTCTTTTGTTTCATTCACATGCACCAAAAAGATTTTGGAACTTTGCATTAAATCAAGCTATTCATATCATCAATCGCTTGCCTAGCTCTCTAATAAGAGATGAAAATCCTTTCAAAATTTTATATCAGCATGAACCTGATTTTGCACAACTCAAAGTATTTGGTTGTCTTGCTTATGTCTCAACACTCAAAAGTCATAGAGATAAATTGGACAAAAGAGCAAGAAAATGTATTTTCTTGGGATATAAACAAGGCACAAAAGGTTTTCTGTTTATGGATTTAGGAACAAGAGAATTGCTTGTATCAAGGGATGCCATGTTTTATGAAAATGTGCTGCCATTTAATCAATCTCAGCCCTCTTCTCACATAACACCAGAACTGTCCTCTAATATTCACACTCAATTGTCAAATACTGATTTCCCTATTTCATACACATTCCCAACATCAACACTTACACAATCTCATAACACCACAACAGATAATAACTCACAAACACCACACTCATCACTCCCCACTACATCAGCAAGTTCTGGAAATACAGTTTCACCACATGATACTTCCCCTACCGAAACCAGTGAATACAGTCAGCACATCTTCATACCTACACAATCCCCTACACCACAAGTGCGGAGATCAACTAGGATTAGAAAATCACCATCTCACCTCAAAGATTTTGAGTGTTTACAAATGAGTTCAGTCCCAAACTCTATTTCAATACAGCAATCCTCTTATAAAGCTCGGTATCCTATCTCAAATTACATATCATATTCTAAAAATTCATCAAATCATACTGCATTATCTGTTGCCATTTCTTCAATGCATGAGCCCACAAACTATGAAGAGGCTGTCACTGAACCATGTTGGAGAGGTGCTATATCAGCTGAGTTATCTGCTCTGGAGCACAACAAAACTTGGGTTCTCACTCACCTACCAAAAGGGAAAAAGGCAATAGGGTGCAAATGGGTCTTCAAAGTAAAATTCAAGCCCGATGACTCAATTGAAAGGCACAAAGCCAGGTTAGTTGCAAAGGGCTTTACTCAAAGACCAAGATTTGATTACTTTGATACCTTTAGTCCTGTGGTTAAAATGGCCACTATCAGAATACTTCTCTCCCTAGCAGCTGCAAAGAACTGGCATCTTCATCAGTTAGATGTAAACACTGCATTCTTACATGGGGATCTCTATGAGGAAGTATACATGAAGCTGCCCGATGGATTATCTTCTCCTGAGCCAGGGATGGTATGCAAATTAGAGAAGTCACTCTATGGACTAAAACAAGCAAGCAGACAGTGGCATACAAAACTCAGTTCTAAACTCACTTATTTGGGCTACCTACAGTCCAAAAACGATTATTCACTATTCACAAAGGTTTCTGATGGGAACTTCACAACAATATTGGTGTATGTCGACGACTTAATCCTCTCTGGGAATGACTTGCAAGAAATCAAAAGTGTGAAGCTTGCTTTAGATGATGCTTTCAAGATAAAAGATATTGGTGATCTCAAATTTTTCATTGGTTTCAAAATTGCTCGAAACAAGTCTGGCATTGCGGTTAATCAGAGAAAGTACGTCCTTGACCTCCTACATGAGTTTGGTATGACTGATGCAAAACCAACCTCCACCCCCATGGATTATTCCGTTAAACTTTCCAAAGATTGTGCACCTCTTTTCTCTGATATCTCCACCTACCGCAGGCTTGTTGGTCGCCTTCTCTATCTCACCAATACCAGACCCGATATTTCATTCGTTGTAGGCAAGCTTAGCCACTGCCTCGATTGCCCCACTACTGCCCATTATCAGGCTGCCTTAAGAGTACTTAAATATCTAAAACAGTCCCCTGCCACTGGCCTATTCTTTTCATCAACATCAGACCTTTCTCCCACTGGTTTTGCAGATGCAGATTGGGCATCATGCACTGACACCTGAAGGTCCGTCTCTGGTTACTGTTGTTACCTATGTACTTCCCTTGTATCCTGGAAAAGCAAAAAGCAGGTAACAGTCTCGAGCTCTTCCTCTGAAGCCGAATATCGTGCCCTAGCCTTAGCAGTTCGTGAGGCTCAATGGATTTTTTACATCATGTCTGACCTTGGCTTCCCTTTCTCTCATCATATCCCCTTATATTGTGACAACCAATCCGCTCTACACATAGCAGCCAACCCGGTCTTCCATGAGCGGACCAAACATATAGAAGTGGATTGTCATATAGTAAGAGAAAAGGCACAATCTGGTCTAATCAAATTGCTGCCAATTGCTAGTAATGAACAACCTGCAGACATCTTCACTAAGCCGTTGTCCCCTGCTCCATTCACTATGTGTAATTCCAAGCTCGGATTATTTAGCTTTCATACTCCAAGCTTGAGGGGGGTGTTACTTGACACTTAATACTTGATTAACTCCTGATTAGTTACAGAATTATTTAGTTGTGATTAGTTGAAGTTAGTTAATATAAATTAACCGATTTGTTGCTGCTGGTAGCTTAGTTAGTTGCTGTTGTTAGCTCAGTTCTCTCATGTATATAAACAGTGCTCTGTATTCATTTGTCTGTGTGATTTCATCACTGAAATAGAAGAATCTTCTTCGCCAACTCTTTTCTCTCTCGACCTACTTTCTCTCTGTGATTGTGCTTTGTTTGATCGAATCACCAGCGTTTTGTCAAAAAATAATTTGGCCATAATAAATTCCCAAAGGTGATCTAAATTGAATGATGAAGCAAGTTCAATAGTACTTTTGGTAAACGTACGTTTTGAGCATATTGAACATTGATGGAAAAGAAGAAAAAA
This sequence comes from Aeschynomene evenia, assembly GCA_013621005.1. Lineage (NCBI taxonomy): Eukaryota > Viridiplantae > Streptophyta > Magnoliopsida > Fabales > Fabaceae > Aeschynomene > Aeschynomene evenia. Next base: position 14,433,973 of record CM024272.1, read on the forward strand.
GAAGTCAAACAAAAAGGAACATCATTCGAGAAAATGAAACGTAGGTCTGTGGGATGAAACATTAAACCAAACACACACTATAATGTCCGATTGTAAATTCTGGAAGGAATAATATGAGAGTTTTGTCATATTTTAAATTTTCTTTTGAATCTTCTCATGGAAAATGTGTGTTTGCATAGAAGGAACATATGTCTATAGCCGACGTAAATGTGATAATCGATAGTAGAAAGAGAATTACTTCCTCTTTTTTTTTTCAGTTTTTATATATTTAATAAGAAATGCAATAAATTTTTTTAATTAAAAAATATATTAAAATGGTTAAATTATTTTTATTAAACTATTTTCCACTAAAATATTATTAAAAAAATAGGAGAGTATAATAGATAAAAAGACAATAAATTTATATTGGAGTTTGAAAACAATAATCATTTTTTTTTCTTTCTAAAGCTACCATTATTTTAAAATGAAGAGAATAGTAAGAGATAGATCATAGATGCAATTTTGGTGGAAAAATTAATTTATCCGGAACCTTCCAGCTTTTATAAATCTAATTTATATCTAATAGACAAATAGATAACGTATTTTGAAGTACCTCATAATTATTGCCACCCAATAAATGTTTTACGTATTTTTGAACGTGATTGCAGTTTATTTATGACCTTAAAGATAAAAACAGAAATAAAAATTCTCTAGGGAATTCGTTTTTAAATCCAAAAATAATTTTTAAATTCTACATTTTATAATTTTCATGTCAATGAATATGATTCTTATTCAATTTAATAGGATCCACACTTTTTATCCATAAATCATTAATACATAAACCTTGAAATAACATTACTCTAGTGAAGAGGATGTTTTCGAATATGAATATCATGGTTTCACAAGAAAAAAATTGAAGAGTAAACATTTAAATTGGTCTTTATTATAATTTGACTAATTGATCCTCAATAATAAAAATATTATTAATAATATTTTATAATTAAAAGAAGATTATTTGATATTTCATAATTTTAAAAAATAGGATGAAGTAATCCAAAAATATGAATTAGATAAATTGTCCATCATATTTTGAATGGATTAATTTATCTTATATTTATAATATTTATTTTCTTACCAATCTGTATTTACTCAAAATTTAAATACTACCTCTCATTTTTGAGAATTTATTATATAATTTTGGATCTGTGTGTTTCAAAAAATATTTAAAATGATACATTTTAATTTACACAAATACTTGGGGAACAACCATTTTCCGGCCAAAACAGCCAACAAAGCTCATTTAATATTTTATGGCCTAAATATCATTTTAACCATAAGTAAATTTTTAATGGGATGTGTGATTGTGACCCAAATTTCTATTTGTTGACTATTTTGACTGATTTTTTTTTGTTTCTCTCGCGATCTCTTTAATTTATAACTTTATATAAAAATAAAAATATATAATTGTAGAAGGTTTACTTTTGAGAGCATACCTTTGAAAATTTCTCCTCATTTCTGTGCTCAATTTATTATATCTTGCTCCCTCCATTTTCTTTTCATCTTCTTCTCTTCAAACTTTCACAGCTGGTCTCTGTTCTGTTTTTGTTTTTCCTTTTTCTTCTTTATCCACCAATTACAGAACACAGAAATCATGAAATCACCATTGGCCACAACAACAACTTTTGCAGCCATATCTGTGACGGTGGGTTTTGCTCTGATTTTGGCATGGAGGGTGCTGAATTGGGTGTGGCTTAGGCCAAAGAAATTGGAGAAGCTGCTTAGAGAACAAGGCCTTCAAGGTAACCCATACAGGGTTCTTGTTGGGGACATGGACGATCTCAGGAAGATGAGAATGGAAGCAAAAGCAAAACCCATGAACCTCTCTGATGACATTGTGCCACGTGTCCAACCCTATGTCCAACAAAGTCTCAACAAATACGGTATGTATGTATGTATGTATGATTCATAGTTGCAAATAAATTGATGTGTTTTGACTGCTATGGCTATTGCTTATGGTTTCAGCTGCTGTGGTGAGACTTGTTTTTGTGTGTATTTGGCAGCTGCTTTGTTTTTTCTTGTTCATTGTACTCTCTTGTTGGATGTAACCCCTGAATTTATGAAAATAAAGTGTAGGCAGTCGCTAGTGAGCTAATTTGTTCATCCATGTACGGATGGATTATTATTAGTAAAAAAAAAACATCTATCAATTTCAATGATCTAAAATTTTGCCCATATATATATATTTATAGTCCGGATAAAATGAAGATTGTGTTAGATCTTTGATAGCCAATACAAAACTTTGTCGAATTCTTTAACATGAGTCAAAGCTAAAACATGGCACAATAAGTGCATGTTTGGTCATAACATAAAACAGCTTAAATTTTCTAAAAAAAACTGTTTAAGGAAAATAAGTTTGTTTGGATGATTTTAGTTCACTAATTCAAGCTGTTTTTTTCTTGAAAAAAATGCTATTTTTTAAAAAAAAATCTTAAAACTCAAGTTTGAGCATTATACTTATATAAAAAGTTGCTTTCCTACCACTTATTTGTATAATAATAAATTTAACCCAAATTATTTATAATTACTTATAAAGAGAAGTCTTAAAAAGTTTGTTACTTTTTTGTCTCTAGAAATAGAGCAAATAAAAATTAAAAAGAAAATAAAAAAAATAAAAAGGTAACTACCATTTATAACTTCTACTAATAAAATTATATCTTTCTTTTTCTTTCTATTCATTTATAATATTAATATTTTAATAAATTAAAATGAAATTTGAGTGGACTATAATTATGTTAAATAGTATTATTTTATAAAAAAATTATCAATAAAACAAAATTAAATAATATTATTTTATAAAATATTTATTGAAAAATAAAAAACGACTTGAGTGCCTATCGAGTCGCTAGTATTAATATAATATAATTATTTTATGCCTACTTTAGTAGTTTACTATAAGAAATGATTGCTAAGAAATCTAAACAACACATATTAATTAGTCAATTATATTATTTTCTATTTAATGATATATTTAAAATTTCATCACTTTAATAGTTAAAAAATTTAATTTCACATTTTACAATTAAGCATTAAAAATTCAAATAATTTAAATCAAAATTAAATACTGTAATTCAAAATTAATTACATAGAGAATTATAAAAATAATTTTATTTTGGATTTTGATTCGGTATCCAGAAAAATATAAGGTACCGATACTCAACACATGTATATGTCATGATTTATAGATAAAATTAACTTAAATTTTTTAAATTTATATAACTGATAACATGTTAGCAGATTAGTAATCTTCAAAAACTAATTTAATTTATATTGATATTCTCTAACTTTATCAATTTAAGAAAAAACTTAATCCATAACCTGTCACTAGAGCGAGCGCGCATTATGCGAGAAGGAGATGAAGAAGAGGTGTGATTGGGAATGAGACGCGTCAAGGAAGGCTGCGACCGCGACCATCGTGCTCTGTTGGTATCAAAATTATATTTATTTTAACATATATTAATAGATCAAACACATAATTGAGTATCGCTACCCAACAAAAATATTACCTATTTAAGTAATTTATCAAAAAAAATTATTTTTTAACAATCCAAACATCACATATTAACTTAAAACTACTTTTTAACTAAATTATCCAAACATAAATTTATTCATAAATAAACGATTATATAAAAAAAAATATTATATAAATAAGTGATTATTAAAATAAGTATAATTTTTCAGCTTACCCAAAGATACCATAACACTATTTGATCTATGTAGCTAACCTTACCTAGGGAGATATGACTTTAGTATGGTATGATATTACAAGTCTTAGAATCACATGACATTTCTAATATGTTTTAGTTGGAGCTCTTATAAAGTTGTTGATGATATGCAGGCAAAAATTCTTTTGTCTGGTTTGGACCGAGACCAAGGGTAACCATAACAGATCCTGAACTAATCAAAGATGTATTGAACAGGATCAATGACTTCCAAAAGCCTTTGACAAATCCGTTTGTCTTGTTAGTAGCTAGTGGTCTTATAAACTATGAGGGTGAAAAATGGAGCAAACATAGAAGGATAATCAACCCTGCATTCAATTTAGAAAAATTGAAGGTTATTTTCTCTTCTCTACTAGATATAGATCTTATATGATCGAATTGTTTTGTGTGCCTTTGGAAGAAAAGACAAAAAAGCACCAGGGCATTGGAAAAAAATTAATTTATCCCTAGATGCATTCCCTTAAAAAAGTATTCAGTGTGCAATGAAAAGAAACATAGATTTGTTTTAGAGTATAGGGACACTTAAGTCCCTAATAAAAATAAATAATAAAATTGTCCCTAACCAATATAAATATTAGATTCATAGGTCCCTCGACCACGTCATCATGTCCGTTAAGTGTTTAAATGGTGAAAGTAACTAAGGAACCTATGAATCTAACATTTATATTGATTAGAGACAATTTTACTGTTTATTTTGATTAGGCACCTATCTTACCACCTATTTGTCCTTTACTCCTTGTTTTATTACAAAATGCTCTGAATTTTTGTGTGTTTAGTTTGACATGGAGAATTTAACTCTGTTTTATTCTTTCGTCGCAGATTATGATGCCATTATTCTTTAAGAGTTGCAATGACATGATAAGTAAATGGGAGGAAATGATGTCTTCAGATGGATCATGTGAAATTGATGTGTGGCCTTCCCTTCAGAATTTGACTAGGGATGTTATTTCTCGAACAGCATTTGGAAGTAGTTATGAAGAAGGAATAAGAATATTTGAACTTCAAAGAGAGCTAGCTGAACTTACTCTGAAAACTATAATGAAAGTCTACATTCCTGGATGGAGGTAGGGCTATTTTACTTACATATCTGATTTGCTTAATAATTAATAATACAAGATCTTAGCTTGCTAAATCGGTTTTATTAAAATTCACTAACCCTCTCATTTTTCAATAACGATTAGCAAATAGGATTCAAGATAAACTCATTCAAACTCATTTTTCAATAACTTTTTACTAAATCAGAAATGCTTTTTGTACACCACAGAATTACCATATGCAATAATATAACTTTTTAAAATTATTAATTCAATTTTTAAAATATTGGATTAAAGTATAAAACTAAAAGTTGGATTAACAATTTTAAAAAATTGAATTATTGCATATGGTGACCGATGGTGATTGATTTTGTGGTCTACAAGTAGCATTACTCTTATAAAGGGTGATGGTAAATGTACAATGAAAAACTAGCCAAACCAGCCAATAAATGAGATTTTGGGCTATAATTATTCAGCTCATTACCATCTCAATGATTATTTGGGCAAAAAATAAAGTCAAAATAGACTCAAAGCCAAAATAGACTCATTGACTGTATTAATTGATTTATCATTATATACAAAGTATTATTGATTATTGCTTACTAAATATAGTGATAATATTAGGTGGTGTTAGAACTCAATTTCAACATGAATGGGAAAAAATAAGTCTGATCTAGAAAAACTTGTGTTCTATACACTGTCCATTAACTTACGAAAAATTGTGATGGGAAAACATGCATAGCATCTAAATTGCCACTTGCAACAGTGAGTGTTATTTTAATTTCCTACCATCAGAACTACCACCAGGAAACTTATTAATAAAAGAAAGATTGTTTCCTACAACAACAACGAGCTTATTTCACTATATAGGATCAACTACATGGATTAAACAATGCTATTATGTCGTGTCGTGAGTCATGTTTGAGTTTAGCTCATTAACTCTCAAATCATTCTTGATAACCCTTTTTATTGTTTTCTTTAGTCTCCCTCTATCTCTAGCCACCGTAATACTTTCCATCTGATCCACCTTCCTGAATGAATGTTCTTCTGGTCTTCTCCAACATGATCATACCATCTGATCGTTTCGTACATAACATGATAATTGCAACACTAACTATGTTCGATTGTAGGTTTCTACCTACCGCTACCACTAGGAAGATGAAGGAAATTAACAGAGATATGGAAGCTTTACTTAAAGTTATAATTAACAAGAGAGAGAAGGCATTGGAGGCAGGTGAAGCCACCAAGAACGACTTATTAGGCATACTTTTGGAATCGAATCAGAAGGAAATTAGAGATCATGGAAACAATAAGAATGCTGGAATGACTCTTCAAGATGTAATTGAAGAGTGCAAGCTATTCTACCTTGCAGGGCAAGAGACCACTTCATCTTCACTTGTTTGGACCATGATGTTACTAAGTAGGCATCCGGAATGGCAAGCACGTGCAAGGGACGAAGTTTTGCAACTCTTCGGCGACCAAAAGCCAGACTTTGATGGGTTAAGTCACCTTAAGATTGTAAGTATTGTAATTAGTATTTTGATGAGTTATGACATTACTTGTATCTCCTTTTTAGTTATAAATTTAATTTTCATTTTCATTTACTGATAATATAAAATTAATTTACACTATCAATCAATAAAAAATTAATAAAAAGACAAATTATCATTAAAGTTGAGTTAGGTAAAGTTATGCCTCTCAAAAACATGTTGAACTCCTTGAATTCTTAAAAAGTTGCTCTTTGAAGAGCCATAACAATCTCGTTTGGTTAAATAGTGCAGAGGTGACTCTCAATAAGCATGAGACATGATTATACTGTTTGGTAAAATAGTGTAAAGTAACTCTCAAAGTGTAAAATGACTATAATATACATAATATTAATGTAAATTATATAAATGTGAGTCATTTATGTATTTTTATTTTCAGAGAATCAAAATTGACTCTAAAGACTCCCAAGAGAACATGTGTTCTCAAAAGTCAGAAGTAAAAACTACTTAACTTTTTAATTTATCAAACACAAAATAGGAAATTTTTTTTAGATAAGAAGCACTCCAATAAAAAATTTTACCAAACTCAACCTAAAAGCACTTATTGTAATAACATTTGGCATCTTTCTCAATTTTTATTTGCTCATTGTCGTGTATAGAAATTATTCTCTAGTTGTAATTATTGCTAATCTTTTATTACAGGTACCTATGATATTGTACGAGGCTCTCAGGTTATACCCACCGGCACTTGATCTTGTTCGAACTGCTCACAAAGATGTGAAACTTGGAAACTTGAATTTACCTGAAGGAGTGCAAATTTCCTTGCCAATAGTTTTGATTCACCATCATCATGAGCTTTGGGGTGATGATGCAGATGAATTTAAACCCGAAAGATTTTCTGAAGGAATTTTAAAGGCAACAAATGGAAGAGCTTCATTTTTGCCATTTGGATCGGGTCCTAGAATATGCTTGGGGCAAAACTTCTCTTTGTTGGAAGCAAAAATGGCTCTGTCATTGATTCTTCAACATTTCTCATTTGAACTTTCTCCGAGTTATGCTCATGCTCCAACCTCTCTGGTTACTCTTCAGCCACAGTATGGTGTCCATATTATTCTACATAAGGTGCAGAAATAAAAATCACAATAACCTCATAATGTTCTATATAACAGTGTTACACCAATTACTTGACAATCAGTAATGTTTATTTTGTACCGGAAAAATACATCAGGCTAATATTCAACATGTACTATATATTATACATAATATTTCTCATATGTATAACATGTTTGTGGTATTATAGTATTTTATGACAAAATGAATAAATCACTAGTCATTTTAATTTTTTAACTTTAATTTGTTGGGAGTTACTTGTACAGTTACTCAGTCTAATTTATATACTCACTCAATCCAACATTCACAACACTACACGTCCAACTAGTATCCAACGTGTGCTATACATATTATGTAATGTGTATCATATGTATAGCACACGTACGTATAACACACATTTCATAGTATGTATAGCACACGTTGGATACTAGTTGAACGCATTTCTGTTGTATGACAAACATTATTGTTTACCACTACCCAATTCAAATTTTATTTTGAGACAATTCGACATTTATAACTGCTCACGCCAACTTTTATACTGATACAATATCACATTTATAACTACTAAATCCAACTTTTATACGTACACAATCCAACATTATATAGCGGGAGCATGCAAATGTGTCATGTATTTGATAAAAAATTATAAAATTAATTTTATGTATTAGAGACTAATTAGTGTGCAATTTTGGTGTACACAAAGCTTTTGAAATAAATTAAAAATAAAATGAGTATTCATAGCCAAGCAATAGATACTAACTATTATGAAACTAACATTAATAATAGAGAGAAACAAAGGAGGAAAGAAGAGAGTATTATTGATTATCTTAAAGGTACTCCTACATGACATATAGAACTATTTATAACCAAATTAGAGAACAAATAAGATCAAAACAAATTGTAATTGATTTAATCTTATCAACTCAAATCCTAACTAAATCTGTTTAAAATAGAGACATTCAAAATCAAATATTATTTCATAACACTAACCACATATTTTACCATAAGATTTGTAGCCTAGTTAGCAATTTTGACACCAAGACGAAAGTTTAGTTTATGCCTTTCGATGTCAATTATTAAAATGGTTTACTTTGTATAAAATATTAGGTTTGTTAGGTTGGATAGAAATATAAGGGTAAATTTCAATGAATTCTATGTATTATTTACACATAGAGCTTATCCGAGTAAATTTTATCCCATTTTTATCCCTAAATCAAATATACTCTTAGAGCGGAAAACTATTTCAAAATTATTCAAAAATTTCACAAGAAACGTTCAGCAAATATGTTATGTTCGTTGTTCAGTCACACTGAGTGCAATGATAATGGATTGATTTGCAAATAGAAAATAATATAGATGCTAATTAATCAGTAAACTCATTCTAATGTGTATTTGTTGATATTTTTAAACTACTAGAATTTCAGACTAATTTTAGTTCCATTTTCTTTTGTTTGAACTAAATTTTTCAATTGGTATTAGAGTACCTTTTTAATCATAAAATTGAAATATTTAACAATTTTTCATTGAAATGCTCATTTAAAAAAATGCAATATCTTAATAATTGGATACAATTATTATTAAAAATGAAGAATAATTTAAGAATAAGAGGAAATGGTGGGAAAGACAAAATAATGAGCTGAATATATCTTTTTTTCTAGACATGGAACATGGACTACGGATGGAGGTTGCGAGATTACAATATCATAATTTCAATTGCTTGTGATACACTCTTTCATAATTAATGAATTAATTATAACGCGAAACTTGATCAACTTCAAGTAGAGGCCTTCTGAGCATGGTTACCATTAACAACATCATTAGAGATGAATTTGGTCCAGAACCAATGTGACTTCCACACCCTGTTCATTTCTTCAATTGGGACGTTCTTTGTCTCGGGTAAGAATAAAGCAACAAAGATGGTCATAATGACCACAAAGCCAGCAAAAAAGAAGAAGAGTCCAAATTTCAAGTGGCAAAGCATGGTGAGGAAAACTTGAGCAATGGCAAAAGTGAAGAACATGTTTATAGCAACATTGATAGCTTGTCCTGCAGATCGTGTTTCAAGAGAGCATACTTCACTAGGAACCAACCATCCTAGTGGACCCCAAGACCAAGCAAATGCTCCTACGTACACACAAATAAAGAACAAAAGAAGATTGGCTTCTCCATTGCTGAGTGAACCATTGCCACTTACTCCAAACTTCATCGCAATCATGGTTCCAACAACAATCTACAAATAATGGTTATAAACTTAAATTAGTTATGTTATGAATTTGGATTGCTAGGTGATACATATGTTATCTTTTTAAAGATCCAAAACATTTAATTATGTTGAAAATTTTACCTGACTAATAAACATTTGGACACCACCTTCAAGAAACAAAATTCTTCTTCCAAACCTGTCTACCGAGAATATGGAAACAATGGTGGCAAACATGTTTACACCTCCAGTGATAACTGCAGACATGAGAGAAGCATCGTCTTTAAAACCTAGAGTCTTGAAAAGGACTGGTGCATAAAACATGATGACGTTGATGCCGGTGAACTGCTGAAATAGTGGAATAAATGTGCAGAAAGTGAGTTGAGGTCTGTAATTTGCTTGCATGATGTTCGTCCATGGGTGCTCCACCTTTTTGGCCGCCTCACTAGCTTCGACGAGATCTTGGAACTCTTCCTCAACATTATCAATACCACGAATACGCTGCAACATTTTCTTAGCTTTGTCATGTTGACCTCTTTCAATCATGGAGTTAGGTGTGTCATCTAAGAAAAGAGATCCTATACACAACACGACTGCGGGAACAGCTCCAACTCCCAAAGAAATTCTCCATCCAATTTCAATATTGGAAGTCCAATAGTTAATAAGGTTTGAAACTAGAATTCCAATTGTGATCATCATTTGAAAGCCAATGTTGAGTGCCCCTCTGATCTTTGCTGGAGCCATTTCAGACAAATACACTGGAACAGACTGTTTAAGGTGTTTGACAACATTTAAAAGAATCAGTCTTAAACTTTCCTTTACATTTAGACACTAAAACTTAAAAGAATATAAATTGCGATGATTTTTACCTGGTTGCAATATCCTACACCAAAACCAAGTAACAAGCGACCAATTATAAGCATTTCAATGTTGAGGGCAAAACCATTTAATAATGCACCAACAAGGAAAAACATGCCACCAAGGAACATGGAGGCCTTTCGCCCCAACACTCTTGTGGTAGATGAAGCAAAGAAAGAAGCTACCAGCGCCGCAAGATATAGGGAAGAGGTGAACAATGTAAGAAGTACATTGTCAAACTTGCAATATTGACTTTCATTACCCGATTCGTCTTTCATTTGTTTGTGAACTTTAGGAAAAAATTTGATCAAGAATGGTTCCATAGAAGTCACACCTCCCGTAATACCAAGATCATAACCAAAGAGTAAACCTCCCATAGCTGCAACAAGACACGTAAGGATCACGAATAATGTGACCTTGCCCTCGAATTGCTTGCCATTTCCCATAGCAACCACAACACCACCTGCCATCTTTTGATCTCCTATATGTATCTTTTTATGTTAGACCTTGTATTGTGATGTGTATTTTATAATGTCTTCACGTGCTAAAGATAACATCATAAAATCAAGCGATGACAGATAAAATAAATAACTTCAATAATTGTCATATGGATTTTAACAAACTCTTGTTCTTATCTATTGTACTAGTAAAATCCTAATTTGGGAGCAATGTTTCTCTGGGTTTTTTTTATTTATTATTATTATTATTTTAATGCGTTGTTGTAAGGACATGTCAAAAGAGCCCATTTTTGGATTATACGTTGTATACACACATACACATGCTTGTTCAAATCAAGGATATAATATTGAAAATAATCTAATAATAGGTTCCAAAACCTTTTCATGAATACAAACATATTCTATTACAATTATCGGCAGAGGAAAAGAAGGGGAAAAGGAAAAGTTGATATTCAAGATGCATGCACAATAAAAAAAAAGTATTTTTGACATATCAATAATTTTTAATTCTTTTATGTAATTTAATTTTTTCAATTAATGAATTCGTAAGTTGTAAATATAGGCAACAACTATATTTATTTATTAATATTATAATATATTATTGGATAACAATAATAATATATATAATTAAAGTCAAAGCATATTTTTTATCGTAACAATTTATTTTAATATCAATTTAGTGATAATATTTCTTATTTTAAAATCAATTTAGTTATTTTATTTTATTTGATTTCTATCTAATGGGATGACTAAATTGATGTGAAAACATAACTGCTTAAACTACTTAAATATACCCTCGGAGATTAAAATTTTATTAAAATCATTCAAAATTTTTCGCGAGAAAAATTCAGCAAAGGAAACTTATTTATCAATGAGGTGAAAGGTGAGGAAATGCACAATTCTATTAAGTTGGGAGGGTTGAGTGTGAAGGCTTCTTCGGTGAAGATAGAGATGAAGATGTGACAACGAGCGTAGAAGACTTGGAAATGAGAATTTTTTTTGGAGAAGTAGAGAGAAGAAATAACGCCTAGTATTTGAAGACAGAGTAATAAACAATATTTTTTTTTTGTTTCCAATTCTTGTGTCGTTGTGTTCACTCCTTTAGCTGTTATGTTACATTATTCAGTGCATTGATGATGGATTTGAAAGTCTTAAAGTGCACAAGAAGGGGTTTGAATCGTACTTTCTTTTTTTGAATTATATTGCTACTTTTTAAAAATTAGAAATAGTCCTATCAAGTATATAAACTTGTAGTGGCAATGAAAATGTCTTAGTTATAACACAAACAATATATATAATTTATTTTATCAATATTTGAATGAAAAAGTTAATAGAAAACTTCCTCTGAAAAGTTTGTTCTACACCGACTTGATTTTTTCCATATTGAAATCAATCTCAACAGTCTTTATAAACGGCTTTGTTCCCATTGTCAGATAAAGGGTCATGTATTTGTCTGGTTTAATCACGTCGTATCCTGAGAACCTAATCAGGTCTTCGAGGTAGGATTTCAGATCGGATTCTTTTAAGCCCAACCTATCAAACACTTCCCGAGTCACCAATTCTGCTGAGCTTCCAATATCTATCAAAACTCTTCTAACTTTTGTATTAAGAGTGATAGCCGACACCACCAATGGGTTTGCATAGTCTGCCACTACTCAGGGTTATCGAGGTCGAAAAAGGTGAAATGCATTGTGGCTCTCCCTAGTGCCTTCAGTGCAGCTTCCCTTTTATCGATACTCATAATTTCTTTTAGTGATTGCTTCCTTTCTGCAGTCGAGGGCCCTCCTCCAATAAATCCTCCTAAGATGGTATGGATTTTCCTAGCTACCTTGGAGCCATTATAGGAATCCTTGTTATCTTCTTCCTTAGTCCTCCAATTTCTTGGATTCCATTTTTCCTCCATTGGTGATGTTTCCCTTATTCTCTTTGTCTCTCTATGCTGAACCACATACATTTCTAACTTATTGGCTCTAATCAGCTTTTCGATTGCATCTCGAAGGTCATAACAATCCTCTATTCAATGGTGATGCTGGCCATGATACTCACAAAAAACATTTTTGTTTGTATTAGCCCTTTGCCTCATTGCTTTGGGCTTGGGCAATCTCTCCATATAATACTTCACTTATCGATTGTGAAAAAGGAGTGTGCTTTGGAAATTTTCCCTTTTGAATAAGGTTCTCTTTTCTGACCTTCACCTTTCCTCTTTAGGCTTTTGAGGTTGGTCCTTCTTATTCTATTTTTTCTCAATCTTGTCTTCAACTGTTTCTCTTTCCATTTATGTCATCATAGCCTCTTCGACCCTGATGTACTCGGCTACACTGTCCTGTATTTCTTCCATAATGATAGGTTCCGACCTGGACAGTGACTCAACAAAAGGTGACAATTGGAGGCTATTTATCAGGAGTATGATGGCATTTGAGACATGTAAGATCCTTTATTTGCAATACATCTACATAGAACCTTTAAAAATACATCAGAAGCGGTTCTCCTTGCTTCTGTTTTATGTCCATCAAACTCACCATTGATCTCGACTATGTCTTTCTTGTTGTGAAATAAATGGGCTAAGAACTGTGTGAAGAGATCCGAGAAGCAGTGAATCGATGTTGGTGGAGGAATGTTGTACCGCTTCAAATCTGTCTTCAATAAGGTGACCAGGAATGCACGAAACCTTTCTTCATCATCAGCCTTGTCATAATCCATTCTAGACTTGAAGGCTTCCAAATGGTCTTCAAGGTCCGAAGTCCCATCATACTTTTGTAAGCTCCAGAACCCTTCTAAGAGTAATTTTTTCATAATTACTTATCATCCTCAAAGGTTTTAATGATAACAAGATATAATTAAGAGATAAAAATTTTGATTGATAAGGACTAATGTGTGTGCTCAAGTGTTACTTAGAAAGTACTCAATATCTTGAGAATGACATGTCTTAGATGACTTGGAAGTTATAATTGACCTTAAAAATTCAAAGAACATAAAAAAAACTCAGAAGCACAAGTCAACTCAAAAGCTATGCCAATGTATGAAGCTAAGAAAGAGAACAAAACATATCTCAGAAGCCTCTCAGAAGGCTACACGAGTTTTTGTTCTTAGAAGGCAATTTCTCTTAGAAGGCAGCTTCTCTCAGAAGCTGTTTCTGGAATCATCCAAGTCTCAGAAAGCTAATTCAAAGAAGAATTCTCAATGAGTTCAGAAGGCAATTTGCAAGTATTTGCGAAAGTGTGCACTGTGCATTCTCTGAAAAGTCTCCTAAAACGCGCTGAACTTGCAGGAAGCCGTTATGAGAAGTTGAGTCAGCAAGAGAGCCACATTAGTGTCCAAATTTCTGAAGTTACAAGCTCTTTCAAGATTCTATAAATACAAGATGAAGACAAGAACTCAATAGAAGATTTCTCAATGCTTAACTGTGCTAAAATGTTGTCAAATTTAATCTTGTGTTGTAATTTAGAAAATTTTCTTAGAAAACCTTCTTAGAAACTAAGAAGTGTATTTCAAAATCAATAATGTTTGACGTACAATAGAAATACGTCCAACTTGTATCCAACGTGTGTTGTCCATGTGTTACAGGATGTGTGCTATACGTATATGAGTTATACGTATAGCACACATCCTGTAACATGGATAGCACACATTGGATATAAGTTGGACATATTTCTGTTGTATGTCAAACATTATTGATTTCAAAATCTTCTAGAGTTGTAATTGTTTAACCTTGCTTCTGCAAGTAATCTTATAGGAGTCTATCAAGAATTAACTTAGTTGCGACTCAGTCCTTGATAGTTTAAAATTTTTCTAAAATTCAAACTATTTGTAAAAGTTTAGATTGTAAAGGCAAGAGAAAGTCCTCTAGTGTTGAGGCAAAAATCCTTAGTGGATTTTTAAGGCAGTGAAGTCCCCCTTTAGAATTAAAGGTGACAAAAATCCTTTATGGGTTGTAAAGGTGGTTGAGCCTAAGAAGACTGTTTAAGAAGAATATCTAAGAAATCTCAATGTGGGTTGGAGATTGGAGTAGGTTGGTTATAACCGAACTAGTATAAAAATTTAAGTGTATGAATCTCTTTTTCTTAACTCCTTAAATTCACATTGATTATAAACAAATTGAACTTAACCTTCTAAGTAAACAAACTCTATATTCTAAGAAAACTAAGAAGGACGCTGAACAAGTTCTCAGAAACCACTTCTAAGTTTCTCAAAAACTGTTTTTTACTCATAAACCATTCCACTGCTTCTTAGAAGGACATTCTTGAAAAAGTTTTTAAAATCTGATCTCAAGTAAAAAGTTTTTAAGAAAGAAATTTTAAGCCCGATTCAACCCCTCTTCTCATGCAAACACACACCTTCAACTTCAACGTGGGAGTGGTCCAACCTGGAGGCATTTGGTATCTCAATATGTGCGATGCAAGCGACCCATCTTCCTTTGGCTAGAAATGCCCCCTCCTCCTCCTCCAACCGTAGATCGGTGCTTGGCGTGGGTTTGGGTAGTTCCTGATGCCTAGAGTGTTACGACTTCTCTTTTTTCTTGGGACTTGTGATGCCTTTTCGATCTCTCTTCTTTCTCGAGATCGTTCTCTCCCATCTGCCCTCTCATGAGTATGTTTATGGTCTCAAAACTCTTCCCTTCTCTCCAACTTCTCGTGGCCTCTTTTTAGCCTTTTGAGGCGGTACTCTAATTCCTTCACCTGATTTCGCTCCTCATGAAACTTATCCTCAATCTTCTAGTTTCTGGTTCCTCCCTCCAGAGCTAGTCCTCCAAAGGGGCTCGCTTTACCATCTCGTGTTTCAATGTTTGTAGCCTTGCATGCTGGTCTTGGATCAACTACATTGTTTGCCTTATAACAAGGGTGGTATCGACGGCGATCCTCGTGGGTCCGACAATCAACTTAGGTTGTGGCCTCTCCATTGTTGGTTCTGTGGCTACCATAGCTAAATGATCTATTTCCTCTGGTGGTGGTCGATGTTCATTTGTCTCGCCCAGCCACTTATTGGACATGCCCATCTGATGTGTCTTCGATCCGATATCCTGGGTCCCCAGGGTGGACTATTCGGGCAGTGGTTTTTGTTCTAGCCAGATTGAACTAAATCACTACAGTCCCTTAAGAGGTAAACCGACGTTGAAAGGATTTGCGATAGGGTCCCCGACAACGGTGTCAATGTTTCGTACCTTACTCCGATGTGGAACTGTTGCGGGTCTCTGAACTGCACACATTGCTCCTCTCCAAGGCGTTGGGGGTGGTTTCCTACAAGTTAAGGGCTCTGAAACTTAAGTTAGAGTATGCACCGGTATGAAAACTTGGCTGACAAACTTACCTGATCACTGAGAATGATACCCGTATTTATAGAGTAGAATTTCGGATGGATTTTCGATAGCCACCTCTTAGAAATTCGAGATAACAGCCATGCTGGCTTACACAACGTGCATAGCCTCCCTCACCCACGAAGCGGCTCCGAGAAACTCGACATCGTTATCCACTCTTGCTAAGTTTTCCACCCTACTTAGTCGGGTCGGATCCCCTCCGTCTCAGGTCGGGTCTCGTAATAATCCATCCTTCGATTCAGACATGAACCATGTTCTAGCCCATTAACTTAACCGGACAGTTCATTGTGCTTTCTAGACCTCGGCCCAACTTAGGTTCCCTTATGAGCTCACCCAACCGAGGTTCGAACTCTACTCCTAATTCGTGCCATTCTCCTTACTATTACTTGGGACATCTCACAAATATCATGTTTTCACTTCTGTAGACTAAATATTCAAATGGGTGCTTGCAAATTATAAATGGTACAAAGTGATCCTCAATAAAACAAATATTATTAATAATTTTTTATAATTAAAATAAGATTGATCTATCATAATTTTGAAACATAGAATAAGGTAATTCAAAAATATCAACATGATAAATTATACATCATATTTGAAATGAATCAATTTATCTTGTATTTATAATATTGTTTTTCTTTGGTATAAACTCAAAATTTAAATACTAGTACTCATTTTTGGAAAAATTCTTATGTGGTGTTGACCATTTTAGGAATATTCATAATTATTTATTTTGAATTATAATATTAAAAATTGGATTTAATTTTCATTACGGTGTACAAATTTTTTACATAATCATCTAATTATGTACTGTCACATCAATCGTGATAACATTTTCTCTCTTACACTATTTTAAAAGTCATATAAATGAAAATTTTTTATTGAATGACTATATAAAACATCTTCACAATCAAACTATAATTCTTAAAAATTTATATAAATATATATAGGGATTTATTCGGTACCCAATATTTTTGTTGGGTACCGGTACCCAATATTTTTGTTGGGTACCGGTACCCAATTGTGTGTTTTATATGCTAAAATAAATATAATTTGGTACCAACGGAGCACGGTGGTCGCGGTCGCAGCCTTCCTAGACGTGTCTCATTCTCAATCACACAACTTCTTCATTTCTCTCTCGCATAATGCGCTCTCTCTCTCTAGCGACAGGTTATGAATTGAATTTTTTTTCTTAAATTGATAAAGTTAGAGAGTATCAATATTATTTAAATTAATTTTTGAAAATTACTAACCTAACAGATTATCAGTTATATAAATTTAAAAAATTTAAGTTAATTTTATCTATAAATTATAACAAATACATATGTTGGGTATCTGTACCTTATATTTTCCTGGGTACCGAATCAAAATCCAATATTATTATATATATATATATATATATATATGTACATCACAATTTCTCCTCATTTATGTGCTCAATTTATTCCGTACTATCTTGCTCCCTCCGTTTTCTTTTCGTCTTCTTCGCTTCAAACTTTCACAGCATCTCTGTTCTGTTTTTTTTTCTTCTTCTTCTTTTCTTCTTTAACCACCAATTACAGAACACAGAAATCATGAAACCACCATTGGCCACAACAACAACTTTTGTAGCCATATCTGTGACTGTGGTTTTTGCTCTGATTTTGGCATGGAGGGTGCTGAATTGGGTGTGGCTTAGGCCAAAGAAATTGGAGAAGCTGCTTAGAGAGCAAGGCCTTCAAGGTAACCCATACAGAGTTCTTGTTGGGGACATGAATGATTTCAGGAAGATGCAATTGGAAGCAAAAGCAAAACCCATGAACCTCTCTGATGACATTGTGCCACGTGTCCAACCCTATGTCCAACAAAGTCTCAACAAATACGGTATGTATGTATGATTCTTAGTTGCAAATAAATTGATGTCTTTTGACTGCTATGGCTATTGTTTATGGTTTCAGCTGCTGTGGTGAGACTTGTTTTGTGTGTATTTGGAAGCTGCTTTGTTTTTTCTTGTTCATTGAACTCTCATTGTTAATGGAAAAACCTTGTAATGCTGTATCAAGGGATTAACTTCCCATGCTTTCCTAAATTTTTGTGTGTAGAAATTAGAATACATTCATAGAGTCCCTGTTATCAATGAGATTAGTTGAATGCTATAGGCTGCAATATGCAGGTAAATAGGTAATGCTAGATGAAGGGCAGAATCTTAGTATTTGGATAATAATGAATTCTTCCTCAATAATACTTAATGAGTGTGTTTGGAACCATTAAAAATGAGAAATGAATTGATTTTTAAATCAACTCCATTGTTTGAAATGCAAAGAGTAAGGAAATGAATTGAATTGCAATTCTCATGGGTTTTGAGAGGATTTTGATGGAAATGATTTAAAATTCAATTCATTTCATTTCATTTCCATATTTTTGTCACCAGTTCGCAATTGTTGAAAAGCAGCGAATAATTGAAGTGATGTAATGGCTCTGTTTCTAATAGACCATTACAACACATATCTATGCTTGAAAGCCAATTTTCCTCTATATCTTGTAATTCGAATAATGTTGCTACTAACTGTAACACAGGTTCAAATCATCATACTAGTTATGTTACTGATTTTCCTTTGATGTCTGATACATCCTTTTCATCCTTTTCATTCTACTTGTAATAATGACACTTCTTTTGATTCTTCCAACTGCATGAATAATAATTCTAGTGTTCCTTTCTGTGCTATTTCTTCTCCTACTGCTTTAACTAGTTACACTAATTATGCTGCTCCTTTGCATACTTCTAATGTTCACCTATGGCATGCCCGTTTGGAATTCATGTATGGTTATATGACCAAGATTTGCTCCTCTCACTCTCATATACGATATTTTCTCTCACTAGATACATTGCCTATATATATATATATATATTAAAAGTCTTAGAATCACATGACATTTCTAATATATTTTAGTTCAAGATCTTATAAAGTTGTTGATGATATGCAGGCAAAAATTCTTTTGTCTGGTTTGGACCGAGACCAAGGGTAACCATAACAGATCCTGAGCTAATCAAAGATGTATTGAACAGGATCAATGAGTTCCAAAAGGCTGTGACAAATCCGCTTGTCTTGTTAATAGCTAGTGGTCTTATAAACTATGAGGGTGAAAAATGGAGCAAACATAGAAGGATAATCAACCCTGCATTCAATTTAGAAAAATTGAAGGTTTTTTCTCTTTTCTACTGGATATAGATCTTATATGATCGAATTGTGTCGTGTGCCTTCGGAAGACAAGACAAACAAGCACTAGGGCATTGGAAAAAAATTAATTTCTCCTTAGATGCATTCCCTTAAAAAAAATGTATTCAGTGTGCAATAAAAAGAAACATAGATTTGTTTTATTACAACATGCTCTGAATTTTTGTGTGTTTAGTTTGACATGGAGAATTTAACTCTGTTTTATTCTTTTATTGCAGATTATGATGCCATTATTCTTCAAGAGTTGCAATGATCTGATAACTAAATGGGAGGAAATGTTGTCTTCAGATGGATCATGTGAAATTGATGTGTGGCCTTTCCTTAAGAATTTGACTAGGGATGCTATTTCTAGAACGGCATTTGGAAGTAGTTATGAAGAAGGAATAAGAATATTTGAACTTCAAAGAGAGCTAGCTGAACTTACTCAGGAAGTTTTGATGAAAGTCTATATTCCTGGATGGAGGTAGGGCTATTTTACATATCTGATTTGCTTAATAATTAATAATACAAGATCTTAGGTTGTTAAATTGGCTTTATTTAAATTCACTAACCTTCTCATTTTTCAATAACGATTTGCATTCATGATTAAGTCATTTAAATAGTTGTTTCATACCATGCTCTTTACTAAATATAGTGATAATATAAGGTGGTGTTAGAACTCAATTACATCATGAGTAGGAAAAAATAAGTCTGATCTAGAAAAACTTGTGTTCTACACACTGTCCATTAACTTACGAAAAATTGTGATGGGCAAACTTAGCATCTAAATTGCCACTTTCAATAGTGAGTTTTATTTTAATTTCCTACCATCAGAACTACACTAGAAAACTTATTAATATAAGAAAGATAGTTTCCTATAACAACAACAACAAATCTTATTCCACTATATGGGGTTGGCTACATGGATTAAACGACGCCATTGCGCCCTATCATGAATCATGTTTGAGTTTAGTCCATTAACCCTAAAATCCTCCTTGATAACCCCTTTTATTGTCTTCGCACTTCTCTCTCTACCCCTAATTACCGTAATATTTTCCATCTGATTCACCCTTCTGATTGGATGTTCTTTTGGTGTTCTCTAACATGACCATACCATCTAATTGTTTCCTACATAACATGATAATTGCAACATTAATTATGTTTGATTGTAGGTTTCTACCTACTGCTACCACTAGGAAGATGAAGGAAATTGACAGAGATATAAAAGCTTCACTTAAAGTTATAATTAACAAGAGAGAGAAAGCACTGGAGGCAGGTGAAGCCACCAAGAACGACTTATTAGGCATACTTTTGGAATCAAATCACAAGGAAATTAGAGATCATGGAAACAATAAGAATGTTGGGATCACTCTTCAAGATGTAATTGAAGAGTGCAAGCTATTCTACATTGCTGGGCAAGAGACAACTTCATCTTTACTTGTTTGGACCATGATGTTACTAAGTAGGTACCCGGAATGGCAAGCGCGTGCAAGGGACGAAGTCTTACAAGTCTTTGGCGACAAAAAACCAGACTTTGATGAGTTAAGTCACCTTAAGATTGTAAGTATTGTAACTAGTATCTTGATAAGTGATGACATTACTTGTATCTCCTTGTTAGTTATAACTTATAAGGATTTAATTTTCATCCACTTACATTATAAAGTTATTTTACATCGTCAATCAATAGAAATCCAACAAAAGGAAAAATCATCACTAAAAATCACCTGCTATAATAACATTTGGCATCTTCCTCAATTTCTATTGACTCATTACCAGTGCATAGAAATTATTCTCTAGTTATAATTATTGCTAATCTTCTATTACAGGTACCTATGATACTGTACGAGGTTCTCAGGCTATACCCACCAGCACTAGTTCTTGTTCGAACTGCTCACAAAGATGTGAAACTTGGAAACTTGATTTTACCTGAAGGAGTGCAAATTTCCTTGCCAATAGTTTTGATTCACCATCATCATGAGCTTTGGGGTGATGATGCAGATGAATTTAAACCCGAAAGATTTTCTGAAGGAATTTTAAAGGCAACAAATGGAAGAGCTTCATTTTTGCCATTTGGATCGGGTCCTAGAATATGCTTGGGGCAAAACTTTTCTTTGTTGGAAGCAAAAATGGCTTTGTCATTGATTCTACAACATTTCTCATTTGAACTTTCTCCGAGTTATGCTCATGCTCCAACACCTAAGGGTACTCTTCAGCCACAATATGGTGTCCATATCATTCTACATAAGTTGCAGAAATAAAAATCACAATAACCTCATAATGTTCTACATAACAGTGTTACACCAATTACTCAACAATTGGTATCGTAGTATTTTATGGAAAGACTTGACAAAATGAATAAATCAACAATCATTTTAAGTATCATCATGTTGTTCTTTATTGTGATAATCAAAGTGTTCTATAGATCGCAACAAATCCTATTTTTCATAACAGAAATGATATTTGTACGAAGCCAATGAACAAACTGGACAACAAATGTCTTTTCCTGGACTTCTCTCTTGTGGTTCCCAAGTGCCAACTGTACACATGCAATTATTTTATCTAATAACATGCCAATTAAAATTTTATTTTCCCCTTTTCTTCCTCAATTTTTTCTCTTTCACATTTTTTATTTTTTATAAAAAAAAGTAAAGTATCACTTTGATCTTTCATTTTATATGAGTGAATTACTTTGATCCATCACTTTTTAAAATAAAAATAAATTGGTTTCTCACTTTATAAACTGTGAATTACTTTGCTTACACACTTTTCAAAATTAGAGAATTGGTCTATCACTTTATAAACTGTGAAATATTTTAATCCCCTACATTTCAAACTTAGTTTCTAAACCAAGATACTTAGTTTATGAATCAACTGATCTCCTGAATTCAGCTTTTCAGCATCTAAGATTCTGAACTCATCTTCTAAAGATAATTTCTTATTAACTTCTGAACTTCTTACAGCATTTTCTCATACAAATTTACATACATATGAATCTTTTACATATTACATTATCTTTCTAGATAGAAAATTAACATTAATTTTGTTATCTTCAAAATCAAAATAGGGTTGTTACACTAACAGATTCGTCTTTCATTTGTTTGTGAACTTTAGGAAAAAACTTGATCAAGAATGGTTCCATAGAAGTACGCCTCCCATAATACCAACATCATAACCAAAAAGTAAACCTCTCATAGCTGCAACAAGACACGTCAAGATCACGAATAATGTGACCTTGCCCTCAAATTGCTTGCCATTTCCCGCAACAACCACAACCCCACTTGCCATCTTTTGATCTCCTATATCTTTATGTATCTTTTTATGTTAGACCTTATATTTTGATGTGCATTTTATAATGTCAGCACGTGCTAAAGATAACATCATAAAATCAAACGATGTCAGATAAAATAAATAACTTCAATAACATATGGATTTTATCAAACTCTTGTTCTTATCCATCGTAGTTAAATTCTAATTTGGGAGTAATATTTCTCTGATTTTTATCCTAGTGCGTTGTTGCAAGGAAATGTCCAAAGTGCCAGTTTTTTGATTATCCATTGTATACACGCGTACACATGCTTGTACAAATTAAGGATAACGTAAAATATTATCTAATAATAGGTTAAAAAACCTTTTCATACAAACATATTCTATTATAATCATCAACAGAGAAAAAGAAAGAGAATGAGAAAAATCGATAATTAAGATGCGTACACAATAAAAAGAAAGTAATTTTGACTTATCGACAATTATTAATTCTTTAATGCAATTTAATTTTTTCAATTAATGAATCC
Source organism: Aeschynomene evenia (assembly GCA_013621005.1). NCBI lineage: Eukaryota > Viridiplantae > Streptophyta > Magnoliopsida > Fabales > Fabaceae > Aeschynomene > Aeschynomene evenia. The sequence continues at coordinate 14,457,174 of CM024272.1, forward strand.
GTTAGTAGTAAATATATGCATCAACTATATTTATTTAATAATATTATAATATATGATTCGATAACAACAGTAATTTATATATTCATACATAACTAAAGTCAAAGAATATTTTTTTATCATGACAAATTATTTTACATCAATTTAGTGATAACATTTATTATTTTAACATCAATTTAGTTATTTTATTTTATTCTTATGTGATGGGATGATGACTAAATTTATGGTAAAATAAAACTACTTCAACTATTTTATGTTGAAAAAAAATGTTGTTAATGTTAATTTCAGAACCCTTAATAAATACACCTTCGGAGATAAAAACCTTATTGAAATCATTCAAAATTTTTCGCAAGAAAAATTCAGCAAAAGCTAATTTACTTTTCGACGAGGTCAAGGGCGAGGGAAGGCGCGCACAATTCTATTAAGTTGGGAGAGTTGGGTGTGAAGGCTTCTTCAGTGAAGATGGAGATGTTTTCCTGACAACGAGCGTAGAAGAATTGGAAATCGTAATTCTATTTTTTAGAAGTACGAAAAAAATGGCGCAGTATTTGAAGACAAAGTAATAAGCAATGTTTCTTTCCGTTTCGAATGCTTGTGTCTTTGTGCTCACTCATTTAGCTAGTTATGTTACATTCAGTGAACTGATGATGGATTGATTTTCAAATAGAAAATAATTTAGACGCTAATCAATCATAAAACTCACTCTAATATGTGTTTGTCATTTTTAAGCTACTAAAATTTTGGACTAGTTTTAGCTCCGGTTTCTTTTTTACTTTTTTTTTACTAAAATTTTCAATTGGTATTTAAGTATTTCTTTTGAATAAAAAAATTTAAATATTTGCAACTTTTTCATTGAAATGCTCATTAAAAAAATACAATATCTTGAAAATTGTATACAACTATTATTAAAAATAAAGAATTATCTGAGAATAACAGGAGTTGGTGGGAAATACAAAATAATGAACTGAATGTACTATTTATTTTCTACTCAGGGAAGAGGGACTAAGGATGAGGGCTGTGAGATTACAATATCATAATTTCAATTGCTTGTGATACACTTTTTCATAATCAGCGAATTAACTATGACACGGAACTTGATCAACTTCAAGCAGAGGTCTTCCGAGCATGGTTACCATTAACAACATCATCAGAGATGAATTTGGCCCAGAACCAATGTGACCTCCATACCCTGTTCATTTCTTCAATCGGGACGTTCCTTGTCTCGGGTAAGAATAAGGCAATAAAGATGGTCATGATGACCACAAAGCCAGCGAAAAAGAAGAAGAGTCCAAATTTCAAGTGGCAAAGCATGGCGAGGAAAACTTGAGCAATGGCAAAGGTGAAGAACATGTTTACAGCAACATTGATAGCTTGTCCTGCAGATCGCGTTTCAAGAGAGCATACTTCACTAGGAACCAACCATCCCAGTGGACCCCAGGACCAGGCAAATGCTCCTACGTACACACAAATAAAGAACAAAAGAAGGTTGGCTTCTCCATTGCTGAGTGAACCGTCGCCACTCACTCCAAATTTCAGTGCAATCATGGTTCCAACAGCAATCTACAAATCATGGTTATGAACTTAAATTAGTTATGTTGGGAATTGGCATGGCTAGAGGATATATTTGTTGTCCTTTTAAAGATCTAAAACATTTAATTATGTTGAAAATTTTACCTGACTAAGAAACATTTGGACACCACCTTCAAGGAACAAAATTCTTCTTCCAAACCTGTCTACCGAGAATATGGAAACAATGGTGGCAAGCATGTTTACACCTCCAGTGATAACTGCAGACATGAGAGAAGCATCGTCTTTAAAACCTAGAGTCTTGAAAAGGACTGGTGCATAAAACATGATGACGTTGATGCCGGTGAACTGCTGGAATAGTGGAATAAATGTGCAGAAAGTGAGTTGAGGTCTATAATTTGCTTGCATGATGTTCTTCCATGGGTGCTCCACATTTTTGGCCGCCTCACTAGCTTCGACGAGATCTTGGAACTCTTCCTCAACATTATCAATACCACGAATACGCTGCAACATTTTCTTAGCTTTGTCATGTTGACCTCTTTCAATCATGGAGTTAGGTGTGTCATCTAAGAAAAGAGATCCTATACACAACACGACTGCGGGAACAGCTCCAACTCCCAAAGAAATTCTCCATCCAATTTCAATATTGGCAGTCCAGTAGTTAATAAGGTTTGAAACTAGGATGCCAATTGTGATCATCATTTGAAAGCCAATGTTGAGTGCCCCTCTGATCTTTGCTGGAGCCATTTCAGACAAATACACCGGAACAGACTGTTTAAGGTGTTGGACAGCATTTAAAAGAATCAGTATTAAACCTTCCTTTACATCTAGACATTAAAACTTAAAAAGCATATAAATTGCGATGGTTTTTACCTGGTTGCAATATCCTACACCAAAACCAAGTAACAAGCGGCCAATTATAAGCATTTCAATGTTGAGAGCAAAACCATTCAATAATGCACCAACAAGGAAAAACATGCCACCAAGAAACATGGAGGCCTTCCGCCCCAGCACTCTTGTGGTTGAGGAGGCAAAGAAAGAAGCTACCAGTGTCGCAAGATATAGGGAAGAGGTGAACAACGTAAGAAGTGCATTGTCAAACTTGCAATATTGACTTTCATTGCCGGATTCGTCTTTCATTTGTTTGTGAACTTTAGGAAAAAACTTGATCAAGAATGGTTCCATAGAAGTCACGCCTCCCGTAATACCAAGATCATAACCAAAGAGCAAACCTCCCATAGCTGCAACAAGACACGTCAGGATCACGAATAATGTGACCTTGCCCTCAAATTGCTTGCCATTTCCCGCAGCAACCACAGCACCACCTGCCATCTTTTGATCTCCTATATCTTTGTGTATCTTTTTATGTTAGACCTTGTATTGTGATGTGCATTTTATAATGTCTGCACGTGCTAAAGATAACATCTTAAAATCAAGCGATGACAGATAAAATAAACAACTTCAATAACTTATATTACGTCGTATGGATTTTATCAAACTCTTGTTCTTATCCATCGTACTAGTAAAATTCTAATTTGGGAGTAATGTTTCTCTGGTTTTTTTTATCTTAGTGTGTTGTTGCAAGGACATGTCCATAGAGTCGGTTTTTGAATTATCCATTGTATACACGCGTACACATGCTTGTACAAATTAAGGATAATGTAGAAAATTATCTAATAATAGGTTCCAATAACCTTTTCATGTGAATACAAACATATTCTAATACAATTATCAACAGAGAAAAAGAAGGGGAATGGGAAAAGTCGATAACTAAGATGCATAGACAATAAAAAGAAAGTAATTTTTACATATCGACAATTTTTAATATTCTTTTATGCAATTTAATTTTTTCAATTAATGAATCCATAAGTTGTAAATATAGGCATCAATTATTAATATTATAATATATGATTCGATAACAACAATAATTTATATATTCATACATAATTAAAGTCAAAGAATATTTTTTTATCATGACAAATTATTTTACATAAATTTAGTGATAACATTTATTATTTTAACATCAATTTAGTTATTTTATTTTATTTTTATCTGATGGGATGACTAAATTGATGGTAAAATAAAACTACTTCTACTATGTAATGTTGAAAAAAAATGTTGTTAATGTTAATTTCGAAACCCTTAATACATACACCCTCAGAGATAAAAACCTTATTAAAATCATTTAAAATGCACTAATGCGTGTGTCAGATGTTGTTAGTGTTAATTTCAGAACCCTTAATAAATACACCCACAGTAAAGGGACGCGTGTCAGATGGAGAATGTGAATGTCGTGTTTTAGAATAATAGGGAGATGACATATAAATTATGAGGGAGGTATTAAAAAGACAAAACACTAATGCGCCCTGTGTAAAAATTATTATGGTTAAAATATTATTTAAAGTATGTTTTTTTTTAAAATTAAAATATCAGAAAAATTGAGACTTGAAGAGAAAAAATAGATAAATTAATCCTCAGAATACATGAAAATTGTTAAATTAATTTAGACTAATTTATTTGATATTTTTAATCAATATAAATTAATTTGACTCTTTTAATGCTAATATATTTAATGTTTTTTTCTTAAGAAATAAATTTGTCTGACATTTTAATTCAGAACAGATATATTTTAGAACTACTTTGATCTATAATAATTTTTATGGAATAAATTTGAGCATTTTTTATATTAAAAATTAGAAAAAAAAATAAGTATAATATCAAAGTAAACAAAGCTAGACACCTATAAAAAAGGATATTAAGATATGTTTAGGTAAGCTAAAAAATTAAACTTATTTTAGTAATCGCTTATTCATATAATATTTTTTTATATAATTGCTTATTTAAGGATACATTTATGTTTGGATAATTTAGTTAAAAAGTAGCTTTAAGTTAATCCGTGATGTTTGAATAGTTAAAAAATAATCATTTTTTTTGGTAAATTACTGAAAGGTGTATAAAATAATTATATTATATTAATATAAGTTAGGGTAAATTACTATTATAAAGTGTAAAATAACAGCTTTTTATAAAAGCATAATGCTCAAACTTGAGCTTTAAATTTTTAAAATTATCAAATTAATATTACCTAAACAAACTTATTTTTCTTAAATAGTTTTTTTTTTGAAAATTTAAGCTGTTTAATTAGTTACTCAAAAAATGCAGTAAGTAGATTATTGCTTTGTGGACTTTTAAATAGGAAGTTAGGAACCACTCATCATTTCTTTAGTCTATTTATTCAGTAATCAGTACTATCTTCCTTCCTCTGTTTTCTTTTTGTCGTCTTCTCTTAAAACTTTCGTAGCACGGCTCTCTTTCATCTTCTTCTGCCACCAATTACTGAACACTATGGAATCAGCAACCGCAACTCTTGCAGCCATATCTGTGACGGTGGGTTTTGCTCTGATTTTGGCATGGAGGGTGCTGAATTGGGTGTGGCTTAGGCCAAAGAAATTGGAGAAGCTTCTTAGAGAGCAAGGCCTTCAAGGTAACCCATATAGGGTTCTTGTTGGGGACCTGGACGATTTCAGGAAGATGCGAATGGAAGCAAAATCAAAATCCATTAACCTCTCTGATGAGATAGTGCCGCGTGTCCAACCCTATGTCCAACACTGTGTCAACAAATACGGTATGTATGTATGTATGTGTATGTATGTATGTATGTATGTATGTGTGTGTATGTACGTATGTATGTATGTAATGTGTGTATGTATGTATGTAAGTATGTATGTATGTGTATGTATGTGTGTATGGTGTGTGTATGTATGTATGTATGTATGATTCTTATTTGCAGATTTGTGCTATGTATGTATGTGTGTGTATGTATGATTCTTAGGCTTGGTTGGTAATGTTTTGACTCTTAAAAATTTGCTTAGCTCTTTGAGCTCTTAAAAAGTTACTTCTAATGGCTCCTAAGAGCACCTTTGACTCTCAAAAGCTCCTTGGGTTTTTTACCAAACACATAAAAAGATTTTATGCTTTTCGAGAGGAGGAGCACTTGCTCAATAAGCTTTACCAAACTCACAATTAGCATATTTGTGCTCTATAAGGTGTAGGCAATGAGTTAATTTGTTCAGCCGTAAACAGATTGTTGTTAGAAAAATGCATAATTTCATTAATTTCTATGATCTAAAGCTTTGCACTTTTCAGAAAAGATCTTAAAATCATATGTCATATGTGGAGGGTTTTCTGACTTGGATTCATATCTAGTTAGTTGTGTGGATGTACTCTTTTATGTAAGTTATGGCTGTGTTTTTATTGGATGTGTTCGGAAGCTTAAATTATGGGAATTGATTTGATTTGAGAATGAATTCTATTGTTTGAAATGAACAAAAATGAGAAATGATTTCATTTAGAATTTTATGAAATTCCTTGGAATTCTATTCCTTTGTATTTTAAATCTTGCAAATTTTTATTTGATTTGGAAATAATTCATTTCATTTCCATCAAATACATTTCATTTCCTTCCAATTCATTTCATTTCCTATAATTAGTTTACAATATATAGAAATATATGGATGATAATATAGAAGAAATGAAAGATAGATACGATAGAAAATTTGTATCTTAGAACAAAAACTTACATATTTTCTATCTTTCTGAAAAGTTGGGATAACAAAAGTGATTGGGATGAGACAACAATTATTGGTTTTTACACTAATCCAAGCATTATTTATGCAAAAAAGATCCATGTTCAACTAAAATACATTCACAAAGTCATCCACTGTATATTTATATGTAGAGACCACATTGATGTTCTAAGCACGTCAATTTAATGCACAATGAAGTCCAGGAAAAATACACATCACACTCCCTATAAAGTACACTTCTTGTTTAATAAAGAGTACACACGAACATATACAATTAACACACAGTCTTATTCACTAAAAACTCACATCAACTTATGAAAATTATACATTTTATACACAAACTGTATAAATATACGGTGAATGGTTTGGTGTATGTATTTTGGTTATACATGTAGTTTTACTGATTATTTGTGTGTCATTGTTCAGTGTATCTGCATTTCGATATTGTCTTCTATTGTATATCTCACAAAACACATCCTAAGAGACCATACTTATGAGTCAGGAAAGCATAACATTGGAGAAATTCAAATAACTGGCTAAATGAGAGAACCACAAAAATGAGCATGACAACACATCTTGATCCAAAACCTTTAAACATTGAATTTATAAGTTTTCTCTTCTTATATGCTCCTAACTTAATCTGTTCTCGATCGATGTGAAACTTTACCTTCGAAAATAAACTTGAAATACAACACACTATTTTAATGATTTTGCTTCTTCTTATTTTTCCTATAAAGAAGAGGATCTGATATTGAATTTGTTTCAAACAACCCACTTAATGATATCAATTGGAGGGTTGAAGACTGAAGAATTCTTCAATCTTTGCATACATGAACCTGTCGACACGTTCAGGATTCCCATGGGTAGCTAATAAGCAGTTCATTGATGATTTTTTCATTGAATTCTGTCTAACATTTTCTTTTTCTGATCATGCCCTGAAAATTGTCAGATGTTTCCTTCTTCTTGTTTTGCATTTTGGCCAGCCTAAGCAGTCCAATTCTATACCCTGAATTTTTGTCCATAGTTTATTAGAAGAACAAACTTGTTAGTTTCTTCTAAACAAATAAATAGAAGAGGAAAATGATATTGTGTTACCCTTTTCACTCAAAATTAAAGCAATTCATATCACAATTTCACCACATGCACGATCTGAGCCTCTCACAATTTGAATTCAATTCTAGAGAGTGCATGCCAACTGTAATAAATTGAATACTATTTTTCTTACTGTCACTTATACTTATCTGACATTGGATTGTACTATGAGATGCCAATTTCAAATAGCTCACATGCCAAGTTGCCAACTTCCATTCTTGATTTTATTTTGGGGGGTTATTTTATTTTATGCATTGAATTCTATTACATGGACTATTTTTTCTCAACCCTTTTATCGGTAAGATTCTATCCATGATTTGATGAGATGTGAACCTTATTCAAGTAGAATCTACACATTATTCAATGTTACGTTGAATGAGATGTTCATTAACCACTGAGTTAGTGAAGAAAATAATCCAACTTACATTTCTTATCTGATTTAGTCCAAGCTTTCTTATTAAATTGTCACTAATATGCAGGCAAAAATTCTTTTATGTGGTTTGGACCAAGACCAAGGGTAACTATCACAGATCCTGAGCTAATCAAAGATGTATTGAACAGAATCAATGACTTCCAAAAGCCTGTGACAAATCCACTTGTCTTGTTACTAGCTAGTGGTCTTGTAAACTATGAGGGTGAGAAATGGAGCAAACATAGAAGGATAATCAACCCTGCATTCAATTTAGAAAAATTGAAGGTTATTTTCTCTACACTACTAGATATAGATCTTATAATATGATCGCCTCATGTGCCTTGGAAGACACGACAGAAAAAAAAAGCACTAGGGCATTGAAAAAAAAATTAATTTCTCCTTAGATGCATCCCTCTAAAAGAAAAAATTATTCAGTGATGTTCTGAATTTTTATGTGTTTAGTTTGACATGGGAAATTTTAACTCTATTTTATTTTTTGCACTGCAGATTATGATGCCATTATTCCTCAAAAGTTGCAATGACATGATAAGTAAATGGGAAGGAATGTTGTCTTCAGATGAATCATGTGAAATTGATGTGTGGCCTTCCCTTCAGAATTTAACTAGGGATGCTATTTCTCGAACAGCATTTGGAAGTAGTTATGAAGAAGGAATAAGAATATTTGAACTTCAAAGAGAGCTAGCTGAACTTACGATGAAAGTTATAATGAAAGTCTACATCCCTGGATGGAGGTAAGATTATTTTACATATCCAATTTGCTCGATAATTAATCCAAGGTTTAGCTTGTTAAATGGTTTTTATTTAAATTAACTAAACTTATAACCTTTTTCATATAGGAAATAACAACTGGCAAATAGCATTCATGATTAAGTCACTTGAAAATTTGTTTCATGCAATGCTCAATTTACTAAATATTGTGATGAGGTGGTATGAGATCTCAACTGCAACACATGAATAGGGGGGAAAAAGTTTCATCTAGAAAAAAAAACTATTAGGTAGTGTTTATCTTGATTGACTTTGGGGGTAGAGTCAAGGGAGTCATAGTCTCATAGAGTTAATGTCATTTGAGTCAGAGACATAATGACTCCAAAATTGATTCAAAATACATCCTCACATTTCTGTGTCTCCCTTCCAACACACAATGATTCCCAAATTGGAGTGAACTAAAAATTGACAATTTTGTTCACTGAGTCACTATGACTTTATTCCCATCTCCGTTGTTACCCCCGCACCAAACACTTAAAAGAGTCATTTTTTCACTGACTCCTTGACTTTGCCACCAGGGTCAATGAAAACAAACAATGACTTATCAACAAACATTTATCTTAAAGAATTTGTGTTCTATACATTGTCCATTAACTTGCTACTTGCACTAGTGAAGTTTTATTTTCCTACTAACAGAACTATCACTAGAAAACTTATTAGTAAAAGAAAGATCATTTCCTACATAACATGATAATTGCAACACTAATTATGTTTGATTTTAGGTTTCTACCTACTGCTACCACTAGGAGGATGAAGGAAATTGACAGAGATATGAAAGCTTTACTTAAAGTTATAATTAACAAGAGAGAGAAGGCATTGGAGGCAGGTGAACCCACCAAGAACGACCTATTAGGCATACTTTTGGAATCGAATCAGAAGGAAATTAGAGATCATGGAAACAATAAGAATGTTGGAATGACTCTTCAAGATGTAATTGAAGAGTGCAAGCTATTCTACCTTGCAGGGCAAGAGACCACTTCATCTTTACTTGTTTGGACCATGATGTTACTAAGTAGGTACCCGGAATGGCAAGCGCGTGCAAGGGACGAAGTCTTACAAGTCTTTGGCGACAAAAAGCCAGACTTTGATGGGTTAAGTCACCTTAAGATTGTAAGTACTGTAATTATTATCGTTACGAGTGATGACATTACTTGTATCTCCTTGTTAGTTACAGTTACTGCTAATCTTTTGTGACAGGTACCTATGATATTGTACGAGGTTCTCAGGTTATACCCGCCAGCTCTTGGGCTTATTCGAACTGCTCACAAAGATGTGAAACTTGGAAACTTGATATTACCTGAAGGAGTGCAAATTTTCTTGCCAATAGTTTTGGTTCACCATAGTCGTGAACTTTGGGGTGATGATGCTGATGAATTTAAACCCGAAAGATTTTCTGAAGGAATTTTAAAGGCAACAAATGGAAGAGCTTCATTTTTTCCATTTGGAGCAGGTCCTAGAATATGCATAGGACAAAACTTCTCTTTGTTGGAAGCAAAGATGGCTCTGTCATTGATTCTTCAACATTTTTCTTTTGAACTTTCTCCATCTTATGCTCATGCTCCAACCTCTGTGATTACTCTGCAGCCACAATATGGTGTCCATATTATTCTACATAAGGTGCAGATATAAAAATCACAATAACCTCTTAATGTATAATTTTTATGTGACTTGAACTTGTAAGGTTGAACTAGGAAAGTTTTCTATGTAATATTTAAACTCATAATGTACACAATAAAACCTCTTCTGAATAAACTAATTCACTTAAAGTGTCAATATACGGGGAATTCAAAATTGTGCACATAAAGTGTCAATATATTGGCTCTTTTGATTTTTTTTTTTTATTGTTATAAACCAAATATTTCTCAAAATTATTTTATCCGCAGAAAATCATTTTTACATGTCTGATGTGTGCATTTTTGTATTTTTGTGTGTGTAATCGTGTGAGTTTGGCGTGTGTGCATTTATGTATGTTTGATATATGCATTTTTGTATTTTTTGCTTGTGTCAATGGGTATGTTTGATGTGTGCATTTCATTACATTTGGTGTGTGTAATATGATATGTTTGGTGTGTGTATTTTCTATATGTTTGATATGTGCAATCGGGTCATTCAAGTAAAAAATTTTAAATTATTATTTTTCATTCTAATTCACAAATTTTTTAATATAACCCACTATTTTTCTATTTAACTAGATTTATCATTGGTGTTATATGCACGGTTTACTCATGTTACTTTTATAATTTTATACAATAATAATTTATGTTTAATTTTATTTTATATTAATTTTTTTAACTCAAATAGTTATACTTTAATTTAAAATTTTGATTATGATAATTATATATTATAATAAAAAACTTGTACAACATATGATAAAATGATCATAATATCAAATGCACATACATTCACTACAACAATAATAATTATTTTCAACAAGTAATTATCGAAAAGTGTTGATAAAAGTATTGTAAAACAAAATTATTGACATTTGTTGGTGTAACCCCCTACTAGATAGCCCTTAATGCTTAAGTCATTTTAGGCTATTTCATAAGGGTCACCTTCTGTTATCATGTTTTATTCTTTACTTTCAAATATTTACGCGGAAAATAGGCGGGAGTAAAATTTTCGCAATTCGTTTACGATACAAAAATAAGAGCTTTGCGGAATACATATCGATAAATAATAAGTCATGCCAAGATATAAACTGAATGGTCTATCAAATAGATAACTCCCAACAATCAATGAACACACAAGGAATAAATATTAGGCTTTACCCCATAAGCCAAAGGCAATGACTTATGAGACTCCACCATAAATACATGTCAAATAAATAGCTGCCGGCTAACATAGGTCCGGACTTAAAATAAATAACTCAAACAACTGAAATGAATCCATAACTGAAATGCAAATCAATGTATATAGGTCTATAAAGCGGAAGACTGAAAATAAACTAAAGTTGGGTCTGCTCCTCGCTAGCTCCATGGTCTTGCTCTGTCTGCTCCTCTATAATATGGAGGAAAAACATAGGGTGAGCACTGGGAAGTGACTCAGTAGAGGAAGCTGCCCCGGGTTTAATTAAGAAATAAGTGAAATATGAATGCATTCAATTCAGGTATTAGTTTAAAAGAAATCTTTTCCCGGAACGTCTTACCTAAGTGCGTCTTATCCATTTTAATTAGACAGTTAATATGGCATAAATAAATAAAGTCTTGGTGTAGTGTACTAGTGCCCTTACACATATAAAATTGGTAACTCATAAGATAACATAATACATTTAGCCAAACAACTTTATCTTGCATTAATCAATCTTTGGCACTGCTCGCCCTCCTGTATTCCTCCACATCACCGGTCCCTAGGCATGAGCTCATCCTATACTATGGGGAGAGGGGGTACCGCCTTCTTTTACCAATGAGGCTATTCATCAAGGTTGTCATCCCTTGATTTACAACCCCATCAGTATCCAAAGACGGGAGTGTTTTATTATAACAGTAACTTTGTCTTTGCGTCCCTTTTGACGACTTTGCCATTATTAATGTCTTACAGGGAATATATACATATATATAGCATCAATACATCACATAACAACATGTTAATATACATAATAAATCATGCCAACATATATAAATCATGCACAAATCGTATATAGCACTCATATGGGTCGTAGAACACATTAGGGTACACAAAATGGTCAAAACAGTTAATTTTCGTAAAATCTGCAGCGTTGTAATCAATTACATCGGGAATGTAATCGATTACTATAATCGATTACAGAGACCCTGTAATCGATTACCAGAGTGCCCTGTTTGCTCACGATTGGAAATTCTCAGCTCGTAATCGATTACGAACCCGTGTAATCGATTACGAATGCGAGAAATTAGATTCTAGGGTTTCAAAAACACGATTTTTATAAGCCAATGGCTAAAACTCAGATCTAGAATCATCCCAATCGGTAGAAAACACAGACAACAAAGAATCAATCGTTAGAATAAGTTTGAAAACACTTTTACATCCATAAAACACTTTCTTTTCGAAATTCAATCGGTAAAAGTAACCCTTTTATGAATCATAATGGGAAAAACGAACACCAACAATAATATCAACAAACATACATCATTATGCATGAAAATACAGTGAATATTGAATGTCTAGAACCCCTACCTCTCGTAGACCTCCTATGCTATGCGTAGAGACACCCCTTTCCTTCTCACTTTCTCTCTAGCCCCACGAACGGTACAAGAATGACTTCTTTCAAAAATGGAAACGGTAGAAGTGTTCTATTTGAAGAGAGGATTATGAATATATGGTTTGTTTTGTGGTTGGATGAGAGTTGATATGGGTTTGGGGTTGTGGAAGGGTTATGGTTTTTGAGTTTGAGAGAGAGAGAGTAGAATGGAGGCACAAGGATTGATGGAGGCTGCCAAGAGTGATCTGAAATGTTAAAATTAGGTTTTCTGAGTGGAGGCTAGGGTAGGTACTATATAGAGGTGTTGTGGGGCCCACTCTTGACCTAAAAACGCACTAAAAACTCTAACTGCGCAGTCTGTAATCGATTACACGAATCTGTAATCGATTACAGGCCGTAAAAATGCACAAATTCGTAAATTTGTGCAGTGTAATCGATTACCAGCCCGTGGTAATCGATTACTGGGCTGTAAAATTGCCCAAAAACACTTCTAAAACGTCTCAACTCGTGCCATACTTATACATACATCATTTCTACCCTCATGTATCATTAAAACATTTAATATAACACATAAATACATATAATTCAAACACATACAACACATAAAGGTTTATTAAGGAGAAACTTATCCACTCCAACTTAATTAAATTTCTAACTAAGGTCAATTACTCTAAATTTTCACTTAATTAGAACTTAATAAAAGTCGGGGTGTTACAGTTGGTCGTTGAAAATAGTTACAAACTATTTTTGACAATTAATGACCATTGAAAATACTTATAAACTAGTTTTAAGTATTTTTTACGATCATTAATTATCAATATAACTTTTATTAACACATTTAATATTAAAAATACTCACTCTAGTAGAGATTATATAATCATGAAATAATATATAACAATCCGTGTGAATCTTTGATTATATATATAAGATGTATATCTAAAACGCTTAGTAAACTTATAATTATGATAAAGTTATTATAATTAGATAACCAATGATATCAAAATAATTGGAAAATTTAGTGCATGAAAAATAATGTCTTTATACATGCAAATCAATAGTCATTTGAAAGGCTTAAAAGTGAGTTCGTATTTCATTATTATCATTTAACCTCTTAAGTAAGTAAAATTTCAAAACACAAGAAAGGAAGAGCTAGTATCAACTGTTAATTCTCATCTTGATGTGTTTAAAGATAAACAAATTTAAGAATAAAAAAAAAGATGACTACATTATTTTTTATACTTTCATTAGTATATTTTTCAAAAAAATTATATTAAGGATAAATTAATATAACATAGTTAAATATATATTGAAAAGCTAAAAAACACCATCAATATGAAATGAAATTTCAAACCTTAAACTATTATTTTAAAATTAGGAAATATTCAAGATTTTATTCTGTTCCCAATTTTTTTTTATCTTTTCTATCTCCTTGTTATTATTGTGGTTGTAGGCTAAAATACATATATAATAGGAGATAGAAAGTTTATTCCCGATATACACTGAGTGAAAAAAAATCTCGAATTTCCACTTATACAAAATTGGCAGGCACACTGCCGATTTATATTAATACAAAATCGACAGGCATTGTGTCAATTTTCCTATGCAAAATCGGCTGGCACTATGCCGATTTGCATACATGTATGTATGTGATGTGACTTGACTTGATATGAAGGTCTCTTTGTTTATTAGTTACTACTTTTACTCTTCTGTCTTTATGTCATTTAAGATGCAATATGTGGATGCAATATGTTTCCAACGCCCATGACTTATTCTACAACAACCATATATGTATATATAGTTTACAATTGATCAAATCAAATTAATTAATATTCATTCATTAGCTCAATATATAATAGAAAATAATAAATTACTACCTTACGAGTCAATATATATGGTTATTACTAATGTTTTTATTTTATTTGTCATCTCCAATAGTACAATTTTTTTTGCTATAATAAAAAATTGAAACTTAAACTAAAATAGAAAATATACTAAAGTAAGCTACATAAAATGATCTAACATAAAAATGAAATAGAAATTGAAACTTGAATTCAAATAATAATAAAAAAATATAAATTAAAATAAATTTAAACAGAAAAATTAGAAAACTAAATTAGTTAGATGTAAAAAAATAGTAAAAAAGTATACATAAGCATCATAAAATAATCAAAGGGATTTAAATATCAACGTTAGTATGGTAAAAAAAATGCATATTAGAAATGTTTATTGTCAAGTTTTTAACATGTTGTCATTAGTTACCTACACTATATAATTTGTTACCAACATTATTATGTGCTATTTTGATATTTTATTTATTTTACTTTATTTATTATTTTTTATAGTCTAATTTTTCTTTAATCACAGAAGAGGAAATGAAACTTAAATCAAATCAGAAAATACAAGTCAAATTAAAACAATAAAAAATAAGTAATTAAATCACCAATAATTATAAGTGGACCATGAAAAACCAGCCCATACAGTCAATGGGCCTATTTTAGCTTTAGTTTCGGCTCAAATAATCATTGAGATTGTAATGGGTTGAGTAATTATGACCCAAAATCTCATTTATTGACTAGTTGGGCTGGTTTTGTATTGTTCATTTAGCATCACTCATAAATCACATCAAGTCACATCACATACATACATGTATGTATGCAAAATGGCACATCACCTTATTTAGAAACTAATAAACAAAGAGATCATCACATCAAGTCGCTTCTGTTGCATGTATGCAATTCGGCATAGTGCCCGCCGATTTTGCATAGGAAAATCTATGCAAAATCGGCACAGTGTCTGTCGATTTTGTACTAATATAAATCGGCAGTGTGTCTGCCGATTTTGTATAAGTGGAAATTTGAGATTTTTTCCTACTCAATGTATATCGGGAATAAACTTTCTCTCTCCTATTATATATGTATTTTAGCCTGTGGTTGTATGATGTTTGTTGGCACGATGTGTTGATTTTCGTTTGAATTGATTTAATGGGTTATTTAAATATAATGTGCTCTGTTGTGATTTTTAATGGGTTATTTATTTAAATACAAATATTGTTGGTTGATTTTGTTGTACGAAGGATGTGTACTAGTCAGTCTATAGTGATTGATTGTTAGTCGATCGACGGATTAATTATTGTACGTATAAAATAATTCATAATAATATTGATTTAATTTTTATCTATTGATAATGTATAATATTTTTACACAATCATTTAACTATGAGTTATCATGTTATTTGGGATTATGTTTTCCCTCTCACTATGTGAGAATTCATATAAACATAGGGGAAATTTGGTTGGGGTGATCCTTCGAGATTTCTCGAAATGTTTCAAGGAAAGTCATATTCTCGTGTTTGGTTCACTTTTAATCAAAATATTTTCAAAAAAGTTGCATCCCATGAAACCAGCTTGCCCCATTTTTAATCTCATCTCTCCCATGAGAATCATAGATTTTCATCCCGTGAGAATGTTCTCAAGAGTGTAAAAAGACTATATTACTCAGTTTCTACTATAATTTATTATTTCCAAAATTATATTTATTCAATATCCATAATAATAACAATAATTATAATAATAATAATTTAATTTTAATTTACTTTTTATTTTTATTTTAAATTTTAATTTCATTTTCATTTTCATTTAATTTTATTAATTTTATTTTTAATTTGGTGCATACTTTTTATATATATTTATTGTTAATTTTTGCTTTCATTGTTAGGGATATTTAAGAAAAAATAAAAAATATTCCTAAAAATATTATTGTGAACCAAACACAAGAATGATTAATTACTGAAAAGTAATATAAGATTCTCGAAAATTTAATTTACAAATTAAACACAGAAATATTGAGAGTGCATTTAATTCGTAAATGACTTTTTTCTCGTGATGACTTTTGCGAACCAAACGCACCCATAATGTTTTGATTGGAATTACTTCTCTTATTGATATTTCAAAAGGTTCTCTATTGAAGTGATAATGAAAGTATCATTTTCCAATTTATTAAGGTGTGAGTCACTCTCAAGGTGGATATGACTTTTGGTTTAATCTCATTTAATTTATTACCTTAATATTAATTATTCTAGAAATAAAATAGTTTTTTAAAATATAAAAATAATAATATAATTCTTTAAAATTTTATATCACAAATAAAAATAATTTTAAGATATAAAATTGACAACAAAATTTTTTAAATTTAAAATTTAAATTAATTTAAGGACTATATTGTCTTAAATTTTTAATAATAAAAATTTTCTTATCATTTTTAAATCTTAAAAAAATATTTTATCTATCTATGACGTTAAATTTTAAAAGATCACATTGTCATTAATGTATTTTCATAAACTATTTGGAATTGTTATATGTACAACAAAACATCAGTCAAAACAAACAATAAGTTATGCACAACATATATAATATAAATTGCACAATATTTAAGGAAAAATAAAAAATATTTCCAAAAATATTATTGTAAACCAAACACAAGAATGATTCATTACTGAAAAGTTATATAAGATTTTCGAGAATTTAATTCACAAACCAAACACTGAAACATTGAGAGTGCATTTGATTCGCAGATTCGCATATGATTGTTTTAATTTCCTGCGATGACTTCCGCGAACCAAACACACTCCTAATGTTTTGATTGGAATTACTTCTTATTGATATTTCAAAAGGTTCTCTATTAAAGAGATAATGAAAGTATCATTTTCCAATTTATTAAGGTGTGATGTGAGTCACTCTCAAGGTGGATATGACTTTTGGTTTAATCTCATTTATTACCTTAATATTAATGAGAAATGATTTGTGTACACTATAAAATCAGTCACTACCAACCACCATGTGTAATAATCCAACATTTTGAAATTAGTAATCAAATTTTTAAAAATGTTGGATTAATAAAAGTTGGATTATTAGTTTCAAAATATTGAATTATCACACATGATGGCTGATGGTGGCTGATTTTATAGTGTACATGTAGCATTACCCTTTATTAATTATTCTAGGAATAAAATAGTTTTTTAAAATATTAAAATAATAATATAATTCTTTAAAATTTTATATCACAAATAAAAAATATTTTTAAGATATAAAATTGACAACAAAATTTTTTAAATTAATTTAAAATTTAAATTAATTTAAGGACTATATTTTATTATTAAAAATTTTATTATCATTTTTAAATCTTAAAAAAAACTATTTTATCTATGACATCAAATTTTGAAAGATCACATTGTGATTTATGTATTTTCATAAACTATTTGGGATTACTATATGTACAAGAAAAAAATCAGTCAAAACAACAAATAAATTATGCACAACATATATAATATAAATTGCACAACAAATATTACATATTGTGCACGCCATATATCACATGATGTGCATAACATATATCACATGTTGCAAAGAAAGATGATGTTGCAACATGTGATATATATTGTACACAATAGACGATATATCTTGTGCACTATATAAGATATACATTGTGTATTTTATATTATATATGTTGTGCACAATATATTCACTGTGTTGGCTATTTTTTGTTATACAACAAGTATTTTGTAAACGAGCATTGCTCCTTATACTCCAACAATATATACATTGAGTTTACTCCTACTAAAAGAAACAAAAATAAATAAATAAATACTTAATTGACTATTTCTAGTATAAATTGGGAAATTATTTTTCCTAAACTATCTTATCCGTGAAAATCATATTCACTCTTTCGTTTATAAATCTAGTAAGATTTACTCTCTGATCGGCAAATTCTAAAGGTTGGTGCTCTCTAGTACTCATTTATCTCGCTTCCCTTGTTTTCATCATCTTCCTTCCCTTACTCTGTTTCTTCTCTTCTCTGTTTCCTACTCTCACAGAAAAGGAAATCAATGGAATCAGCAGCCACGACAGCTTATTTTGCAGCCATAGCTCTGACAGTGACGTTTGTTCTGATTTGTGGATGGAGGGTTCTGAACTGGGTGTGGCTAAGGCCAAAGAAATTGGAGAAGCTGCTTAGAGAACAAGGTCTTAAAGGAAACCCATATAGGATTCTTGTTGGGGATTCGAAGGATCTTTCAAAGATGAATATTGAAGCCAAATCAAAACCCATGAATCTCTCTGATGATATTGTTCCTCGTGTGCACTCCTATGTCCAACAAAGTGTTAATAAATACGGTATGTCCTACGTATATATGCCCCTATAATCCTATAAATTTGGGGGAAAAAATATTTATTTGTGTATCCATAATTTGATGAGTAATGCTAAATGCACAATAAAAAATCAGTCAAATCAGTCAGTAAATGAGATTTTGGGCTACAATTACTCAGTTAATTACTATTTCAATGATTATTTGGGCTCAAATCAAAATCAAAATCAAAATGAGTCCATTGTTTACATTAGCCAATAACTGGTTTTTTATTGTGCATATAGCATTATTATAATTTTATATATGTGCTTGAGGTTCAATCTTTTATTTTTTATTTATGATAAAGTTTCAACCTAAAATTTTTCTAACTTTTCTTACTTACCGTTCATTTTAGTGATTGTTTTATAAATACTCAATTTTAATTATCAGTATAATATTACCCATTTAGAAATTCTTTTGTAAGTGTTGTAATATTATTGTCCATGTTTGTAATAGATGATAGAGCAACTTTTTTTTCCTTTGAAAGACCTAGTCTATCCTTTTATCTTTGTGAATAGGGGATGGTCCTTGTTCATTTGTTCTATTCAATAAATGATAAGGTAATCTATTATTATTATTTTTTTTTGATAAACTAAGGTAATCTATTATTACTTATAAAAACAATACTAAAAAAGTTAGTTATTTTTTATCTTTAAAAATAAAATAAATAAAAATTAAAAAATAACTGCTATTTCTAACTTCTACTATTTAAATTCTTTTTCTTTTTTTTTATTCATCTTTCATATTAATATTTTAATAAATTAAAATAAGATTTGAGAAGGACTAAATAGTATTATTCTATAAAAACTTATCAATAAAATAAAATAATATTATTTTATAAAACATTTATCGAAAAATAAAAAAGCGACTGGACAGGCACGAAAGTGTCTGTCGAGTCGCTAGTAAATGGTAAAGATAATTATTACGGGGCCCAGTACCAAAGGCCTAGTGGGATGGGACGAGTACGGCCTCAGAAAAGGAGACCCAATATACTCACGATGTCGACTATCCACGTCACCCCTGAAAGATCGGGAGACCATGGGGTCGCCACGATCGCCATCCGCAAAGCAATAATAGTTGAAGGCACCTCTATTAAAGCGGATCCGGGGTGCGTAGCAAGGAAAGTAACTTTCCACAAAACCACACATATCTCCCGCACTTGATCGTCGGAGTGTCCTTGTAGGCACCACCCCCGGTCTTGACAAGGATGCAAACAGAGGAAAGTCGTGCGATCTTGAGATCCACGATTCGCCGGAGCAACCTTCTTTGACAATAATGATAAAAGAATCAAATATTGTTATATGCACAATAAAAAATAGTTAAAACAGTCAATATGATATGCACAACATATATATCACATGTTGTAAGAAAAGATGATATTATTATATGTGATATATATTGTGTGCAACATGTCATATATAGTATGCATAATAGATAATATTTACATATTATGCACTATTTTATTGGCTGTTTATCAATTTTTTTATTCTAAACCAAGAATTTCTAAAAAACATGTCATCCTAACATTTTACTTTTTCTTTTAGAATAAATTTTCATTTGGTTTAAATTTCAGTATTCTAAAATAATTAATATTGAAATAATTAATTTTAAAATAATTGACATAGAAAAAAAATTATATTTGAGAAAAATATTAATAAAGTAAATTTGAGAAAGTTATTATGAGATAGTAAAAATAAAAATTAATAACTTTTAACTTTTATTAGAATTAATTATTTTTTAAGTTGAACACTTATTTTGAAAATGAAAATACAAAACAAATAACATTATTTTTTCCTAAACTCACTTTTGTCATTCATACTAATTTCAATTGGTCCCGCATAATTGAAAAATGTATAAATTAATTTATCAAATTTAAAAATATTCAATTGGACTCTCACAATACCAAAAGAAAAAAGAAACAAATTGATTCTAATATTGTCATTGCTCATGAAAAGAACAAAATTTCTGCTTCCTTCATGACAAATAAACAGAAGAGAAAAAATGATAACATATTGCATTTTTCACTTGTAAGTAATTCATATCTCATTCTCACAAACTTGCATGATTTGAGATTCTCACAATCTGAATTCAATTCTGGATAGTATTAGTGTATAGTAGTTGTAACAATACTTTCCTTTTTCTCACAATAATTTCTACAGAGAAATACTTGCGGCACAACAAAATTTCGTCAAAACAGTTAATATATTGTGTACAACATATATAATATAAAATGGACACGTATATCACATGCGATGCACAAAATATATCATCTATTATGCACAACATATATCACAGGTTGCAGCATCATCTTTCTTTGCAACATGTGATAAATATATGTTATACACATCATGTGATCTATGACGTGCACAACATGTAATATCCGTTGTGTACTTTATATTATATATGTTGTGCATAACTTGTTGGTTATTTTAACAGGTTTTTTGTTGTATCTATAGAAATGCTCTTATTAAAAAAGTTTAATTATGATATATTGACAACGTAAAAAATTTGCATGATTAGTCAATCACATGCGTTGGTTTGTGAGATTCTTCAGTTAATAGGTGGTTGAGTTAAAGACATTTTATTTATGTGTCAATGTATAATTGAATATCCGTGTAAAATTACTTTTTACAGACAGTGGATCGAAATTAAACTTTTAATCCAAATTTGTTTGTTTGTACTTATTTATTTCAATTTCAAATAGCTAACCAAAGTTTCTGATTCTCTTCATTTTTGAGTATTTTTTGGGTTATTAAAAGAGTTTAATTATGATGTACTGAATTTTGAATTTTACACTTTCAGACAATCACATACATTGGTTTGTGAGACTTTTCAGTCAGTAAATAATTGAGTTAAAGACTTTTATTGATATATCAATGCATAATTGGATATCGGTACAAAATTACTTTCTACTGACAATATATTGAAATTAAACTCTTAATTGTGTATGTTTATGTGTAAAGGCTTCTTATAAAAGTTTTGATGGCATGAACTAATTATGCAGGCCAAAATTCTTTTATCTGGATTGGACCAAAACCAAGGGTGAATATAGTGGATCCTGAGCTAATCAAAGATCTATTCAACAAAATCTATGACTTCCCAAAGCCTAATATGAGTCCATTTATAAGAATGCTAGCTGGTGGTCTTGCAAGCTATGAGGGTGAGAAATGGAGCAAACATAGAAGGATAATCAACCCTGCATTTAACTTAGAAAAATTGAAGGCTATGGTGCCTCTGTTCTTCAAAAGTTGCAATGATATGATAAGCAAATGGGAGGGAATGTTGTTGTCTTCTGATGGATCATGTGAAATTGATGTGTGGCCTTTCCTTCAGAATTTGGTCAGTGATGTTATTTCTCGCACAGCTTTTGGAAGTAGTTATGAAGAAGGAATAAGAATATTTCAACTTCAGAAAGAGCAAATACAACTTACAATGAAGGTTTTAATGAAAGGTCACATCCCTGGATGGAGGTAAGACTATATAGAATTGAATATTTGCTATTTGTATAATGAAAAAATCAGTCAAACCAATTAATAAATGAAATTTTGGGTCATAATTGCTCAATCTATTAAAATTTCAATTATTGTTTGGGTCAAAAAAGAATCAAAATGGATCAATTGACTATATTGACTGATTTACCATTATACATCAAACATTATTATATAGAATCCACATTAACATTATATATCTAATCATTTTAAATTGCATGAATTGTTACACACTATAAATCATTTCAATTCAACCTTTGTTATATCAATTGCAACTTAAATAGAAAATTACGTGTCATTTGGTTTCTATTTTCTTTTTTTAGAATTCTGTGAAGAAAATACTGAAAACAGAGAAAACGTGATCTTATTATTTACTATTTTCAATATTTTTTTTCACAAAATTCTGAATACAATAAATGAAAACAATAACCAAAAACATCTGGCCATTCAGGTAAACACTATTGGCAAGAGACATTTATCTTGAAGAAAATTTGTAATGGGAAATTATAGAATCTAATTTCCACCCTGCAATATTAGTGAAGTTTTAGTTTCCTATATATATCTAAAATCTATGTACAGAACAATCACAAGAAAGTTAGTTGATATTAGAAAGATCATTCATTTCCTTCACATAATGATAATTGCTAACTATATTTATCATTAGGTTTCTACCTACTACTCTGAGTAAGAGGCTGAAAGAAATTGATAGAGATATCAAAAGTTCACTTAAGATTATGATTAAGAATAGAGAGAAAGCATTGGAGGCAGGTGAACCCAGCAAGGACAACTTATTAGACATACTGTTGGAATCAAATCAGAAGGAAATTGAAGAACATGGAAACAACAAGAATGTTGGAATGAGTCATGAAGATGTAATTGAGGAGTGCAAGTTGTTCTATTTTGCAGGGCAAGAGACCACTTCAGTTCTGCTTGTTTGGACCATGGTCTTATTGAGTAGGTACCCGGAATGGCAAGCTCGTGCAAGAGATGAAGTTTTTCAAGTCTTTGGCAATCAAAGGCCAGACTTTGATGGGTTAAGTCGCCTCAAGATAGTAAGTATTCTAATTTGATTCGCGAAATCTTGTGATATTTCAGAGGATGAAAAATGAATATTCTCATGTTTGATTTGAGATTTGAAAAAAATGTTCAAAAATATTACATTTACGAGAATGATAAATGTTTTATTTTTATTTTCACCTTCCAAATATGAATGTTGAACCTTTTAAAAGAGTAATGTTAATATAGACTCAGGTTTATGGTGAACCCTATACGTGGTAACATATCAACCATTTAAGACATAATTAAAAGCTATAACTATAATAATACTATAAAATTCTTGATTGATATGTTACCACGTGTAGGGTTCACCGTAAACTTGAGTTTATACTATCTTTTTCCTTTCCAAAACATCAATAGAACCCACAAACCTGTCATCAAGACCCATAGGCCAATTACCCTGCCCACCACCAAGGTTTATTAGCCTATTGCCTGGCCTTGTCAAGCATGAAGTTTTTTTTTGTTTGAAAAAATATATCATTGAGAATGTTTTTTCGCAAATCAAACATCTCGTACTAGAGGCCCTTTTAATAAGGTTCGGGAAAGTTACTTTTGAGAACAGTTCTTCATGAAATATTATTCGCATGAATAAAATTTCATTCTGTGAATATAAAATATTACAAATTTACAGTTTAAATGAAAAGGACAATCACAAATATCTTGATAGTATTATTAGTAATTAGGATGCTTTGGTTACTTATCATTGTTCATAATCATATATAAATCTTCCTCTACAGGTCTCTATGATATTATATGAGGTTCTGAGGTTATACCCAGCAGCACTTGGGGTAACTCGAACTGCTCACAAGGATATGAAACTTGGAAACCTGACTTTCCCTGCAGGAGTGGACATTTATGTGCCAATCATTTTGGTTCACCATGATCATGAACTATGGGGTGATGATGTTAATGAATTTAATCCTGAGAGGTTTTCTGAAGGAGTTTTAAAGGCTACAAATGGCAGAGTTTCTTTTTTCCCTTTTGGATGGGGTCCTAGAATTTGCATTGGACAAAACTTCTCTTTGTTGGAAGCTAAGATGGCTTTGTCTTTGATTCTTCAACATTTCTCATTTGAGCTTTCTCCATCTTATGCTCATGCTCCAACCTTCATGATTACTCTTCAGCCACAATATGGAGCTCCTATCATTCTACATAAAGTGTAAATATAATAAGAGTATTGCTACATCTATTTTATGGACGTAATAGTATATGTACAACAAATATGCATCCAACTAGTATTTAACATGTGTTATGTATCAAACGTAATATGTGTCATACGTAATGTTTATTATGTATGGCACATATAGAGCATACATTGGATACTAGTTGGATGCATTTCTGTTGTACAATAATCATTTTCCATTATAAACATCTATTCAAATATAAGGGTATAGAGTAAAAGAAATAATGTATAAGTGAAGGTCTCACAAAAATTAAAAGTGATTGATTGAATATGGATACACATAATATGAGACAATAGATTTTAAAATAGTTTTACAGTAATAACTACAATAAACTTATTCAAGTTTTTATATATGTGGATTGATGTATTGTTAATTTTATCACATGATTTATGATGATTTTACCAGAAAGTTTATCATGTAACATATACAACAAAGGTTATCTTTAGAGCAATATATTCACTATTTTGTTCTGGCCTTCACAATTTATTTCAAGTTATGCCAAGTTTAGTTTGGATATATTGAATAAGTTTGGATGTTTTTATTGGGCATATTTAAATCTTTTAGAAATAAAGGTTTAATTTAGGTTTGGAAGCTTCTACTAGACCTATACTTTAAAACTTATTTTCTATATTGCAAAGTATATATGTATTTTTTTGCAATAAATTGTATATTTTTTTATAAAGCAATAAATTAAATATAATCGAGTCATCCTGCCTTTTATATTATTATATATTTAATTAAGAGTAAGTTACATTGATATTTATTGAAATTTAGTGAATTTAACCCGTTTTTTGCTCTTTATTTTCATATGGTATTGACATTTTCTAAATATATTGCTCAATAAATTTACTATAATTATTTTAAGAATTAATGAGTAATAATTTTACAAATTCAATAATCTCTCCGTTAAATTTTATTGAAAAATAGAGGTCAAATAAGTTCCATCCAATCACATTGGGATGCTCAATAAAATCTATCCTGAAATTAATTAATATATTTTTTACAATATCCCTTTACAACCTATAAAGTGATCAATAATACTTATTCTACAACAATAAGTATTCAACATGTGCTATACATTATATAAAATGTGTGTTATTTATATATCACATACGTACACATCTCATATCATATAAGACAAACGTTGGATACTTGTTGGACGTATTTTTATTGTATGATGAGAAATATTATTGATAAAGTGATTGATTATACATAGATATACTCGAGCAATGGTAACTCTAGTTTCTTTGTATATAGACATTATAGAGATTAATGACTATTTTAAAGTAGCATTAATTCATTGATACCAAAAGTCAAAAAGAAAACCACAATAGTTGAATTTATTTATAATTGAAAGAAGAAAGGTCCGAGTTGTTTACTCCCTCATCACTAATTTCCAATTTTTTAATTTTGTATATATAATTTTTTATTTTAAAATTATAAATGATATTTATTATTATTTTTAATTATACTCTTTATTAATAAAAATAAATATGATAAAATAATTAAATAATAATAATTTATACTAAAAACATTATTATAAAATACACTTAATTAAAATTAAGAGGATTTTTGAATTACTATTTTTAATATAATATATTTAAAAGTAAACAATTTAGAAATTGATAGAGTAAAAATAATAAGAAACTTATTAAATTTCTGAATTCAAGTGTAGGTCGGCAGTGCACATATCTTCAATAAGAACGACAGATACTAAAGAGCAAAATTGTCCTAAAACAATTGTGACTTCTTCATCATCCAGTCACATTCACAACTAATTAATTATGTTTAAATATAATGTGAATGATAATTATATTGAGAGAAAGGAATATTTCAATAAATAAAGAAAAAACTCAATAATAAGATTTATTGAAGTAGGTAGCTAATTAATTTTTTTAAAATATTTATTTAGGAATTTAATTTCATTTTAAAAGAAATAATTATTATGATTAAGAATTAAAATTACAATATTAGGTAAAAAATAATAAAATCCATGATTGATGGGTGCAAATTTCAACCTTTAAAATGTCAATATCAATTCTCTTTGCTGAATTTGTTCTGACGTATAAGACTCTATATTTGCCAAAAGAAGACGAGACATTGCAAACTAAACTTGCGTCTTGCAATTGTTAACTTGGCTCAAAATCTTGCTGGTCACGGAAACATGAGGTTGGTATCTTTTGCTTGCGGAAGGGGTCGAGGTTGTAAAATTATAATACACATGGTCAATATCTTATCATTTATAAAATTTATTATGAATTCAAATATATATTAGTATTAAGAGCATCGTTATATGTATAATAAAAAATCAATTAAAATAGTTAATAGATTATTTATAATATATATAATATAATATGTACAATATATATCATATATTATATGGTGTGCACAATATATATCGTATATATGATATGCACAATATATATCATATGTTATAACGAAACATAATATTGTAAATGTATATATGTTATGCATAACATGTGATATACATTATAAACATTGTTACATGTACAATGAAAAAACAGTCAAAACAACCAAGATATTGTGCACAACAAGTATTATATAATGTGCACAACATATATTGCATGATATACACAGCATATATTATATATTATACACAACATGTATCACATGTTATAAATAAAAATAATATTGCAACATGTGATATATGTTGTGTATAATATGTCGTATAGGACGTACATAATATGTAATATACATTGTATATATTAGATATTATATATTATACAAAATTTATTGATTATTTTAACTCATTTTTTATTATGTACAAAATTTTCTCATATATTATATATTAACTATTTGACTATTTTTTTTATTATTCACCAAATATTCAACTGCGCTAATATTAATCTTGAGGTTATGGATGCGACTTTTGTTTACTATTACCAAAGTAAAATGTTAGTTTAATTAACAAAATAATTTGGTGTAAAATAAAAAGCATAAGTCATTCATATAATATTTTTTATTGTTAAATTGTAAAAATTTAAATATAAGAATAAGATTAGTTTAAAATCAGAAGGAGTAGATAAAAGTTGTATTAGTGTTCTAATATTTTATTATATACCTAACATTTTTATTAATTTTTAATTAATCTTTTATAATTTAAAATTTCTTAATTGGGCTAAAGTATAATTACTATATTTTTATTAAAAATTAAAATATAGAAATTCAATTAAAAAAAATTAATTGAGTCCTCAGAACAGTTTACGTATATAAGAAAAATTAAACTTAACTAACCATTCTTAAACTATTTGATGAATATTAGAATATTTAGTTGGCAAATCCAATGGCATAGAGCTCACGGTACAATGTAAGACAATAATTTGGTTGTTAAAATATAATTTCTCATATTTTTCACACTTGTTAAGTAATAATATTTGTCGTACAACAAAAATACGTCCAATTAGTATCTAACGTGTGCTATACATAATATGAAATATGTGTTATATGTATAATACATATACGTATCGCACACATTTCATATTATATATAGCACTCGTTGAATATTACTCTCTCCATTCCAATATAATAGTCGTTTTGACTTTTTTGGTTTATTGAAAAACTAATGTACCTAGATAGAATTTGTGTCTAGGTACATTAGTTTTCCAATGAACCAAAAAAAATCAAAATGACTATTATTTTAGAATGGAAATAGTAAATAGATATATTTATATTTGTATCATCAACATTATTACTTGTTAAATATTGTCAAAGCTGAAAATTTTGACTGTTTCACACACAATAAATGGAAGTAGAAAACAAAAGTGACAAAGAGCACACCTCGTAGATATTGTTATTGTAGATTAAAACCATGAGCACCGATTAACTGTTGCCACCCAAACTCTAGAAACTTTATCTTATAACTCAGAGTACTCTGTTTTTGTATATATTTATATTGATATCTTGCTTCCTCTGTTTTCATCATCTATAATATCTTATTCCCTTACTCTGTTTTTTCTTTCTCACAAAAATGGAATTAGCATGGGCCACAAGTGTTGGAGCCATAGGTGTTATGATTACTGTGATGTACTTTCTGATTTGGGTATGGAGGGTGCTGAATTGGGTGTGGTTGAAGCCAAAGAAATTGGAGAAGCTTCTGAAAGAGGAAGGATTTCAAGGTAACCCATACAAGATTCTTGTTGGGGATATGAAGGAACTTACCAAGATGCATAAGGAAGCTGAATCCAAACCCATGAACCTTTCTGATGATTTATTACCTCGTTTGGATTCATATATCCAACATACTATCACCAAATATGGTATGTACTATTCCCCGTACAAAGTTTTATAGTTATACGTCTAATTATTCAATGTGTGTTATACGTGTGTGTCATGTCATATGTAACGTGTGTTAGGGATGACAATGGGATGGGAGTGGAGAGTATAGTCTTCATCCTCATCCCCACTCTATGAAAAAATTTATCTCGAGGGGAATTTCTCCCTTATTTCCGCTCCCCACATGGCCAAAATGGGGAATAGAAAAATTAAAAAAAAATCTTGATTTTACATAAAATAAAAAAATTTAATTTTGAGAAAACTAATACAATAATCATCAATTCTAAAGACATTGTTACATAAATTCTAAAGGTCACATAAATTAAAAAAAAAGTAAAATAAGTCTTAGACAACAAAATATAAATCACAAAAATAACAAAATATGTCTTTGCAGTGACTTGGTATCAAGATATGTGTGTTATGGTTTGAGAAATATGAATGGAGAGAACGAGGGAGGGGTGCCTAGGAAAGAGTTTGATTAAAATATTAAGTTATTTTATGATTTCTCAATTATGTAAAAGTAAAATTATATACATGCATATGAAATTATAAATTTATCCTCGGGGCGGGTAGCATAGTCCTCGTTTTCGTCCCCGAACTACCACTCGGGGTAATTTTCCTCCCCGTCTCCATCCCCATGGGAAAAAATCCCCAACTTCGAGGCTCCAAATTCAGGGTTCTCCGCGGGGATCCCCGCCTCCCCATCCCCACTGTCATCCCTAGCGTATGTTATACATATTACACACATTACATATGACATATATTATATATAACACACATTGGATAGTTACAATAAATATTATTGATTTTGTGTATAATCTTTCATTCTTAATATATGGCATGATTTTTATCTAAATTTTTTAACTTTTTTATCTATAGTTTGATCTTTTTGTATATCTTATAAATGTGAAATTTTGAGTGTCAGAATAGCATTATCCTTTATAATTTGTTAATTCTTTGTAGGAAATATTTGATTGAAGGATAATTAAGAGTAAAAGTTGTAAATTAATTTTATGTGTAAAATATTATATAAAATTTATTAAAATATATTTTGCTTTCATTTTCAAGTTTTAACTAAACATGACTGTGGGATTGTTACTCCCTTTTTTTTTTCAATTATCATGATTAAATTGTGTAGATTGACAAATAACTGAAAAAAGCCTCAATTTTATATAAATTTAGGTGGTATAATTGGAAAATATAATAAATACTAGCTAAATATTTAAAGATTAAAATTTTAAAAAATGAACCGTTAAGTTAAAGAGAATATTTTTAACATATTATCTTTACATTAAAAAATGGACCTCTATTTGATATTTATTCATCAAAAACTAAGGTAGAGAATATGACATTATATTACAAAAATATTATATTAATCTCTCCCAAAAGAAATCACAGTAACTTTCCTGAAACAATACATTTATTGGAAATTAGTGCTATTTGAATAATAGAGGAGAATTAAATTGAATTTTAATGAACCTTACAGGTGATAATTGTAATTTATCCATTTTATTG
The DNA here is from genome assembly GCA_013621005.1 of Aeschynomene evenia. Classification (NCBI taxonomy): domain Eukaryota; kingdom Viridiplantae; phylum Streptophyta; class Magnoliopsida; order Fabales; family Fabaceae; genus Aeschynomene; species Aeschynomene evenia. The sequence goes on from CM024272.1 coordinate 14,487,467, forward strand.
TTATCCTTTTCACTTTAATGTTTTGAGCCTCTCACATTTTGAAGTCAATTCTATGACAACTGTAGTAACTTAAATATTTCAACTTTTTTTTTATTTTCTCAACTGTTTACACACCATATAAATTTTATGAGTGTTGCTATTTGCACAATAAAAAAAACAGTCAAAACTAGTCAATATAAGAATTTTGGGACAAATATATATTTCAGCCCACTAAAAACTAACTATTTAGACATAATTTTTTTTGGGCCAAAGATTATCCAATTGGCTCATTGACTAGTTTGACTGGTTATTCATTGTTCACCAAACATTTTCCAAATTTCAAATAGCTCACATAGTTGCATATTCTGTTCCTTCCTGATTATTTTCCTTCTTTTTCTTTGGTTGGTTATTGTTTGTGTTTATTTAAAGCCTACTTAATTAATTATTAAGTTTTTTTATGGTATGCAGGGAAGAATTCTTTTATATGGTTTGGACCACAACCAAGAGTGATCCTCACAGATCCTGAGCTAATCAAAGACGTTTCTAACAGAATCAATGACTTCCCAAAGCCTCATGGCAATCCACTTGTCAAGTTATTAGCTGATGGTCTTGCAAATCATGAGGGTGACAAGTGGAGCAAACATAGAAAGTTAATCAACCCTGCATTCAATTTAGAAAAATTGAAGGTTAATTATTTTTTCTTTACTATATAAATAGATCTTATATAATTGAAAAAAAAATTATAGGTGCTCTTGAAGAAAATGTTTCTTTTATTCTAAATGATTCTAACAATTATTAAATGTGAATAAAATAGGGAAAAAATTGCATTAAATAACCTATTTGTAGTTGAGATGTGACGTGGAGGAAAAGAAAATTCATGTTGACTTATGTGTCTTTTAGTGAATAATAACTTAATTATGTATGACAAACTAACGAATAGGGGTGGACCTCTTTGTGTCCTTGCATTGAAAAATTTACTCCTTCCTTAGATTTTTATACAGTAATATGTATAACACATGTTAGATATTAGTTGGACGTTTAACTATATCTAACGTGTGTCATACATAATACGAAATGTGATATACATATGACATACATTAAGTAATATGTATAGCACATGTTAGATACTAGTTGGACGTAATTCTGTTGTACGACAAACATTCAGTAATGTTTGTTGTATAACAAAAATACATCCAACTAGTATCCAACATGTGTTATGTGTCATATGTAAGAAACATTACGTATAACACACATTACATCTGACAATAGCACACATTATATACTAGTTGAATGTATTTCTGTTGTACGACAAATTTTACGGTAAATTATGTGATATTATATTGGTGATTATGAATATCAATTTGTTTTAAAAAATTAATTAACATATTTGCTATAATTAATATTTACTTGTATTTTTAAAACTATATTATATTTCCCATCAAAATAAAGTGATAAGATGAAGTATCAATTCTTTGTTAATGGTAAATAACTTTGAATTTAGCGGTTGAACGAATTATTATAGTTATATGTATACAATAGCTTGCATTAGTTTAGTTAGTTTAGCAACATATACTATAGATTTGAACTAATAAGTTGTTGGATCAGTGGTAAATAGTTTAATTTCTTATAAGGATTATGAGTAACATCATATGCTTTATCCTCTAGAATTGCAAGAACAAAGACTTCCTCAATTTTAGTCAATAGAAAGAATACTATAAATTTGTTATGATAAATGTTGTTGTTTTAAATCATAAAATCACTTATCATCATTCATTATATTAAATAATTCAATTTTTTAAAATTATTAATTCAACTTTTAAAAGTTGAATTAATAGTTTTACAAAGTTCCATTATATTAGTTTTACAAAGTTCGATTACATTATTGTGTATGGTGATTGATATTGACTGATTTTGTGATATACATGAAACATTACTCATTTGTTTGATTGATCCTCTTCTATGTTGAGTTCGACTCTGGCCATCTTAAGTCCTCTTTATTTTTTGCACAACAGATAATGATGCCAATATTCTTCAAAAGTTGCAATGATCTGATAACTAAATGGGAGGGAATGTTGTCTTCGAATGGATCTTGTGAAATTGATGTGTGGCCTTCTCTTCAGAATTTGGCTAGTGATGTTATTGCTCGAACATCATTTGGAAGTAGTTATGAAGAAGGAATGAGAATATTTCAACTTCAGAAAGAGCAAGCTGAACTTACAATGAAAGTTATCTTGAAAGTTTATATCCCTGGATGGAGGTAACACCACTTTTCTATATACAGGAGGTCTTATCTCATTATGTGAGGTCAAGGATTAAACAACGTTATTATGCCATATTTTTACTTTGATTTATACTAAAAGATTCGATAAAGTTAAGCCTCGATCTCTACCCTGTATTTTCTTGCTATTTTCATAGTTGTATATATGCATGCTTCTAAGATTGAATTCTCCATTGAATTATTAGTACAATTTTTTTTTTATCATGTTTGGTTTGCAGAGATGGAGACAATTTTTTAAATTGTCCATATCTTCATATGTATTTTCTGTATTTTCATAGGATTAGAACGGAAAAATGGAGGTGAGAAACAAAATTTTTTTTACAATAATACTCTTGTCTAATGCTAATGCTAGTCTAACGGTGGTTTGGTGGTGGTATATATGTTTTTCATATCATGATATTTACTAATAATTATGTTTATTATTTCCAGATTTTTACCTACTACTATCAATAGGAGGATGAAAGAAATTGCTAAAGATGTGAAAACATCACTTATGGCTATGATTAACAAGAGAGAGAAAGCAATGAGGGCAGGTGAACCCACCAACAATGACTTATTAGGGATACTCTTAGAATCAAATTACAAGGAAATTCAAGAACATGGAAACAACAAGAATGTTGGAATGACTCTCAATGATGTAATCGAGGAGTGCAAGCTATTCTACTTTGCAGGGCAAGAGACCACTTCAGTTTTGCTTGTTTGGACCATGGTCTTATTGAGTAGGTACCCTGAATGGCAAACACGTGCTAGGGAAGAAGTTTTGGAAGTCTTTGGCAACCAAAAACCAGACTTCGATGGGTTGAATCGCCTTAAGATTGTAAGTGATGTAATTAATATGATCTTGATAATATTACCACAACAGAACATTGATATATGTATAATAAAAACATAAATGTTTGGGAACAACATATTTCCAGCCAAAACAGCCAATAAAGCCTATTTTAACACTTTTGGCCAAAATAGTATTATTAACCATGTGTATTTTTTTTAATGGACTAAGTGATTTAGACCTAATTTCCTATTGTTGGCTCTTTTGGCTGGTTTTTTTTGTACCTCCTCTAATAAAAACAAGGCTTAAATATTATTTTAGTCCACTAACTTCATATAAATTCTGATTTTGGTCCACTATCTTTAGATTTATTACATTTAGTCCACTAGCTTTCAAATTGTAAGTACTTTTGGTCCGCTATTAGTCAATTGGTAAGTCAACGGACACGTCAGCAAAAGTCAACAGTCATGTCAGCAAAGTCAACGGACACGTCAGCAAATTTGATGGCCATGTCAGCTAAGTCAACGTCCACATCAACAAAGTCAACGTCCACGTCAATAAAGTCTGTGACCATGTCAGCAAAGTCAGCTGCCACGTCAGCACATTAGACTAACATTGACAATTTTTTAAAGCTAATGGACTAAATGTGACAATTGTAAAGATAGTGGACTAAAATCAGAATTTGTATAAAGCTAGTGGACCAAAATGATATTTAAGCTAAAAACAATAATGCTAAGTGTACAATGAAAAACTAGTCAATACAGCCAATTAGTCTATTTTGATTTTGGTTTTGGCCCAAATAACCATTGAGATTGTAATGAGCTGAGTAATTATGACTCAAAATCTCATTTATTGGCTGATTTGGCGGGTTTTTTTATTGTACATTTAGCATCAATCTAATAAAAAACAATCAAAATAGTCCATAACAATGTTATGCACATCTATATATTTGTCATGTCTATGTTCTATAACTTTTTAATTTGGTGTATCGGTCTCTATACTTGTTAGTTTACTAGGATACCCTTGGTACTTATCATTACTATAAATCTTTTGCACCAGATTCCTATGATATTGTACGAGGTTCTGAGGTTATACCCGCCAGTAATTGGGCTAGCTCGAACTGCTCACAAAGACATGAAACTTGGAGACTTGACAATACCCGAAGGAGTGCAAGTTTCATTGCCCATACTTTTGGTTCACTATGATCACAAACTATGGGGTGATGATGCAAAGGAATTTAATCCTGAGAGGTTTTCTGAGGGAATTTTAAAGGCAACAAAGGGTAGAGTTTCATTTTTCCCTTTTGGATGGGGTCCTAGAATTTGCATTGGACAGAACTTCTCCTTGTTGGAAGCAAAGATGGCTCTGTCTTTGATTCTTCAACATTTCTCATTTGAACTTTCTCCATCCTATACTCATGCTCCAAATGTTGTCATTACTCTTCAGCCACAATATGGTGCTCATATCATTTTGCATAAGGTGCAAAAATAAAATAAAAAAATCACAATAATAAATGTTTGATGTTGTGTTTTCTTATATATGTGACTTAATATATGGTTTTATTGCAGAGTGTCTTCTTTTATTGCAATGTAATGTTTTTGGGTTAATCCAAGGTTATAAAATAATAAAGGTTTACCTTTGATCTTCCAGATAATTTTATGTTTATAAATACTATTTGTATATCAATCTCCTCGTACTATATGTTGACGTTCACTTTTATCATTCTTGTATTTTGATGTGATTCATGCTCTAATATCAAACCCTTTTCACTGTTGATCTTGATAAATGTCTCGTAAATATTTAATTTTGAATGTCCATGTAACATTACTCTTTTGTTTTGCATGTACTTCAAATAGAGTGATGCTATCAGACATCCAAAAATTAGATGTTTGTGAGACATCCATGATAATCAATAGTGTGAAAAGAAAATTGAGATATTATAATGAGTGAGATCATATTAAAATTCAAGGATGATAAGAGTAAATGTTGACATGATGTACAAATAAAGGATTTCGACTTAAACATAGATTATGTTATTACGCTTTGAAAGCATTTGATATGATATGATGCCGGCTAAACATAAAAAAAAAAAGCATAATTTTTCCCTCTCCTTTTCCTGAGTAAGATATATGAAGGCTTGATGCTTGAGTTTGACCAAATCGTTTTTTGCTGCAGTATAAATTTTTATTTATTTATTTATTTATTTTAAATTTTTGGTCATGGCTTCGAAGGAATGAGTCTATTATACAGTTCACATGGAGATCGATGATGATATATGGTCATCACTTCATTTGCTGATTAATATATACAAGCCAACTTTGCACTTTTGAAAACTTTTATTGTACTGTATTGGCTCTTAAAAGACACAAGGTAAATCAAACAATGTCCTAGACTATGTAGTTTAAGTGAATTTCATTTTATCTCTTATTTATTTATAAAACTTATTTGATAGATTTTGAGTGTGTTTGGAATAATTAAATATGGAAATGAAATGAATTTAAAATTATTTTCATCAAAATTCTCTCAAAACCTATGAGATTCAAAAATACATAATTATTAATTCCATGAGAATTGCAATTCAATTCATTTCCTTACTCTTTGCATTTCAAATAATAGAGTTGATTTAAAAATCAATTCATTTCTCATTTTTAATGGTTCCAAACACACTCATTACGCTCAAAAGTAAAGCAAAAGTAAAGCCAACAAAACCTAGTCATGTCATGAGCAAATCACTTGGTTATAGCAAATCAATGAAATCAGAATTTAAGCTCATTGCTTACTCACTTTTGAAGTTACAAAACAATGAACCTAACTCATTGAGCATAAAAGATGCCATTAGTTTCAAGCTCAACATCACTTCATTATGCTCATTCAACACAAGTTCCTATAGTAAGCCAACCTTCACCCACCAAAAATTACACTGGTTTCTTATAGATCCAAGCCTGTGCTAGGCCTAGTTCAGCTCAACTAACTTCTAGTCCTAAATAAAAACTAAAGCCCCTTCTATGAAATTTAGACCAACCATCACTTTTTTAGGTATGGTATATTAACAATGGTTCTAAACAGCTATTTGTCAAAAGATGTAATTAGTCTTTGGTACTCAAGTATCTCTTTGAATGCCATATTATGAAGCCAGCATTCCCTGGGATTGCTTCAAACATTTGTCTACTTTGTCATAATCTTTCTATTGATCTATTCTAGGAAAATGTATCCTTCTTTCTCTTCTTAAACCCATCATTTCCCTCCTTCAGACCTGTCAGGCGATGGAGTTGTTGAGGAACATCATATAAAGCACTGATCATGGAGAAATACTCACTAGCTCTGTCATCCACATTAGGATCTTCAATTTCATACTTCTGAGGTGTAATCTTGTCTGTCTTTTCACATTTGACGCGGCTATACTGCTTTACTCTTGACATATTCACTAACTTCACAGTTATATCCTCCTGAGTTTTTGGAGTCACATCCTTTGAAGGAAAACTTAACCGGGAGAACACACTGGGTCTCTTTTTCAGGGTATCAGAATACATACCCTTGGAAATCTGCGGTTTAGAATGATTACTTCCATCTTTGGATTGGAAGTCAGTTGCATCTAACAAGGAAACATCGGCATCGGAAGAGTCATCGAGTGCATAGCACGGACTTCCAGGTGAAGATTCAGATGGACGCTCCGTTTTAGTCTGGTTATATCCTTCATCTCTCAAAATAGGCTCATGTGGTAATTGTGGTATAGGTAACTCTATCTGTTCCTGTCCTGAACATTCAACAAATTCAAACCCCTCTACTTCAGGATCAGCAGAATGACATGTTAAAGACAAGGGTATATATTCTTCAGTGTCTTCGACAGAAATATGGAAGCTTTCTTTCTCTGATTGCAATGTAAGAAGCTCATGTGATTCAAGACTAGTAGCAGAGGGGGCCTCAGAGACCACTGAATGATGAAAACCAGGATTTTCAGGATCATAAGCCTCATCATGATCAGAATAGATGCTTTCAAGATTTCCACAAGGATCAGAACATAGAAAGTGCCTTTCCACCTCTGGCTCTGAAATATCTGAATCGGCACAATCCATGTCAAGCTTCCTTTCATGAATTTCAATCTTAGCAAACCTCCTTTTGTTCCCGCCTTTTATGGATTCTCCATCCTGCTTCCTATTCATCCTCTTGTGGCATGGACCTCTTGGGATTTTTAGCTTTTTTGAACTGAATAACCCCATAAGATTCCTTACCTAACATTCAAACAATAAGAATCATAAAACTTCATGCGCACAGTCTACTACACTGTGCATGGACATACACGAAAACTCTTGCATTCAATTGTATCAAGGAACATGACGCATAATAAAAAATGTGAAACCAGAACTTGTAAATAAGCATACCTGCTCCTTAGATAGACCAAAGTTGAATTTGTGGGAATCGAAGTAGTTATCTTGTATGGCATCACGAAACTCATCTTCCAATAGAGGGTCACAGTGCCAGATTGTGGTGAATTTAACCTGGCCAATACAAAGAACAAAATCAACAGATAAACGAACCAACATAAGAACTTTCTAAGAAAAACCAATGATATTCAAATCAATAGAACCAACAAAGATCATTGTATGCCAAATCCATATTTGTGTGCAGGAATATAACAAAATAAAATATAAACATAAAAATTGGAACCTGTGCAGGGAATGACCTTCCTGTTGAAACATATGCATGAGGAACAATGTTCATGCCACCATCTGATGTTGCTTGAAAAACCCCATGAAGTTTTCTTTGTTCAAATTCAAAAAGAAACAAAGTCATTCCTGCCTTTACTTTACTAACAAAACCAGACATAGTACTGGGTAGCCCAAGCAATTTCTTCTCAAAACATTCTTTCAAAGTACTTCTATTCGACATGAAGATTGCACCAAACTCAGGAACACATCCAGACACCTTTTTTCTCTTAAGAAATTGCCTCAAGTCCATTTCAGCACTTACAAAGAACAACATTGAAGGGGATTAGAGCTACAATAAACTACTTTGTACTCTACACTAAACATATGCAAAAAGGGAGACAAATCCCAAATACAGATTCCAAAGCCAATTCAATGTAAGAGCTTTTGATGTTACACATATTGGTGTGTTTGATTTCAGAAAACAATTTTGAATTTTTGTTTTTCAGCTTTTAAGATTTTTTTAAGGTAATACTGAAAACTACAAAATCCAAATTTCAATTTTCAAAGAAAACAATAAAAAATTCACTTGTAAGACACATTCATGATTTATAGGCTTCTTTCGATATTTTATAGGATACAAAACCTCTCTCTTCTAACATGAAAAGAAAAAGGATTTTGTGAAGGTAATTGTGAGAATCGACAAATTTGTCCCTAAAGCCTTTTGCTTCATCATAAAGGACAAATATCATAAAAATCATTTACATATCATTAAATTTTCTTTCCTCTCACTCCTCCTCTCAACCAAACAAAAGAAAGACAGAATATATTTTTCTCTTAATTTTCTTTACAAACTTTTTATTTTCCTCTCATTCTCCCTTCTCATCCAAACAAGCCATAAAAGAACCTCCCTACTTTATTCACTCAGTTCAAGACCAGATTATGCATGAAAATTCATTATCATATCAACTAACAAGCATAAATTGCACTTTACAGATTAAGGGTGTGTTTGGTTAGAGTAAAAAATGAGGTGGAAATTTTCTTGAACAAAGTAATTTTACACTTGAAGCTCATCCATATAAATTGCATTTCTACCATATTCTTACCCACTAATCAAACATACAACAAAGAAAAAAAAAACTTGAATCAGAATCATCAAATATAACAGATTAACATAATAACATTCGTGCGAAATGTGATCAACCACAGTTCTCGAACTATACCATGAGAAAAGAAGCAGCGATTCCTAAGCTCTAACACCCTCTATCAAAGGGAAAATGCAGCTCAAAATGGCAAAGAAATTTCCCAGAAAAGGAAAAAAAACAAACAAAAACGAAGAGCGAGATAATGGATATAGCTACACTACCTGAAATTGCAAGTCACCTTCTGCAAACTTCTTGAAACCGCAACGCAGCGTCGTGGTCTTTTTCTCTCTCCTATGTAACAATAATGCTACGTGGACAATGAAAAAATCAGCCCATACAGTCAATGGGCCTATTTTAGCTTTGATTTTGGTCCAAATAATCATTGAGATTGTAATGGACTGAGTAATTATGACCCAAAATCTTATTTATTAGCTGGTTGGGCTGATTTTGTATTGTTCATTTAGCATCACCCCACGTAAATATTTGAGTTTCCCAAATTATTTATAAGATATAAGTCTCACTAATTTTACTATTTATTTTTTTCTAATTTATTTACTCTATGTATCATTTATTTTACCTTTATGAATGTTTGTATCACTATAATATATACATATAATTTTTCATTTTTTTCACATTGATATTCAATCATACAAAATTAAATTTATGTTTGGTTTTAATAGAGGAATTACTTTAATCACAAGACCTAATACAAATGATAAATAAATTAGATCCTTATGATATATACATATAAGTTTCATATTTTATGTTGAGAGTTTAATTATGATCGACTTACAGTGCAAAAAAAATTTACACTATTAATCAATCATATTTATTGATTTGTATGACTTTTTAATTAATGGGTGGTTGAGTTAAAGACTTTTGCTGATGTGTGAATCCATAATTAAAATTAAACTCTTATGTTGAACATAAAATCTATAATTTCTTCTTGAATCAACTTAACATCTCTGATATTATTGAAACTTTATATTATTCACGTACTTAAACTTTTTTCTCTTCTAATTAGTGTCCACCCATTATTACTATTTATCTATACTAAGAGAATTGTCAAAAAGGTAGTTATTTTTTGGTCTCTCCATTCAAATTAGATAAAAAATTTTAAAAATTAAATAAATAAAAAAATAATTATTCTCTCAATTCAAATTACATTTTAACTACCTCATTTTTTACATATAATTCCCTTTAATAATTATCTACTATATTATTTATCATTTTTTGTCCATTATTATGAGAAAAATTCAAAAAATAAAAAACATAAATTAACAAAAAAAAATTAAAAAAGCGTCTTGACGGGCAGACACTAGTTTCTATAATATTAATAATACCGTTCTCTCTTTTTATTTCTTTCACTTGAGTACTACTGTATATAGGAAAAAATTACACTATAATCTTTACATTAGAGGTCATATTCACCTTATATTCTAAATAGATTCATCACTTAATTAATTTTTTCATTAATTGTTAATAAAACATACAGAAAATCTTCATCTACATTCCACCCAAATATACTTCTACTTTTACATTTATCACAATTGCAGTTTCATTAGGGCGATAAATAGACTGAATTTTGCAACTTCTACGTGTCTCACAACATGCATGATTGTTGTGTAGTACATGCAAACAAGAATAAACTGCTCCTAAATTATATATCCCATTGCCTATCCTTTTAATCACATTTTATTGTTTTAACACGTGAAAATGAATTTTTAATAATATTTTGAAATTTAAAATTACTAATATATATTATTTATCTTTCACATAAATAATCAATAGAATATATATATCAAAATGAATTATAAAATCTCCCATGATTATAATAGACCCTTCATGCCCGTCTACTATAGTAATATATGACAGGTAAAACAGTAATGAGAGCCAAAATAACAAAATTTCAGAGTCTATTCAAAAGCTTGCTGCAAGAAATGAGAGAGAGCAAAGTTGGATTTCAATCTGTAATTTCTCCCTCCTCTTGATCAGATTTCTCAATTCCTACTCCATTATCACATTGTCTTTTAACCAAGGAAGATGGTTCTTCATTCTCATCATCATCATCATCATTACCATCATCACTTCCTTCATCTTCACTAACATGGACATTATCATTATTCTGGCTTACAATTTTTTGAACAGTTTTCTTGGTACCTTGTTCAAGAGCGACTTTTCCAGCAGGGAATTTTTTCTCTTCAGAATCAGCTTCAGATCCATCTTTAACCACAACTGATGGATATATAAGTGGTTTATCAGGACATTCTTTAAAGAAAGAATTCATTACCATGAACCTGAAAACCTGAAGGAGGTGGCTATTGTCCCTTTTTACATCTGCATTCAAGAGTTTCTGCAATAAAGTTGGCTTTCTCTTGATTACAGAAGGTCTTTCTGACGAATCGTTGTCTGCAAACTTCTGCTTCTTTGAAAACCGACCTTTCCGGCCTGATTTCTTGTTGAGCTTGTTTTGGAATTTCCTTTTTTCGGTAAATGTGTTTTTCCTTTGACTTTGAAGATCTTGTGTTTCGGAATCCTTTAGATAGTATGATGGTATTTCAGCAACTTCAATTCCCAACTCAGCTTGCTTTGCTAGAACCTGCTTGAGCTGAAAAGACAAAATAAACGATAAATAGTTGAAATATGAATCATGAAAGATTATTTGTCATCACTATGGTTTTATGCCTAAATAAATACTGCTTGTTTGGTGCTTAAGAAATCCCTCTTATGAGTGTACCTCTTTTTGTAAGACTTCCCTATCAATGGCCTTGGAGTCTCTCAAATGTTCACTCTGTTTCTGCAGATAGTAATTCAGTTATTACTTATCAGACAATAGATCAACACAAGCAATACAGATAGATAAGCCGATTTGTTTAAAACCTTCTGGGAGTTGTTACTTGAAGGGTGATTCTTCCTCCGTGCTTCCCGCCATTGTTGGATTTCTTGCTCAGTATAAGTCACAGAGAAGGATCTAACCATTCAAGGAATAAAAAATAGCAACCATACACAAAATAAAGACAGAAAAGTTAAGATATTGCAAGACAAAAGGAAGTGTTATGAAATCAAAAGCTTACGAAGAGTATCTTAAAAGAGAAGAAAAAGCTAAAATCTTATGAGAAAGCAGGCTTGGTTTCTACAAATAACACCAAAAGGAGAAAACATGTTCTCTATGTTTCATTTGGATGGTCATCTGGAACCCATTTATTTGAACAAAAAATATCTGAATTCTGTACCAAACTTGTGAAAATGGGGCAAAATGTTTTAGTCATATGCAGATGTTATTTGACTGCTGCGTGTTATTCATAGTTGTCAAATGGTGGCCATGGCGGCACCAAGGTGGTGGCAGTTGAAGGCAAGGTATTGGCAGCAAGAAAAAGACTGAAAGCAAATAAGATTTGATTGGAAAGTAAAGCAGAAGTTACCTTTTTGGTTCTTGCATATGTTCCTTAGGATTTAAACCTAAATGACCAGCCTTCCCATTGTTCAGCCCTGCTTTGACCACAAATTAGTCTAACAGCACAAAAATGTTTTAATCTTCATAAGGTAGAAAAATTCAAACCTTTGCCCTTATGTTCTTTATGAAACTCAGTTTTCCTCTTTCCATTGTTTATATCATGAAACTTAGACTTCTGGAATCTACATGAATTGAAAAATATTAAAAAGTCACAGGAAAACAATGTAAGCCATCATATATTAATGGAATGAACAAAGATTAATTAAAGAGAGAAGAAAACAACATACCCTCCTTGAAACCCCCCTCTATTTTGTTTATTTTTGAAGTTTTTGCTGGGTGATCCTTTCCAATTAGAGTTTGGAACATTAGTTTTATTATTACTATTAGGATTTTCCTGCAGAATTATTGGAATTTAGATTAAATACAATAGCCACAGCTTCTTTATCAATAGTACAAAAGGTACAATAACAAACTTGGCTTAACACAGAAAAGAAATAAACACGGCTTTAAATGTACCTGTGAGTGTGACTTTATAAATGAAGAGGGTTGAGAGTTGTTTGTAGAAGGATTAAGTGATGCAGTACCATTCCCTTGGAACTGCTGAGATGAAAAAGGCGATGATACAAAAGCATTTGTGCTCCCATTTGGTGGAACCATGTTTTTCTCATTCTGGTCAACCTGTGGCCTGACCTGATTTCCAGGCATAAGACCCATCTGGGGATTTGCAGAAAACATTGGATTTTGAGGAACCATGGCCTGAGGCACATGGCTTTGAAACCCAAACATGGGGCCGGAACCAGGATGCATACCATATGGAACAGCTTGAGAGGGGTTTGGTGCTTGCATAGGTAACTGTTGATTCATATTTTGCACAGGAAATGGAGCACAAAACTGACCATTTGGTATATTCATATTCACATTAGGCTGCTGAAGAATGTTCATAATACTTTGTGCTATAATACCCTGAAGCTGAGACATGTTGATTTGAGCTGCATTGGGCATGACTTGTCCCTGAACTGGAAACATTGGATTGTAACCGGCATTGCTTACACCATTTTGGGGACCAAACCCCGCATGGGACTGACCCTGCAGAGGACCAGCCATACCCATATGAGGCAGTTGAAGCTGGTTGTTTTGCAAGGGAAATGGATTATTAGGGGCATTCATGAAAGGAGGTACACTCATTGATGGCTGGATGTTGGGCATAAAGGGTGGCATCATGTTTTGGTTTTGGTTATTAGGTGCACCCATTTGAGGCTGGTTCTGCATGCCCACGCCATTCTTTTGCAACGGCAGCTGATGGTTCGGAGCACTCATGAAACCAGGTTGAGTTTCCAAGGTGTAATCAATACCTAAATCAGAACTCACATACAAAAGTGTCAAGAAACACAATAAGACGCAATGGAGTTGAGAGAATGAGAAGGAAATAAAGAATGTGAATTTAAGAGCAAAACCACACATTTGTATTCATCATTGAAATGCAAAAAACAACAATTTGGCCCTTGAAGTTAACCACGGACATAACCACGTTAAATCCCTCTTAGGGACAATGTGTTGAAATTCAGAGACCAAATTTACATGTCTTGTTATAATTATCATAACATTACTATAATTAAGTTTTGTTAAACTCAGAGACCAAATTATTATTTTCTATTTCTTCTCTTTCCCAGTGATGATAAATTTATCACAACACGAATTTTTCAAGGATGATCGTGTAGTTCTCACTCAAATTTTCACTGATAGCTGAAGAGTGACTGATTCAACTCTAATACAAGTTTATACATATACACTATACAGTAGCAGTAACCAACTCAAACAATCTATACAGTAACAGTGTAACACAGAGCCAATCAAAAACAGGTATCAGAAGACCCAATCTCACACATGCTTCAGAATAAAGAATCTACAACACTCAATCATACTAAAATTATATTAGAAAATCATTCAAAAATTGTGCCCACATACCAAGAGAGATTATTTAGAAAGAAAAACACCGGCGGCGGAGGCAGAAGCACTTACGGCGGCCGGCAATTTAGAGCCACCGAGTTCGACGGCGGCGAGTGAGGCAGTTAACGGAGAGGGAGATACGCAGTGTTTGAGGGTTTTAGTGAATGAAGAAACTGTGAAAGAGAAGAAGGAAGACACAAAAACCCCACTTGATATTGTGAGGCAGTGTCTATGGTGCATCACCTACAGTAAGGAGTGTAGTACACCTTATTGTTATATTTCATCGGATCCTTTCATTTTTGAAACATAAATCAAATCAATGGTCAGAAAAATATAGCTCTAGGTTGAACTAATAATAATCAAATTACTCTTGGAAATTTTTCTGAGAAAAATACTAGTCGAAATTATTATTGGGTAACACGGATTTTGAATTTTATACATCAACCGTGTGTTTGATTTAAAGATGAAATTGAAGAAATAATTTTAATGGACAAATTTTATATATAAGATTTTTACATCAAATTGATTTAGAAATTATTTTTAATTCTTAGTATATAATGTAGTGTTTGTTTACTGTTGAAAATGATATGTTTATTTAGCGCATATATATATATATATATATATATACAAGACAGACTGTATTTGTACAATTTTTTTTCTATATTTTGTGTCCACTCTCATAGGTATACAAAATACAGGTACTGATACAGAAATTTTAATAAAAATTTTGTTCCAAGTTTATAGGCTAAAGTACTCAAATATTAGGAGAGAGAATTTATCTCCCAAATACACCGAGTGAAAAGTTTTTTCGGATTCCCGCTTATAGGAAATCGGCAGGCACACTGCCGCTAAGCTAATTGAAGGGAAATCGGCAGGATGGGAGCCGATTTCCATAAATAAATGCAAAATCGGCAGGCTGGGGGCCGATTTGCATGTTTCCAAAATCCGCCCCTATAAATCAGTCAGTGCAATCCCATTTTTTCACCTTTCACCATTTTTCAAATTTTCACATTTCCTAAAACTATTTGCTTTCAGAGAAAACTCTTGAGTGACAAATGGATAACTTTGGCAATATAACACGATTAGATGATGTGAAACACATTGCATGACATCTAGAGCATCACGTAAGTAATCAAATACCCTATTATTTCTAGTATAAGTTAATTTTAATTATTACATTTTTATTATTTAAGAACATTAATTAGTTTTAGTATAAGTTAGTTTCAAGTGTAAATTAATTCTAAATTTTATATTAGTTAGTATGATATTAGTTAGTATGATATTAGTTAGTATGAATTATTAGTTAGTATGATATTAGTTTTTTTTTCTTAATATTTAGTAGCATCTGTTAATATTTATATTAGTTAGTTTTAAAATTAATTAGAATAGTTTTAAAATTAATATTTATATTAGAATAGTTTTAAATTAATATTTATATAAGAATAGTTTTAATTAATATTTAGCATAGTTTTTCTTTCTTAATATTTAGTAGCTTCTGTTAATATTTATATTAGTTAATTTTAAAATTAATTAGAATAGTTTTAAAATTAATGTTTATATTAGAATAGTTTTAAAATTAATATTTATATTAGAATAGTTTTAAATTAATATTTATATAAGAATAGTTTTAATTAATATTTAGTATAGTTTTTCTTTCTTAATATTTAGTGGCTTCTGTTAATATTTATATTAGTTATTTTTTTTAAATTAATTAGGATAGTTTTAAAATTAATGTTTATATTAGAATAGTTTTAAAATTAATATTTATATTAGAATAGTTTTAAAATTAATATTTATATTAATTAAATAGTTTTAAAACTATTTAATTAATAGTTAGCATAGTTTTAGCATTACGTTACTTTTAGTTTGATTGTTTCAATATTGGTTCGAAAATTAGAGAAGTCTAATATTATTTACTTTTTATTTTATATAGATTCAAATTGTTTGATTGCAGCCGCGTAGGACACTTAGGCCTAGGGCTAGTGTAGTATACCCTCCCCCAGATGAGCGTCTTAGGCCATACTTGGAGAGGGCTGGATTGTGGGAGGTTTCTCATATCCGTCCTATCCCTACTGACATGGCTCTGGTGTCTGCCTTTGTGGAGCGGTGGAGACCAGAGACTCATATGTTCCATTTGCCGACTGGCGAGTGTACGATCACGTTGCAGGATGTGGCGTATCACTTGGGGGTATCAGTAGATGGATACGCAGTGAGTGGGTGCAATGGGGACTGGCAGCAGCATATTCACGTGGATATTTAGGACTTGTGTGCAGAGTGTCTTGGTCAGATCCCGAATCCGATACCACAGGGACAGGGCACCAATGTCCTAATTACATGGTTGAGAGATACAGTGTTACCACTTCCATATCATCCTACTGAGGCAGACTTGCTTCACTCAACTCGCGCCTATATTTTGCTGATGATTGCAGAGCTGCTTATGCCAGACACGTCGGACTCTCGTGTACACCTTAGATGGCTGCAGTTAGTGACGGATCTGGACGAGTGTGGGCGGTATAGTTGGGGCTCAGCAGTTTTGTGCACATTGTACAGAGGTCTTTGTAGGGCGACCGATTACCGGGCCATGTCGATGTTTGGGTCCATGACATTACTACAGTCATGGATATGGTTCAGGGTGTCTAGATTACTTCCCGGCGTGGACTACGAGATCAGATTTCCACTTAGTAGGAGGTATATGTGTTACAATTTTTTTCAACAATTCGTTAATGTTGAATGAATTTATCTGATGATAATAATGCATTTATTTATTATTGCAGGTGGGAGGGTTTCTATGTCTCTACTGAGGACAAGGAGCAGAAGTTGATCAGGATTAGAGCGCTGATTGATACACTACACTATCACAAGGTTAGTTTGCAATGTGAATTATGATATGAAAAATGTAAATTCATAATGATTTAACAATTTATTATCAGTACATTCTGTAAATGATTTTAATATATATGAGGTTTTGCAGTTCGAGCGGATGCCATATGCTGGCCAGCGTGTTGTGGACGTCTTCCCGCACAGATTATTGGCGGAGTGTGCTGTCTGGACCTCTGTCACGAGCCTTATATGCTTTGCATTTATCGAGTGGCATAGTCCTGATCGCGTTCTTAGACAATTTGGCGGACAACAGCATTTGTCAGGCATACCATTGTGTATTGACGGGTTGCACCCAAGGGACGCACGTGGGAATACCACATGGTGGCCTGGAGAGTACCGATCATGGCGCAACTTGTGGGATACACGACATGATCGACTGATTCAGATCGGGGATTTGTATAGCGCCCCTATATTGTTACCCTCAGTCGAGTACTATGAGTGGTACTGGTTGTCTGGCAGACGATTTTTGTCAGACCAGCCTGGGGTGTACCATATGTTCCACCAGTTCCAGTTCCAGTTCCACCTCTTCCTGATCACTATCCACTACCAGGTCGCAGAGGAGGAGGAGGACGTGGTGGCGGTCGTGGGCATGATGATGGTGATGATGGTGAAGGTGTTGATAGTGGTGGGCATGATGATGGTGGTGGTGCGGCTGTTGGTGAGGCTGCGTTTGCTGGGTGGGATATGGTGGTGGGCCATGGAGGGGATGGAGATCGTGGTACAGTACAAGGTGGCGAGGATGGGGCTCCGCCATCTCACACGGGCCTGATGGTGGGACACATGGAGCTTATATGATTGGTATGCCCTCGATAGGTGATTGCAGCACGTATGGAGGGTATGTTGGTGAGGGTAGTGGTAGCGGTAGTGGATCATGTTATCGTCCTGCTGCTCCAGATATGGGGGTTGGATACCGACAGAGCCTTCTTGCTGGTGGATATGATTATTCCAGCGTGCAGTAGACATCTGACGGCTCATATGGGATGAGCACTTCTGAGCTGGCGATGGTGAGACAGGAGTTGGGTATGGTTGATATAGATGATGCTACCAGTTCGCAGACGGCTTATCAGAGTCCATTGACGACACATCCATTTGGGCGCTATGGAAGGACACCTGCATCAACATTTCAGGATGCGCAGGCCCGAGTGGATGTGCCTCCAGAGGCCGACCCACCTGCTGACGAGGGTAGAGTTCGACGATGGAGGAGACGTCCGACATGCGGGACAGGAGGACATCTTGGTGGTCATGATTAGTGTTTTTAGATGTTATATATCTTACATTTGTGTTGTACTTTGCTTATTATTGTACTGTATTATTTAATATTGTACTTTGTTATTTAAAATTGCTTTTAACCTTATTATGTAATACTTTAATTAATATTAGAAAAAAAAGGATGCAACAATCATAACATAATA
Source organism: Aeschynomene evenia (assembly GCA_013621005.1). Taxonomy (NCBI): domain Eukaryota; kingdom Viridiplantae; phylum Streptophyta; class Magnoliopsida; order Fabales; family Fabaceae; genus Aeschynomene; species Aeschynomene evenia. The sequence continues at coordinate 14,505,974 of CM024272.1, forward strand.
CATGTCTGCAACCAAATATTGCATCATTAACGAAAAACAAAGGTCTAACCACGACATAAAACATTTAGTGTACATCACTTAGTACAACCACAACATAGTACTACATCACTTAGTACAAGCACAACATAGTACTTGCATCGTTTACGTAAACACTTAATAAAACAGCCACAACAAAGGTCTAACCACGACATAAAACACTTAGCGTGCAGGATTAAAGCGTAGATCTAATGCGTCGTCAATGGGCTTGTAGTCAATCTCGTTATGATTTTCATCGTGAATATTTATCTTAAATGTCATTAATTCATCATAATGCATCCATATGAAACGCTTGCTCTGAATCATGCAGGACTCCAAAAAATCAGTCCATCCATCGGTCAGCCAAACCTCATTACCTCTTTTTTCAACCTTCAATAGCCATTCAGATCCAGTTGGTATCCTAAATTTTACCCGATCTGGTAGCTGTGCAAAGTAACTTGTGGTGAATCGCGAATTGAGTTGCTGTAATGAACAAAAAAATCACAAGTACTTACAATTGAACAAGTATTTATCGCGAATTAAGGTGAAAAAATAAGTGAATTAAGGTTTAGCATTGTACTTACTATTTCACGGTTCGAAATGTCTTTGACGATCAAAATAGTTATGTGGGGCTTTCTTGTCACAAGAGGGGCATTCGGGTCAGGACGCGATCGCCGTGGAATGCCATCTCTTAATGAATACATTTTTTGTGTTTGATAAGTGTGACGTCTCGTATCAATGAAGCGCTCTTTTATAAAGACGAAGTTCAATAAATCGGCACCGTCTATGACGATTTAATATTAAAACGGCACCGTCTATGACGATTTAATACTAAATCGGCACCGTCTTTGACGATTTAATACTAAATCGGCACCGTTTTTTACGATTTAATACTAAATCGGCACCGTCTTTGACGATTTAATACTAAAATGGCACCGTCTATGAAGATTTAGTTAAAATGGCAATTAAAACGCCACGATGTATGACGATTAAGTTAAAATGGCCAAGTGAATGTCATTTCAATGTGCATGCATCACTGAAAAAGTTTAGCAATAAGGTTTACAAAAACAAGGTTCAAACATAAAATAAGATACTGAAAAGAAAATGCATCTAGTTGTTGCCCGAGTTACTTGATGAAGCTACCACAGTGGGACATCGATTTCTTTGGTGTCCAACCTGACGGCAAAGACCACAACGCTTCCCTTGACCACTCTCCTGATCATCCATCTCATTACGAATCCTGGTTGAAACTGGTCTTCCTTCTTTAGCCCTCCTGAGCTCAGGGTCGGGTCTCAAGCGTGGTCCGGAGTACATAGGCCATGTTGTTTCATTTGCAATTGGAGGAAATTCCATGGCATATACATTCAACACATTTTCCATCCGGTAAACATCATCAACATAAGCGACCCAATCGAGCCTAACCTCTGGATATGAGCAAGCAGCAAGAACATGACTACAAGGAAAGTGCAGAGCCTGAAAATAACCACAATCACATTTTCGCTCCCCTAACCTAACAGCAAAAGTTCTCTGACTCCAAGTTCCAACTGGTCCTTGCACCTTTAATGAAAAATTAGCAAAAATAAGCAAAATAAATTGTTTTTAATATGTTAACATAAGGGATCAAAACATGTTACCTGAACTGTGAAAGATTGATCGCTCCTACTAAAGCTAGATACAATCATATTTCCAATCATCTCTTGACGATTCTTCTTAATTTCATTCTGCAGTAACTGTGAAAATACCTGCCCACCAGCAACTTGTGCTTATGTTGTCTTTCCTTTTTTTCGGAAAAGAGTTCCCAAACGAAAATATGTGGCCTTGACAATTGCAGTTATAGGAAGATTTCTAACACCTTTCAAAACTGCATTTACACACTCAGAAAGATTTGTGGTCATGTGACCATACATTCGCCCTTCATCAGCGTGTTGGGCCCACTTCCTCAAGGGGATTCTTCCCATCCAAGCATGAACTTCTGGATTAAATCCTGTGGCCAGCCCATAATAGTACTCAAACTCTGACTCAGTCTGCATATGCTGCATTTATCAGATGTCTCTTTGCCTCTTTATTTTTGAATCTTAAAGCAAAATTAGAAGCAATGTGACGGATACAATACACATGATGTGCATTAGGTTCATGCCACCCACTACTTTCTGCATCAATTGCCGCCTTAATCGCAGCATGTCTATCAGAGATGATGAGAATACCTTCTTGAGGAGTGACATGACGACGAAGATTTTTCAGAAAGAAAGACCATACTTCTGTTGTCTCCTTCTCAACGATAGCAAAAGCAATTGGAAGAATATTTGAATTGTCATCCTGTGCAATTGCCATCAACAATGTCCCACCATACTTCCCGTATAGATGTGTTCCATCAATAGAGACAAATCGTTTGAAATGCTTGAACCCTTCAATACACGCAGGAAAACTTCAAAAAACACGACGAAACATTAGACATGAGCGGTCAACCAAGTCTCCACGGTAATATGGTGCAGTTTCTATCTCCACAACAGTACCTGCATAAAGTTTATTTAAGTTCAAAACATGTTTAATTAACAGATTATCGTCATTATAATTATCAAAGTATCACAATAACTATCCAAGTTACATAATCATACCTGGAGCACAATGTTGCATAGTAAGGAGCCACTTAGGCAATTCATTATAAGATTCTTCCCAATCTCCATATATTCTTGCAATAACTTTCTGTTTTGCTAGCCATGTCTTCCTGTACGATGGAGTAAATCCATACTTCTGATGGATGGATTCTTGCAGGACTCTTATAGGTACAGTTGGATCGCTTTCGACAATTCCAAAAATGTTGCTTGCAATAACATTAATGTCTAGTTGTACGTGATTTTGCGGAACTGCAGATGCCATGCAAGAGTGATTACCAGTATAGCTCCTTATTTCCCATATCCCTAATCGAACACGGTAAGTGGCTCGAACACTCCAGTTACATCCTCTACCAAATCTCTTGCACTTAACTAGATATTTCTTTTGATCAGATTCATAAACTTTGTACTCAACGCCTCGACGAATGTTATAATTCTTCAAAGCAAGAAGGACAGTTTCTTTGTTTGGAAACTATTGTCCGACAATAATGTTCTTTTCCCCAGATACATCACCAGGAATAGCAAGCAAAGAAGAACCGGCTTCATTGACACCCCCCATTGCCTCCAAATTAAGAGTACTGTAGTGCACCACTTCTCCAACCTGTGATTGACCTTGAGGCTGTGAAACATTTTGACTATAAAAATGACATTGAGGTTCTGCCTGACCTATCCCATCTATGTCATCATCATCATCATCTGAAACTGAATATTTTATTTTAAATTAATATGTAAATATTTTTTAAAGAAATAACCAAACATATCATATTCATAAGAATAAAATTTTTTAACATAATGTGTCTTAGATTAGTACCTTGATATGATTCTTGAGTGTTGTCATCATCAAAATCATCTTCGTTGTAGTTGTTCTCATGAAAAAGAGACTCATAATCATTCACATTACCTAAGAACCCCGCAACTTGTGACGGACCAACCATTATATTTTCTTCAATCAATGGTTGTGCCCTCAACGTCACCACAGGTTGCTCAGCAGCAACATCATCTATGCCACGTTGGACAACTACAGGCATTGGCGCAGATGCACCAGAACTGATATGTCTAATATTTGACTCTCCCACAACAACATATAATTCTATAACATGTAAATTCGAAAATTGACAATGACAATCAAATATCATACTAACATCTTCATCCTTACTAATAACACAGCAACCATACCTTACTAAGCCGGTACCATCCACACACATGGGCATGCGATACAGCATCTCAATGATGAATTTACCTTCCCCGTCTAATCTGCTTAGAATTTTTGCATGTAACTCCGCCAAGGAAATGTTGGACCTTACAGGTAATGTAATTGGCTTATCATAGCAAAATCACACATCTGGTTCGCGTATTACTTCACACGAATGATGAACCATTATTATAAATTTTTCACTCATCTCTACAAGTTTTGTTTGTTTTTGGACAAAAAAAACTCAAATTTCAAAATAACATTGTACTTGGAATTGCACTGCTGCATCTTATTTAAAGGCGCGCGGTTAACAAAACGGCAGACAGTATACCGTTAAAGGAAATCGGCACACTGCCTGCCGATTTTGGGTAAGGAAATCGGCGGGGTGCCTGCCGATTTTGCTATCATGCAAATCGGCAGTGTGCCTGCCGATTTTGTATAAGAGGAATTCCGAAAATTTTTTCCATTCGGTGTATATGGGAGATAAACTCCATCTCTCCTAATATTTGAGTATTTTAGCCAAGTTTATATCTATTATTAATCTATAATTTCACTAGTTGTCCTTATTATTTTTTACCAAAACCCCAAAACAAAAATTTGTATAAATATAAAAACAAATTTATTCTGTACACACTAAAACAAACATAAAATAAAATACACAAAATTTTCTATATTGTATTGTACTGTATCTATATTTTTAGGGTTTTGCTAACAAGTGCCCTAAAAATAAGGGCACTTGTTAAGAAAATAAAAAAAGAAATATTCATCTTGAAAACATGCATTTTTATATTTTTTATGTAATAGACCCACCACTATATTTAAAAGTTTTTCTAAACTTACCATTTTAAGTATCTTTAAAGGGCACTTATTAGCAAAATCCATAATTTTATATATATTGTGTTGTACCAACTCTAAAACAAACATTACCTAATCGAAACAAATTTACTTTACGAACCAAAATAAGTGGTAAATCATAACTATGTAATATCATAATCACACAGTCATTTTTTACTTAAATAAAAATATTATAAATGATCATAAACTATATAAATATTATTAAACTCAAAATCAAGTTTGAGGATGGACATACAGTTAAAGACAAAATATAAGTATGTGAATTATATGTTCCGTAGATCAAGAGTAATTTTGGACAAATAATTTATTTAAATCCTCATATTGAAATCATTTCTAATTATTATCCTGTTATGTAATATTTAAATATATTATAATAAAATATTTATTTAAATATTTTAAAAAGTACTAAAATAATTTAATAAAATATATTATTAAATAGAAAAATTTAACTTTTGATTTAAAAAAAATTATAAATACTACTATCTAAACTAACCCAATGACCCTAAATCAATACTTAGTTTTTTTCTTTTTGTACTGAACCAACGGTATCCCCCAACCCGATAGGCCAAGGACTAATCCGTCGCAGTGTTGAGCTCCATTTAAGGGTTTAACCGCTGACCAATGAGTTACTGTATACAAACCCTCGACCCTTGCTTAAGCGGACAAGTGAGAAGGACTGACCACAAGAAGCTTTCCATTCCCATGAGTTGGGGATCGAACCCCCAACCACATGGTTAAGGGACAAGATGAGCTACCACCATGCCACCTCTTGTGGTTGGTTCAATACTTAGTTACTTACCCCTCATTTATAAAAAATAAAAGTTAAAAATTTCAAGACCAAAATCCTTTTTTTTTTAGTCAAACCAAATCTTTTTTTTGTCAAACCAAATTCTTTTTTTTTTGTTATTCATAAACCAAAATTCTTCTTTTTTCACAAACAAGTATTTATCGTCGACCACAATAACTCATCTTTTTGCTGACACATAGGGTCAATTTGGATAAAGAGCTTATTTAAGGCCTTATACATAAAAGACTTCTTAATAAAGACTTTAATAATAAGTAACTTTTGAAAAAGTTATTTTGTGTTTGGAAGTAAAATAATATAAGTGCTTATTTTAGTTTGTAGTGGTACTTTTTAAAAAGTTGTGCAAAGACTTTTTGAAGAAGTTAAATATTTTAACTTCTCCAATAAGCACTTAAAATAACTTTTTTAAAAGTAAAAAATTATATAAAAATTAATCCAAACATCTATACAATAACTTATAACTTATAAAAAGTTAAAAAAAGTCATAAGTTTGCTATCCAAACAGGCCATAGGCATAAACCAAAATTCCTTTTGATCCATATAAACGCACAATTTGGAAGGGTTCTTTTTTTTTTATCAAAATTTTGAAGTCTCAAAATTGTTTTCGGCCATGTACAAAAATCAGTTAGGCCCATATAATTGGATCATGTACTCGAGGCCCATATTTCAGACTTGCTCTCTACTCCTTCTCTCTCTCTCTCTCAACTTTATACACGCACTCTTCATCGAAGACGCACACTCCTCTCTCTCGCTCTCTCTCTCAGGTTAGTCGTCGGAAGAGAAACATTTTCTTCTCGGAGCTGATTTACTCACTTATCATCTTCTTCTCTCTCTCTATTTTCGTCTTTTTCTTATGTTCATTTTCCGATTTCTATTGAATTTTCTCATAATACACTAAAATCTTAGCATTTTGATTTATGTTTGATCTATATGAATTTTTCTTTTTATTTAAATTAAATTAGGGATCGCATGAAATGCCACGTCAAGTTTATTAATTGTTTAATTTATGCAAAAGATTAAGTCTCTGGTCTTTGTTTTGAATGTAGTGTGAGGAAAGTTGTTGTGGGTGTGTGTTTGCAGGTACTTGTAGGGTTTATCGATGGGTGATAGTCAGTACTCTTTTTCTCTTACCACATTTAGGTATGTTTGTTTCTGATTAATAACTTTTTTTTATCATTGTTCTTCTTTTGTTTTTTTCAATGGGGGTTATTTATGTTTCAATTGAGTTTATCGTGTATGTGTTTGGTGATTTCTGAACAGCCCTTCTGGGAAGCTTGTTCAGATTGAACATGCTCTGACAGCTGTTGGGTCTGGACAAACATCTCTGGGAATCAAAGGTGTGTTTGGTTATCTCTCACTCTTGATCTGTTTATAGCCCTCATTCATCAGTGTTCAAGGAGGTTTTTAGATGCAGAGTGTTGATTCTATTTATAATTGGGTTAAAGGCAGAGAACATTTGTTTGTTGGCAAGCTAATATGGCATTCATTTCAATGTGTTGTTTTGTGGAACAGCAGGAACTTGCATATTTTATTGGCTTTTCTTTTTTATTTCTTCCCTTCATTTTGGAGGAGAGTATAGGGTGGCTGGGTGGGAGAGAAGTTGAAATAAAGACATTTCATTTTGTGCAGAAAGTTGTTGTTCTTGGAAATTCAAACTGTTTCATCTAACTTAAATTGATGGGGTATCTACTGTGATAGTGGGAATAGATAGGAGCTGAAAATATTAGACGTGTCCTGTCAGGTGTCTAGTGTAGGTGTAGGATGTTAAAACAACCTAGGCTTTCAAATTTGATGCCTCATTTTTAAAAGTATTCTGGATCTCAGAGTAAATGTAGCAGAAGTGAGATGGTTCTTGACAGTGATTTTAAATTTGACTCTTGCAGCTGCAAATGGAGTTGTCATTGCAACTGAGAAGAAACTGCCATCTATATTGGTTGATGAAGCATCGGTGAGTGTGTTTTTGGGTTTTGATTATTTACTTATCCAAGTCCATGTCTGATTTTATTTTGTTTTTTTTTTTTTCTGTCTACTTGTGCACTGTCCCTTCCCCAGGATAAAATAATTCAGCTACATAAGTAGCAATTCATGTTTATGTCCAAAATTATTGCCAAATTTATGCTGATCATAACTCTACTTTCATTGGCTATATAATGAATTTTGTACTTTACAACATTCTGATGCATGCTACGTGGTATGGAGCAGTGCATTTTGCTGACCTTGCCTTGGCTGCCTAGTGGCTAGTGCTTGAAAGTCTAGTCCTTGAAAGTGCGATAATTGGCTTGCTTTTTTAATTTAATTTTCATCAAACTTCAAAAAGTATCTCCTAAGTGGAATATTGTTCTTATTTTTTTTTTTAAATGCCAAAGACATGCGGAATTATGGCCATTGGTAAAACAGTATTTTATGAAGTTTTTGCCTGCATTTTTGTTTTGTCAATTTATCGAGGAAGATATGAGAGTTAATGGCCTAAACCCTAATATTATTCATTATAGAGCGCAATGGCGTCGTTTGATTCATGTAGCCGACCCCACATAGTGGGATAAGGCTTGTTGTTGTTGTTGTTGTTGTTTTGTCAATTTATGTTGAAAAAAATTGGAAGTTATTGCTTCATGTCATTCATTGATTTGAATTTTGATTCTAGATCCTTTTCTATTTCATTGCAGGTCCAAAAAATTCAGTTATTAACACCAAATATAGGTGTTGTATATAGGTTTGTTTCTTTCTATATATTTGAATCTTTCTAAGTCAGATATACTTAATTGTTAAAATTGATTTTAAAGACTTGATATAAGTATGGTGTATATTTCAATCAATGTATAAGAGTTTTTCATTTGTGAACTTTTGCCTATATACTGATGTAAATGGACAGATGACTTTTGAAAGCTATGTTCAAACATAGACTGAAAGCATTACAGTTACAGATCATAAATGGAAGTGGTGTGTGAGCATCTTATCACCTTAACCTAAGTCTGGTCTTTGTTTTTCAGTGGAATGGGACCTGATTTTCGAGTCTTGGTTAGGAAAAGCAGGAAACAGGCTGAGCAGTATCACCGGTTATATAAAGTACAGTATATATTCATTTTCTTTTCCGATATCTTTCTCTCTATTTCTTCTAAAGAATTCTATTGTTTAAATGCTTCTTACTTGGTAACTCATCTATACTCTATGGGTAGTTTTCATCATTTATCATGGAGAGAGTATCCATTTTATTTGACTAAAAGTTTTGTTCTAGATTGGTTATTTTCTGTATTATTCTGTGTCAATAACACTTAAAACAGAACCCTTGGGTTTAATTTAAATTGCGTTCCTTTTCCTTCTTCTGTTCAGTATCTTTCATTCAGCGTAGAGTGTAGACTGAAAAGGCAATATAAAGTTTGTAATGATGTATGGCTGTGTTGAAAGAAATAGAGAGGATGATTTCTATAATGATCGCATTACATGTTTCATTCAATGGAACTGCTAGCAATTACATTGACAATTATTGAATAATGGGTCAAATAGAAGAGTCTCTCTTTTACATCTGAACCAAATTTTCTCACTCACACTCTGGATTGTTGTTTAGTTCAATCTGCTCCATATATTTCCTATTGTTGGAGTAATTTGTGTTGCATTTCCTTACACCTCAGTGGGATCTTGTTTATGTATTTCCTGTGAATGTTTGTGGTTTCTTGCATATCGATTTGATGTTCCTCATAGTGTTTTTTCCTCCCTTTTTTCTGGAAAGTCCTGTGTTTTTAAATGGGTTTTATTTACAAAAGTTATTAGTCTTATAATTATGAACTTAATATGTGTACATGTTCTTGTCTTTTGTTCACTTCTGGTATTCTGTCATGGATTTTTTGTAATTGTTGCTAACATCTGATGAATGTATTGGAAAATTGCAGGAACCAATCCCTGTCACTCAGCTTGTAAGGGAAGTTGCTGCTGTTATGCAGGAATTTACTCAATCGGGGTAATTCATTTATTCATATGCTGATCTGTCAGATATGTTTTGATGTTGAACTTTCCCTTTTAACAAATAGATTTAGAAGTTTATTTTATGCATCTAGTCATCCCCTGTCAGGCTACCCCAACCAAGGAAAAAAAATAGGATATGGAGAAAATAAGATATTTTAGTACTCTCTCTTCAGCTTTGATGCTTTGGCAAATTGATTCCTCATATTTTAACAAGTTCTGAATAGCCACATCTGATCTTGTTCCTCAAATTGTCCTCCTTGTTATCCCTTTACTAGAAACTAGCCTGTTTGGTTTCTATTTTCATTTTCTATGTTTTGTTTTTCTTCTTAAGATTTTGTGAAGGAAATGATGAAAAGAGAAATTAGGTTCCTGTTTTCAATCTTTGTTTAGTTTTTCGATATTCTAAGAACTTAATAAAAACAAGAGATAGATTGAAAACAGAAAATTAAAATAGAAATCAAACTAGCCCTATAATTGTAGAGTTTATCTATTCTAATGAACACAAGTAATCAAGTACCTGTTTAGATATTTTTCAAATCAAAGGGAGGTTGATTGTTGTAATGGAATTTTTGCATGTCTATTCACCAAGACCTCAATTATCATAAGCACTAGAACTTAGATGCATCTAACTTAGTTGAAATTTTGGATAATCTGCCTATAAGATGTTTTGGGTTTCTATTTGGGAACCCCAAACCACAGATTGGGGTGAAGTCGTTAGAGATAAACTGAAGTCGTTAGAGATAAACTTTCACCCGAACCATGGTTTGTGTGTTTCCAACAGTAAACCAAACACATTACATATGTTTCTTTCCATACTGTTTTTCCCTTTGCTATCTTGAATTCTGATAGATCTGTTTTGTGCTGATAGTGGTGTAAGGCCTTTTGGAGTGTCCTTACTCATTGCTGGATTTGATGATAATGGACCACAATTATATCAGGTAGGTTAATATGCTTTTTGCATTGTAACTCATGCTATTGTTGCTTTTAAACCCTGGTAGATGAACACCATCTGTAGTCTTTGACCACATTGTGTTGTCATACTTTTCATGATATAGTCTCTGAAGATAGTGATGTTTTATAATCTCAGTTTCGATTATAAAAGGAGAAGTTTTTAATTTGATTACACGAATGTTACATTGTCTTGTTTTTGCTTGAACTGGTTTCTGTTTTGCTTCAGAGTAAGAATTGCTTTGATTATTTATGCAGTTTGAATTTAAGTGGGTTTGCTTATTGTATTGTTTGTCACTACCTCTGTGATTAATGGATTTGTATTGGGATATCCTTGTTCTTGGTCATGGAATTCTCTAAATTAACTAATTTGGATTTGAGAGAAAGAGAGTAGAGTGCTGAAGTTTGTGCTGGTGCAATTTGTTTTTTCTTCTGAAGGTGGATCCATCAGGTTCATATTTTTCTTGGAAAGCTTCTGCTATGGGGAAAAATGTTTCTAATGCAAAGACATTTCTTGAGAAGAGGTATGGTTTGGCATCAATATGTGGCATTTATCAATTTATATGTGCGTTTTGTCCATTATGTGCCGTAACTCACTCTAGTAGTTATTGGACATGATTGAATTGTCTCTTGATTTCTGTCAAGGAATGTGTTATTATACTGTTGAAAGTTGAAACTTATCATTATGATTTTCATTTATCATAGCATTCTCTATAGTATTCCCATATGTAAGGACCTGTTTAATGACATACCCCAAATGAATGAAAGAGGCTTTCAAATGGTAGAAGCGGATTTTGCAAGCATGGAGCTTATGAAAGATATCAATGTCAAACATTAGTATGAATCAAATTGACATAATAATTGATAACTGTTTTGATACCCAACCATCACTGAAGGAGAGAGCTTGTGAATCATTTTAACATGCTTGCACAGTTCAATTAGTAGGTATAAGTTGACATGGCATTCTGAGAGGACTCAACTGCAATAGTAGTGGATTCAGCATGCACATTTTTTAAATTTTACATTATAGACAGATTCTGTGTCTATTTTGGTTTTTGGGTCATGAAGATAACAATTTTGTGGCAGAACCATGTTGTACTCTTAATATGATTGTGAATTTGTTATTATATTTTTCTTTGTTTGATGTATCATTACTGTTGCACCTTTCTTTTTCTTTCCCCTATCATTTCAATAGTTGACTTTGTTGTTATTTTTGTTGTCGTTCGGTGGTTGACTTCGTTGTTCACTTGCAGGTATACAGATGATATGGAACTCGACGATGCAGTCCACACAGCTATATTGACACTGAAGGAAGGGTAAGATTGTGCCCTTTCAAGTTTATGCATTAAAAATCCTGTTGAAAATTCTATTCTCTTAATGTTATTCTTTTTTGTCGCAGGTTCGAAGGACAGATCTCAGGAAAAAATATTGAAATTGGCATAATAGGAGCCGACAAGAAGTTCAGGTTCATATTATCATCCTTTACATAGTAGAATAATCTTTCTAAGTGTATGACTTAATAATAGCATGTTAATTATGTTGCAGGGTATTGACACCAGCTGAAATTGATGATTATTTGGGTGAAGTAGAATAAATCTGCAATGGATGAATCTTATATGTTGCTGGAGTCTGTTTTGTTTGATTGAGTTTAGTTGAATTTCAACAAGGGTAGAGCCGAAATGGAAGACTTTCTATTGACAGTGATGAATTTCTGAGCTACCCTTTGATGTGGCCAACGAGGCCATGAGATAAACCTTTTAAAAAAGCTATGGTCAATATAAAAAACACCTACCCTGCTTAAATGTATGATGATATATGGCAATCGAAATTTGATGAATATTTATTTTCTCTTTTCATCGTATTTACTATTTTTTTCTGATTTGTCTACTAGTTTGAATCTTGCCGATTATATCTGCACAATTTTTTTGGTACGACAGGTGGGTTATTTGAACACTCAAAAGCGAGTGTCCATTAACATCTATATAAATGTGAGGGTTAAAATTAAAATCAATGTGGGGAATTGACAAGGACTTGAAAATAATAAATTTTTTGTACATTTGAAAAGCATTTCCTTTTTCAATATATTTTCTCATTCCATCTTAATGGTACTCTCATAAGTGATCTAGCAAATCAACCTCTCATGGGGAAAAGTGGAGGGCTATGATAGCGTGAGTTTGAAATGAAAAATATAATAAATTCTGCTAACTTCATAAAATTTATTTGATGCCCAAATATGTCAATATATTTTACCCTAATAGATAAAAAATAATAATATAGACTTAAATTTAAAATGAATATTACACGTAATAATATATTAATTAAAAAATTTTAAAATAGTTATATATTAAGTTTTAATTATACTTTGAATGATTGATATGTTACTGTTTGTAGAGTTTATTAAATCTGAATCTATATTAATACTACTCAAAAGATAAACCCTCCCTCATTTGAAAGGATCTATATCATGCAAATCATAGATGAGCTCATATACAAGTATTCCCCTATGAGCTGATATTTCCCTATTTCAAGAGGCAAATTCTACACAACATACAGATGAGGCATGTCATGTTTAAGTACAAGAAAAACATTGCTCTACCGTCCATTGATCATCCTACTTCTGTCGCTCCACAGAACCATTCATCCATTGATTCACAAAAACACAGCATCAGAAAATGACATGCCAATCCCCCAAGGCTCCATAACTGAAAATCCTCTACAAATTCTGTTTTAACTCATTTTGTACTCTCATCCTCTTTTGATCTATACTTTTAATAAGTTTCAAGAGGGTGGTTAGAAAAGTAAAGCCAAACAAAATGATCTGCACAGACTAATGAATCTTTTCATCTCAGCTACTTCTTGATTTTCCAGTTGTGTGATGTGCGAGGACCAGTCGCAATGCCTTCATAGTAATGTGGTTCAAGCTTGCCTTTATTCCAGGCTTTGACGAAGTCTGAAAACATCTCGCGTGCTGACTCAGATAAAAGATCAGAGAAGAAGACGTTCTTCTCTTCTTTCAGCCAGGTTGCAAATTCATTATTCTTGGCAAAATAATCGTCATTGGACAACTCTTGGATGTCCTACATTTCGGAAAACAAAGATGAAACACAAATACAAATGAAGTAACGGATAAATAATTTCAACAGCTTCTAACTACAAAATATAGTATCTACATTCTGACGAATGGCGATCAGCAAGAAATCATTTTCAGCTTTTCAAAGGAATGGCATGTGTACACGGGGGCGGTCCAATGGAAAAGTTTCGAATTATTTTGAATACAATCAGTATGACCACATGAAGGTTCAAAAGTACAAGAGAAAAATACTATTTGAATGTTGAAAATTGCAGCATGCACTACTTTCTGCGCTAGTTTTCTTCAATTTTGCCTAATAAAAGCTTCCACAGCCATACAAGTAGTTTCATTAGAAACTCAAGGCTGGTGAAGCATTGAATTAAGTAAAAATTCATAGATTCATATCTTGACGAATGAAACAAGACTGAAAATAAATGATATGACAGAGATAGCCAGCATGCCAAGACAAGAAGTGATACAACATTCTTATGCATGCAGCCTTATTAGGAACATTAGGGATATAACTCACCTTATTATGGGCATCGCCTTTACTATGTTTGCTTTTGTGTTTGTCTTTCGATTTCTTGCCTGAAATAAGAACAGAATGCAGTTATATTTTGCCATGAGAAGAATCCCATTCCCAAGAGAACAAGTAGATTAACCATGACCCTTTGTCTAGACTCTAGAGAATAACAAACACTAAAAGAATGCTCTTCAAATGTCATATTAAGTAATAAATAACTGGAAACAATCATAGTCATTAGTAGAGAACATGAACTCTGCTTTATCTATGTGGTAAAATTAAGTATCAAGCCAATTTACTAAAGGAAATCTTTCAAAGGAGAATATCTCCTTAGTTGCTATTCAGCTTGAATCGCTTCAAAGGAAAAAAAAATCAGTCGACAATGATTTCTGAAAGATTCTCTTATTCACACACCTATTAATAAGATGCCTAAAATCAGTTTTAATAATTTACAAGCATGTGGAACAAGATCATTGACTATTTCAAAGAACCATAACCTCTGCAATCAGTTTCCATAGACTCTTGCATCCTTATTAACATATTACCTCAGGCTTACAAACCTTGAAAGACTTTCCTCATCAAACTGACTACTGATAAAGCCTTACCTTCACTTGCTCCTTTATTTAGAATAACTTCATAGTAAATACATGGGCTTAATCTTATATAAACAATCACAAGGTTATCGAACTTGAGAGATTATCTGAACTCATGGAGCTTTCATAATTTTAGTTAAACTTGAATCTTAAAGCTAAACTAGTGAACTTAGAGACTCGATTAGAGGGGCTGAACTTGAGTTAACTTGTGAGTTTGATAACCTTGAACTCTCACACTATAGCAGTTAGAAAGCAACATTACTTATGTCTTCATAACTTACTAGTCTAACTCACCATTCATTGAATGTCTATTGGCGAGGTTTCTTCTAAAAAATGGAGCAGAAGCAAGACCCTCAAAGCCCATGATAACTTATCATAATTCAGTTATTCAACCAGACAATCAGCACCAAATTAAGCATGTATACAAGTGCCATTATAAAGTTCAGAAAATCAACCAATGACTTCAAGTCCTGCTGCTACAACTTTATCTTACAAGGCAAATTATAGTGGCATCTCCTAAGTTTGGTGAGTTTGGTGCAATTGGCCAGGTGACACTGACTTCCTCTTGATTCACAGTTTATTGTACAATAGATGGGAGGGTGGTGTAATAATCTTATGAACCCATGGAAGTCGGTGTAACGATTTCACAAACTCAAAAACCTCCCAAGCAAATTTTACAAATACAAGAGAGTCGAGGAGAATTTCACCGAACCTCTGTGAAGGTCACTGTAATATTCCCTAGAAATATTGACCAATTAATTACTACAAGTCTACAAGAGCTACAATTAAACACTCCTCATATTTATTTTATTTTTATTTTTTCCTTTGAGAAGAAAAACAGAGAAAAGCTTACTCTTATCAGACTTTTCTTTGGAATGCTTGTGAGATTTCTTGTCCTTCCTTTTCTCTTTCTTTTCCCTCTTCCTCTCCTTCTTTTCCTCATCTTCTACCGTTCTCTGCCTCTTACTTTTCTTCTCATCTGCGAATCAGCACTATAATTTAATCCCACAAAAAGGTAATACACTAACATGGGAATACAAAATGCTTGTGTTTGGTTGCTCAAAAAAAAAAAAAAAAACTCCACTTTTTCACTATTCTGCAGAACCCTCGAACAAAATCCTTAATAACTTAAGCTCATGAGTGAGATTCAGTAAAAAAAAAAATCCAATTTTTTCTCCAACCCCTGAATTTCTTTCAGTTTTCTCGAAAGACAAACAAAATGGGTTGCGCATCGAAGGAAAATCGAAGAGAGAAGTGTAAAATTAAAAAATGAAATACCTTCGGATTCGGAAGGAGAAGAATAAGTGTGTCGCTTGGATTTTCTATCGCTTCCCATGATTGATGATTGCTTCCCACAGCTACACACAAATCTTACCCAATTTTTCAATGATCCTAGATTCAGATGTTGATGTCGATTATCAGCAATCAAATGATTCTACAATTTTCGTTTGAATTTTCCCTTATTATGGTTTTAGGCTTTGGCGGTGAAAAAAGTAAAAACAGATAATTAGTACTTTATTATCAATTTTACTCTAATAATAATTGGTAAAAATTTTATATTTCTTAGAAATTCAATTATAAAATAATCATAATTTTTACATCTAATGTTACATTTTCTTTTTTATAAATATTTATTTCATTTTTTAAATATTCATAAGTTAATGTATTTGTAGATATAATTTGTATCTAAATATATTAAAGCAAAATTTACAATTTAGAGTGAGATCAAATATTAAAAGAGTTTGATTTCAATCCATTGTCAGCGTAAAGTAATTTTACACTGATATTTAATCATGGATTGACAAATCATCAAAAATCTTTAACTCAATCATTCACTAACTAAAAAGTCACACAAATTAACAGATATAATTGACTGACAGTGTAAAATTTTTTACACTATCAATATATCATAATTAATTTTAATATATTGACAGTATAGAATTATTTCATATCTCTGTCAATAAAATTAAGGAATTGATATCATATCATTGTGAAAGATTATGAATAATTTTAATGATAATTTATATTTTTTAAATTTCTATTGATTCACGATATAAAATAAAATTAAAATATTAAATCCTTAAAATTAATGTTAAATCCCTGAAAATGGCAATAATGTAAAAAGCATTATTCAAAAAATTGTATGGTGTGTGTTATAACACAGAAAGCACAGAGAGTGTGAGTTTGTGTGACCCCACAAGGATTGACACGAGTGCATTCTCTCTATCCTCTCATCCATCATTTCTCCAATCCCAAGCACACGCCAACGATTCCACCTCTCTCTTACACACCAATTTCAATTTCAATTTCTGCATTATTCTTCATTCTTCTTCATTACATTCATTATTCATAGCCACTTCCTTTTTTCTTATTTGCTACTTCTATCCCCAACAAAAAGAAAAAGGAAAAAAGAAAAAAGAAAAATGGCTTCTGCAGCAACAATCTTATCCTCTAACCCAATGTTCTCCACTGATCTTTCTCCTTCTCCAACCATTCCAAAATCCTTCACTGGTCTCTGCAAGCCCTTCCATTCAAGGGTACCTACTTCAATACCTTTTCACTGCAGAACACCAACCTTCTTTGTTAGGGCCACTGTGAGTATTTTCTGGCACCTACCCATTTCTCCATTTGCCATCAAGTTTGTGTTTTTAGGTTTTTGTTTCTGTTTTTACTGTTTTTCCAACTTCATGGTTCACTTGGGTCTGCTTAACTGTAGCTAATTGTGCTCAAGTTTGGATTTTTCTTAATGGGTCTCTGCTTTGTTTCTGCAATCAACTTTGCTCTTGGATGTTGTTGGGTGTTGCATTTTATGTTGGATTTTGATACAGCTATGTGCTCTTTTGAGTGGATATTATTATTATTAGATAAAACTTTTTGTTGGATTTTGATTGGATTTTCTTTTTATGTTTGGGTTGATCATCGGATTGTGCCTAAAATCTTGAGTTGTTTTTTACCTTTTCAACATGTTGTGGTTTGGATTGAAGTTGGAAGTAGTTACTCATTAGGGGGAAATGATAGTAATGTTTAGCTATCTTTGATTGAGAAGTTTTGGAATTTGATACATGATTTATTTTGTATCATGGGCAAAGATGCTGCCTAAAAAATACATGAAGTTCTGAATATAGGTCTATTATATTATGCCTCTATTTGATAATTGTCTCCTAAAACCTTTATATTTTAAAATGCCCGATGAATCTGAAGTATTTTCACATCGTACCTTTAGCCTTGGAATGGGGGTGGTTTTTTTATCTGTGCTTGCTGTGTTGAACATGTTTCTTTAATTTGTGTAGCCTCTGGAGGCTTTTCAATATTTGTTATAGAAATTACGGTTTGCTGGTGGAATCATACTTTGTTATGAATTGGAACTGTAGGAATAGGAAAATCTAGCTCTAGCTGAAAGATTAAAAAGCCATCGGGGAGTCAAAAACTTGATAAATGGTTCAATGGGGCAATGTTTTCCTAAATTCGCTTTCATAATTTCATAGAATATCTTACTGATATGTACTTATTGGCTAAATGTCAACATGGTATATGACAGAAGACTGTGCTATCGTTTAATTCATGTAGCTTACACCGCATAAGGGGACAATGGTTAGTTGTTGTTGTATGTGCAAATCATCAAGTATGCAACAAAAGAATTACTTATAATGATAAGACTGTAATAGTGATAAATTTTCTTCACTAAAACTTGCACTCCATTTTAAGCTCAGATATGCAACTATGCATAATTTTGTTTAATCCTGTCTTTCTTATAGTGAAGATCCATGTGAACGAACATTCAGATATGGAGCCATATTCTTGTTTTTGATTAGGAGTCTACATCGTTGAGCTTGGTGTGTCAATAATACACTTCCTTTGGTCTGTTTGTCTCTAGTAACATGCATGTTATTGTTTAGTTCATTTTCTTCATGTGAGAGAATGGACTATTTGCTTACATTTAGAGTAATGAATAAATGACCTTAAATTTCTTGTGTTTCTGCTGAACTACAGGTTATAAAGTGGCAATGTCTAAAGCAAACCTTACCTCCCGACTGCAATACCAGTTTCCAGAAAAAACTGCTGTATTTGGAGTCCATCGGTCTTGATGCTTTCTCTGTTATTGAAAATCATCCGAAGGTGACCACTACCTCCCTTGATGACATTAAATCCACCGTGGAATACATTATGTCCATGGATTTCACTGCAATTGAGTTCCGGCGAATAGTTGGCATGTGCCCTGAGGTTCTGACCACCCAAGTTTCAGACATCATACCTGTCTTTACCTTCCTTTTCCGTGAGGCTCGTGTAAATGGCTCAGATATTAAGAGGGTCATAAATCGTCGTCCCAGGTTACTTCTCAGCAGTGTTAGTACTCGACTTCGTCCTACCCTATACTTCCTCCAAAGTATCGGACTTGAAGAGGTAAACAAGCACACCTATTTGCTTTCGTGTAGTGTCGAAGAAAAGCTTATGCCCAGGATTGATTACTTTGAGAATATCGGGTTTTCTCGTCGTGATGCAACTTCTATGTTTCGAAAATTTCCCTCGCTATTTTGTTATAGTATTAAGAACAATTTGGAGCCGAAATACAATTACTTTGTGGTGGAGATGGGGAGAGATTTGAAGGAGCTGAAAGAATTCCCTCAATATTTCTCATTCAGCTTAGAGAATAGGATTAAGCCTCGGCATAAACGCTGTGTAGAAATGGGGGTTTGTTTTCCTCTCCCTATATTGTTAAAGACAAGTGAAATCTTATTTCAAAATAGATTAGATGTGTGTGTAAATTCTTCAACACCTTTGAAAACATCTCCTCTGTGGTGTGCTGGTTGTGACACTCAGGTATAGAAAAAAAGAAGAACAATTGGATTGTATATTTTTTTACATTGATTCTTGTGAATCTCTTTATCATAGCCTTTTAGGTGCATTTGGCCTTTTAGCATGGAAAAGTTGAGAGTTGATCAGAGTCCTGTGTTTCTAACTGCAAATTTAGTTGCAAGCTTGAAATCTTGAATGGTGGTTTTGTTCAAATTCAAGTTTGTCTGGTTAGGAGTTTTAGATAATACATATTGCCTCAATTTTGTAACAGAAACTGCAATAGCAGCATCTAACATGTACATGTCTTAACCATCCACATTTTATATGAACTTCCATTTGTAGACATATTACAAGTTGACTTGAATGGAATGGTGTGTTTGGTTTTATAAAAGATGTGTCCGTTGCACATAGTCTCATCACCTACAAAATAAAAATCCTCAATAATATTTTAAATCAAGAAACATAAACCATATAAATATCAAAATCTAATCCTCCAATGCAACAATAATACATTAGTGGATTTAGGGGTGGACATGAGTCGAGCCAACTCGAACTTGATTCATTTATGGTTGGATTAATTGAACTCGTGAGCTTATGAGTCGAGTTTGAGCTTGGATTTAATCTCGATTATTAAATGAGTCGAGTTTGAGATTTACCCATCTCGACTCAATAGCTCGTGAGCTAGCTCGATAAATTATATATAATAAATAAAAATAAATAATAATTATTAATAATAAATTGATAATAATTAATAATATTTATTTATATATTAAATTATAAAATACCTTCAAAATACCATTGGAACCCTAAAATCCTAAAGGATTTGGTTCTTAGATCATTTGATAATTTGTTTACATGTTTAGTCACTATTTTTTGATAATTTTTTTATTTTATTTAGTAAAAAAAAAGTTAAAATCATGTCTAATCGAGCTAGCTCGCCGAGTTCGATCAGCCCACGAGCTTCTAACGAGTCGAGCTTGAGCTCAGATTTTAACTCGTTTGTTATCGAGTCGAGCTCGAGCTGAACCAGGATATTGTTGAGGCTTGAGCTTCACTAAGCTCAACTCATGTCCACTCCTAAGTGGATTAGAGCTAAACTCTTAACTTCAAAAATATACATTTAGACCTTTTGAACTTTGTTAAATATAAAAAAAGTTTAATTTTGATACACTGACATTGTAAAAATATTTTACATTGTCATTCAATCAAAATATTCAGTTTGTATGATTTTTCAAGTAGTGAGAGGGAAAAAAAAACACAATTATGACCAATATGACAATACAAATTACTATATAAAAAATATCATACACTATCAGTAGCGGATGAAAATTGAATTCATATAGAAAATGATGCAGATACCATAAAATTTCTTTTAAATATGTGATACTTTTGTTATCAATTGATAAAAAGTTATCACATGGACCAATTTGTACATTTAGGAAAACTCAAGAAATCAATTGACACATTCTAAAGTTCAATAGGGTTAGTTTTTATTGTATTAATTCACACTTATTTGGGGTTAAATTGTACAACCATTTATATAAAAACTCGAGATCAAAATATGTATTTAAAGCAACAATACTGATCGTACAACGAAAATATGTTTAACTAGTATCCTACGTGTGCTATACATAATATAAAATGTGTATTATATGTATATGTGCTATACATATATCATACATTTCATATTATATATAACACACAGTTGATACTAATGCTAGGTATTTATGTCTATCGATTTTTAAAGTTAAGAGATTTGATTGCATTTGACTTATAATTGAAACTTGAGCATCGATTTTTTCTTTCTTCTCTCTCTTTTCATTTTGTGATGGCAAGTCAGTTATAATAGAAACAACGAATCCCAACTTCCACAACTGTTCCTTCCCGCGTCGTCTTCTTCTTCTTCTTCCTCACACTCTGTTTCTTTCTTTCTTTCTTTCTTTATTCATCTCTCTCTCTCTCTCTCTCGATCTCGCTCTCCTTGCAGAAACAAAAATCTCCATTCATAAAAAAAAAATGGCGAGTTGCTTTAACGTGTGCATATTGGTAGCACTAGTGCTTCCCGTTCTTCTGTCCCTCAGGAACCCACGCAGTGAAGGCCAAACTACTACACACACGCAATTTCTTCACTTCTCGCATCCTCCTTCTCTTCCTTCTTCTTCTACTGTTGTGAAGGCCACTAACGATGATGATGACACCAATTTCCCTTTCAACCAGAGGATCCGAGATGGGTCCAATTTGGAATACAATTTCTATAGGGACACCTGTCCTCAAGCAGAGGACACTGTCCGTTCCGCCGTCACTCGCATTTACTTTGATCGAAGGGACTCTGCCCCTGCTATCCTACGCCTCTTCTTCCACGACTGCTTCATCCAGGTCCTACTTTTCTTCACGCAAAACCCCTTATTATGCTGCTTTTCTTGTTCATTATCCAGAAATCGTGTTTTCTTTCTTTTCCTTTTTAGTAATGAAGTGATTTTCTCTGTGTGTGAGAGTGTGTCTTTTTTTGTGCAATAATGTTTTTATGCTTTCTCTTTTCTTGCTTTCTGTTATGGAAATTCTGGGGTTCTCTGTTTTGTTCTCAATCCCATAAAGTTCTGTGCTTTTCTTGTTCATTATGCAGAAATGGTGTTTTCTTCTTTTTTTAGCTAATGAAGTGATTTTGTCTGTGTGTGAGAGTGTGTCCTTTTTTGTGCAATAATGTTTTTATGCTTTATCTTTTCTTGTTTTCCATTATGGAAATTCTGGGGTTCTCTGTTTTTGTTCCCAATCCCATAAAGTTCTGTGCTTTTCTTGTTCATTATGCAGTAGTAGTAATGGGAGGTGTTTTTATTTATTTATTTATTTATTTATTTACTTATTTTTTCTCCCCCTTTCTTCATTGGAAGTTCTGGGGTTCTTTATTTTCCTAGTTAAAAGTTTTGTGCTGTTCTGGTTGATTCTGCAGAAATTGGGTATAGCTATTTTTGCTATGTTTTGCTTCCAAGATTGAAATAAATGTTTTCTCCCAAGAATGTCCAATCATGGTCAGTGACAATGCTCCTGATTGGTTTCCATTTTGTTACAATGTTCTTTATTAATTTGCATTGCTTGCTGTCATTTTTCTCATGCTATGATCTATCATTCTTTTTCTTATTCTCATTCTTGTGTTCTACCTTTGTTGCTTTGTTGATATGTTCTGATAATTTTGCTGTGGTCATCAAAACTCAATCAGGGCTGTGATGCTTCCTTGCTGCTGGATGATAGCAATGGCAATACAAACCGTTCTATTGAGAAACAAGCTGTTCCTAATCAGACCTTAAGAGGATTCGACAAAATCGACTCGATCAAGGAGGAGGTGGAGCAAGCATGTCCTGGGGTTGTGTCTTGTGCAGATATTATTTCCCTTGCAGCTAGAGATTTTGTTCTTTTGGTTTGTTCCTTGCGCCTATTTCTTTGTTTTCATGGACATAGATGGGTTGCAGTAGTAAATGTACTGATCCATTGATAATTTAGGATTTCCTGTTCTTATGATGCTAATAATGAGAACAATCATAGAGTTTGCCTATTCAAGGTTCTGATACATTTTGGCCATAATTGTTGGTTTAGTAACCTTGATACAAACATGGTTCTGTTTCTAGCCATGGTTCTGGTATATTTGTATGATTCTTACTTTCTTTGCTCTCTAAGTTCTAGCCAACTAAGCAATCAATTGAAAAGTATATCAGTTATGATGTTATGATAATACTTCTGGATTGGTTTATTTTTAACTGAAACATCATTTTTTTTTATTTGTAAGATAGTCATGCCAAGTTCTGCTTCATGTTATCTTTACTTGCAAGATAGCAATAAATAACTCCATCGCTTGTTCATTTGAATTAAACTCTCTGTTGATCATCCTTTCATAAATAGCACACATTGCGTATTATGTATAGCACACGTTGGATACTAATTAGACGTATTTCTGTTGTACAACAAACATTAATGCTATTTTATTCCTTAATTCTTTTACTGATATGAGGTAACAAAGTTTTCATGAGAATATAATTCCATGGCAGGCTGGTGGCCCTTTCTATCCAGTTTTAACAGGAAGGAGGGATAGCAGTCAATCATTTTTTACCGAGGCCAATGATCAGATTCCCAGGCCCGACGACAACATTACTCGCACGCTGCATCTCTTCAACCTCCGGGGATTTAACGAAAGAGAAACTGTCAGCCTTCTTGGTAATTTTCACCCTTCCCATTTCTATTGGTTTTCAGTGAGTCTGACTAATGAGGTTTTCATTGGTTTCTTGATCATCTGAAGGAGGGCACAATATAGGAAAAATTGGCTGCGATTTCATTCAGCAAAGGCTGTACAACTTCCAGGGCACAGACCAGCCGGACCCGAGTATACCTCTCGATTTCCTTACTCAGATGAGAATAAACTGCCCGGATAACAGGAATATCAGCAGCACGGATGAGGCTTCTGCGTTTGAAATCCGGAAGCCGAGGATTAGTCACTCTGAGAAAGGGATGTCATACATGCAAGAATTATCAACTTCAGTATCATCCGGCGCAGCGTTCGACACTCACTACTTCCAGAGCTTGTTAAGGGGAAGAGGGCTACTTTTTGCTGATCAGCAGCTGATGTCTCATGAGAAGACTGCCAGACTGGTCTCTGCCTATGCCTCCGACGACGGATCCACCTTTCGCATGGATTTCGCCAGGGTCATGCTGAAAATGTCCAATCTAGACGTTCTAACCGGGCTTCAGGGCCAGATTCGCCTGAATTGCTCGCAACCTATTGGTTCCTAAGTGAGTATCTGGTTTAACAATTTTCCTGCACTATCAGTTGGTATAGCAGCACCTATACCATTACATTTGGGGGTAGTTTTTGTTATGTAAAGTTGCTTACAAAACTTGTAGATTTTGCCATTTTGGTCACACATTATTCAATTCTTAGCAGCATGTATCTCATGTAAAGATCTTGATAATATGATCATGTATAAAGACAAGATCATTTAAGATTCTGGTTTCCAACATCCATCTTTACAAAAAGGGATTCAATTCAATAATTAACCTTTTATTGTAAATCTAGCATTGCTCCTATTATTTTAGCTCCATATTCAACTCTTACAATAATAACCAATCAAGGAATAATATTAATCTCAAACCAAGCTTGTATCAATTTTTTCTGATTGTTACAATTATGGTTCTGTTTTTCTATTCTTCCATTCACTGTTGCTACTTATAACGAGCCATATCGCAATTTGCAACTTGCATCTCAGTGAATAACCGCTGTTAGGATTACATTAGGAAAATTAGTTCGCACTCACGTATTTGTCAAGTCGTATTTTTAATTTTTTTTTTTGGGAGTTTTAATGAATTTTTTGCTATTCTTTGTCATTCAATAATAAGAGAAAATGAAAGACAAAAAAGGGAAGATTTTTTCTGGTGGTAAGGTGTAGGTGGTTAATAAGAGAAAGGATGGTTAATTTGAAAAAAGTGTGAAAAGTTAATTTTAGAAAAAACATACTGTAAAATTAATTTTATTTTAAATTTTTTTATAAAAATTTTAGAGTGCAGATGTAATTATTTTTTTTTCAATTCTTTTTAGTTAAGTAATGGATAATAGATATATTTAGTAAAATGGTTGCCTCACACCATTTTAAAGATTAAATTACACTAAAAGGTTAGGACCTATGTATATAAATGTTACAATTAAAATTCTTTTTTAGAACAGTGTATTTATCTTTGTCCGCAACATTTGGCACCATGTTAAGATAAAAAGTATATCAAATTCCAGGTTATGTTTATGAATTGTTTTTTTTCCTATTACAAAAATGTCTGGATACGTGACTTAATACAAATAATGAAAAATTTCTCCATATATATATATATATTGTTCACACCCCATATTATGGCCAAATCCGATGGCCCAATTCGGAACCTCACTTGTAGTCCAAAAAGATGGCCCATGTTGCAAAGCGATAGAAAGCTTAATAAGGCCCAAGGTCGGACCTCGGACTCTACGAGGGGCGAGTCCAGATCGAGGCCCATTATCCCTCGAGGCCCAAAGGAATTGGATCCGGAGCTGGGTTCGGGTACAGACTCTATGACCCGACCCGAGATCGGATAAGGTTAATCCCCGATTAGGGCGGAAACCTAGACGCGAGCGGATAGCGACGCCAACAAATCCGGGCCACGATCGACACTACGTGGGTCGCTCCAACACGTCGCGGAAAGTGGGAGAGCCGTTACCCCGAGTCGTTCGGTGTTGGCGGCACGGAAATGGCTCCAATCCCCCTCTATAAATAGGTGTTCCCACAAAGTATAAGGTACGCTTTCAGTTGAGTTCTCATATTGAGTGATCATTGACTTAAGCTTCGGAGTCCTTTTAGGGAAAACACTCCCCGCGCCTTGGAGAGTTGCTATGCGAGGAGTCAGATTCCGGCGATAGTTCATACCTCGGTCAAAGGTACGGAACATATTATATATATATATAATGACAAGTGTTTTCGTGAAGGAAATTAAACTATTGATATTAAATTCTACAACATAGTGTTCACAACTGTCGCAATCGAAATCTTGACGGGTCGGCGAAAAAGAAATAAAAATTATTGAAAATAATTTGGAGTCGCCACCACAGTTAATTTAATTGGGAAAACTATGGAAAAACCTTTATTTTAGAAAAAAAAAATGGTCTTTCAAACCAGATTTGAGTTCGGGAGTCAGTTATGCATAGGGAAGGGTAAGAAGTTAATCTCACGCACCCCTAGTACACCCGTCTAGAAACGGTACCTTGTATTAATTGTGCAAATCAAATTATAACCTTAAAATACATTTTTTGTATTTTTTTGAATTTCTATTTTTTTTATATTTTTTATAAAAGGAAAATATAAAATTATAACAACAATAACATAATATATTTACAAATATTAACAACAAAAATTATAGACAAAATTATGCAAAAATAAAAAGTTGAGCTTGACAGGTAATACATGCTCCTACGTATCCTCTGGTACAATGAGAAATTCAAAGCTCACGTAATTCTATAAAAATGATTTCGCTTTTTTTTCTTATCTTTTTAATAATTTTTATTTTTAGATTTTTTTTATTTAGAAAAAGAAGAAATTATTTTTTTGTTGTATTTTTTTATGAGGAAAAAGATGTTTTATTTATTTATTTATTTTTTATTTTTTATTTTTTAAAAAAAAGTTTAAGTTAGCACTTGACTACTCAATAAACTTTTTTATGAAAATATAATCTACTATCCAATCATAATTTTTTTTATTTCATATTTTATTTTATTCTATTTTTCTAAAAAAAAGAAGTAATAACAACAATATATTAATAATAACAATAATAATAATAATAATAATAATAATAATAATAAATAACAAAACAAAAACAAAACACACTCACACACACCCACACACACGGTACACATATACAAATCAACACACCACACATTAGATTAGGGTTAGAAAGAGGGGTGAGGGATGCGAGAGAGAGCAGGAGTCGGGAAAGGGGGAGTGAAGAGAGAGCGGCGGCCATGGAGCCACCGAGGGGTACCGTCACTCCGCTGTCGTGGAGAGAGGAGGGAGTCGCGGCCATGGAGGAGCACCGAATGCGACTGAGAACCCGAGGGTGAGGGCCGCGACTGTCGCGACCACAGCGGCCGCAAGGCGCCATGATCGGAGGGAAGGGAGAAGGCGGCAGTGAGGCCAGCCGCGGCTTTCGCAACTATTGCTGGCTCTGCTGCTTCCACTACTTGCTGTCGTCGTTGCTGCTGGTTCATTTTCTGCTGCTACTGCTGTCGGCGGCTGGTGGCGGTGGTTGATGGTGCCATGGTGATTCGAGGAACCGCCGAGGGAAGAAGGAGCTGCGAGTCTTGCGTCCGAGGCTGCTGCTGCTGCCGATGCCGGTGTCGCCGGCGGCGGTGATGAAGGTAATCCTCTGCCTTCTAATTCTACTTTTGTTATTATGACCGGGCAGTGTTGGGTTAAGAGAGGTAGGTCCTGAAATTGTGATGGTGTGTATGGATTCATGATATTGAATGTGAGACTTTCATTCTAGATTTGCAATATGCACATTATCAATCTACATTTTTGAAATGTACCTCGCTTGGCTGCCTTAATGAATTATTTCCAGAATTCTGTTGAGTGTTAACTGTGTAAATGATAAGTTTATGTGAATGACAAAACTGTGTATTCTCTCCTCCCTGAATTATCTCCTCTGGTCCTCTCCAGTGTGAAATGTCTTCTATTTATGCTTGCAAATTAGTCCCCTTTTGAGCTGTATTGTTGCTAATAATTCATCTTTCTTTTTATCTTCTGAGACTAATAATCAGGGACCAAATGCATTTTGTCTCTAATAATTTCATTCCTTTTTATCTTCTGAATCCCTCACGGATATGCTTGTTTTTGCAGGGATGAGCTAGCAGCTGCAAATGGAGTATGGCAGCAGACACAGAGGAATGGGGACATGTTTCTTATTCTTTTTTTTTTTTTTTAGAATTGTAAACTTAGACTGAAGTTAATGGATTGTTTTTAATGTGCTTTTTTTTGGTCTTTTATTTTGCAATTTTTTGGAAGCTAGATAGACTGCATCAAAAAAAATTTTGTGGCCAATGGGCCTTGAAAGATTTTTTTTTAATTTTTTTGAAATTTTGAATCTTTGTTTTGCAATTGAAAAGTACAAAAATAATAATAAAAAATGATAACAAAGGTGATCACTATACTAAAAAGGACCGGTCAAAATACGGTGTTCACAACAACATATCTATACTATTATATAAAGAGGATTGTAAAAAGTAACTATCATTTTAATGTCCACACTCATTTGGCTACTTACATTTTTAAAAACTAAATATAAAAATATAAAATAAAATAAATAAAAAATAAACTATTATATAAAGAGAATTGTAATAAGTAGCTGCCTTTTGATATTTACACTTATTTGAGTAGTTGCATTCTTAAAAACTAAATATTAAAAATAATAAAATAAATAATAAATAATAATTTTTTTATTATCTATCTATTTAATTTTAATTTATATCATCATTAAACTAAATTAAAATTAAGAAAAAAAACAACAACTTGAAGGGCACGAAGTGCCCGACAAGGCATTAATATCATATAATATACATATATCATATATCAATATAATATTATGCACACCATATATCATATATTGTGCATACTGTATATCACATGTTTCAACATCATTTATGTTTGCAACAAGTGATATATGATGTGCACAACATGTGATATATGAGTATGCACAATATATGTTTGAGTAATCGTTGCCTAAAGTGGCACTTTAGGTAGCGTTTGTTTCAAAACTTGTACAATACAATATAGAAATATATCTACAGAACAATACAATACAGTAAAATTTGTGTATTTTATCTTGTGTTTGTTTTAGTGTGTACAGAACCAATTTGTACCTGTATTTTTTGTATTCTTTTATGTTTATTTTAGAGGAAAATACATATAATTTGTAGTAAAAGTTCAAATCACCCTTAAATTAAAATACTACCCAAAATTTAAAGGGGTAAATTTGGATAAAATGTTTATTAAAGTTTCTGTATCTGTATGTGTATTTTGCATGGTTCTGAGAACCGGACCGGACCGGTTCGATCGCGAACCGGCCTTGAGTCCGGTCCGTCTCGAACCAAAAAACCGGGAAGAGGGAGACCGGGAGGGAGCCGCTCGCAACCGCCGGTTAACCGGTGAACCGGTCCGGAACCGGCGGTCCGCGGCTACGAGGCAGTTGTTTTTATTTTTTTAAAAAAAAAAAAATTCCAAAACGGCGTCATTTTGTAGGGTAGGAAAATTAAAAAATTTTCCAAACCCCTACCCGACCCAAAAGCTTCTGCATCTCTCACTCTCAGTTCTGTTTCTCTCTCTCTCTCACTCTCTCACTCTCAGTTCTGTTTCTCTCTCTCGGTGTGACGCCATCGGAAGCCGCCGCTGCTCCGCCCGCTCTGTCCGCTCGCAGCGCCGCGCCACAGGAGATTCGCAGGCAGGACGCAGCGCCGCTTCGTTTGCTCGCAGCGCCGGCAGGACAGGACCCGCCTCCAACCCGCCAGACCACAGCCGCCTCATCCCGCCGCAGCCGCCGCTTCCCGCCGCAGCCACCGCGTCCGTCCGCGCCTGGTTCCTGCAGAGAAAAGGTAAGGTAAAGCTAGCTTCGCACTGTTTCAGTGTTTCTTTCTTTTTTTTATTTCTGTTTTTTATTTCATTTTGATTTCTGATCTGTATTTTACTTTTTTTTTTTAATTTTTGTTTTCTATTTTAATAATTTTAACTATCTTTTATCATGGTTTATCACTTTGATGAGTGATGTTATGATATGATATCTACTTCTTAACTTGTTTCACTATTTTGTTTTTTATTATTGACTTAGTTCTTATCTTATGAATTTGTAAGTTAATTTTGTGACTTTTGTTATTTGACTGATTATGTTATTTGAGTATTTGACTTCTTATCTAGATTATGTTGTATGGATTATGCATTTGATTATGTTGTATGAATTATGCATTTGACTATGTTGTATGGATTATGCATTTGGATTATGCATTTGGATTATGTTTTATGAATTTTATACTTTAGGTCTCCCCTCTCGACCTCCAGTTTTCAACCCCCGGTTCAACCTCCGATTCAATCTCTGAACTTCTGAACCTTTTCTTCGGCCGGTTCGATGTCCGGTCCGGTTCTCAGAACCTTGGTATTTTGTGTATCTACTTTGAGAGTGGACACAAAATATACAAAAATTCTGTACAGATACAGACTGTCTTATATGTGTACATCCTAAACAAATATTATACAGCGAACTTTGTATTGTATTTTCTGTCATGTACTGTCCAAACAAACGTTATCTTAGGCAACGGATTTTTTTAACCAATGACTGAGAAGTGTTGTCTTTTATCACTTTAGGCAACATTTTGTTTTTATCAAAGGTAACACCTTTATAGGCAATGCCCAGAAAAAATGTTGTCTTTGGTCCAAAAGCGCTGCCTTTGATCTAAAAGTGTTGTCTTTGGATCAAAAGCATTGTCTTTGGTCACTTTAGACAACACTTTCTCTGAGCGTTGTCTTAGGCCAAATCACACAAGTTGAGTTGTTCCATTTTCTCTAAAAAAAACCCATAAACATCATGGACTTCCTCACAACCTTACGAACTTGGACACATTACTATTTTTTTTTTATAAACAAAAAGTTTAGATTAGGGGAGGCACACCCCAATGCAAGGCCAGGGTTACAGATCGCCTACCAAAGAGGACTCTCCAAGATTCAAACCCAAGTCACGCCTAGCGTTGGCGGAAGGCTGAACCAGGTGTGCCAACCTTCATTGGCTGCACACATTACTATTTTCTTGGCTAAAATACCAATATATCCAATAATTTAATATTTTAAAATTATTAATTTAACTTTTAATATTATACATTAATTCAATAATTTAAAAGTTGGATTAATAGTTTTAAAAAGTTGAATTTTGTATATGGTGACTAATTTTGTTGTGTAGATTTATCATTACTATATATATATAGTTTAATCACCTAATATAAATTTAGTTGTTCTTTATGTATGTTTATTCTTTTAATTTGGTCTACTAGTAGCTTTGTCTTTCGTCACTGTCATTAATTAAATTTAGAATAATAAACTAATTAATATGGTCTTTTACTAGTACAGTACTATACTATAGTACCCTACTACTTCAGCAATAAAAGAAATAATTAAGCCAATAACATGTTACTAATTGAAGACCTTGCACCATTATCACGCCATAATCACATAATATTTATGCTATCGCCATCAATAATCACGATCAATGTTGGTAACACGTAAGCATATTATGTTAGTAAAGTGACTATATCATAATAATTAAGATTGCATTAGTTAATTATTTAATTAATAAATAGTTAATGCACTAAATTAAAAGAGTTAGAACTAAATTATAAGTATATATAACAAAGGGTAAGTAAGATATCAAAAAGACGTTTTGCCTATAAATCTTCAACTAATATAATAAAGGTAGTTGATAGTTAATTTGCGCTTAGTTGTTTTCATTAGTAGTGACTCCTTAGCGGAAATATAACTTATTTTCTTCCAATTGTTGAAAAATGTACTTATTACGTGATCCTTTCATTTATTTAAGCAGGCATTCTTATAGGTATAATAAAAAATCAGTCAAAATAGTTAATAAATTATGCATAATATAAATTGCACAATAAATATTATATGTTATGCACATTATATATTACATAATGTGCACAAGATATATCACATGTTACAAAGAAAAATGATGCTACAACATATGATATATAGTATGCAACGCATATAATTAATATACATTGTATATTTTATATTATATATATTATGCACAAATATTAGCTGATTTTGCTGGATTTTTGTTTTACCCCAAGTATTTCTCTTTATTTAATTATTATGAAAGAAAAAAATATAATTTCTATTTAGTCTTTTCTTTAATTTGGTCTATTATATATATTATAACTAACTTATGTCATATTTCTTTCGAATCAAAATAACTATTGAATTATAAATATGATGCGTATACGGTATATCTATTAAGAAAATGATTGATTTTATGTTAATGTAATATATATATTTATATAAGATTGTACCAAACTACCATCACAAGTTTAATTAGTTAGATTTGAAAGTATATCTACAGTAGAATTGATAAACTATACCTAAATTCGGAAGCAAAAGTCCCAAATGGATTAAATTGTGCATACTATATCTTTGCAGTAAAAATGATGTGAAAGTACCTTGTAAGGAAAAAAAAAAACATTAGCAGTATTAGTCGTCTAAAAGATATATAATTTTTTAGAGATAAACTGTTTTCTTTTATATTATATGTGTTGTGATAATTATATTTTAATGGGTTAGAACTTCATTTCATTTTATATATTTTGTGCCTGATCTCAACTTGGATTATTATCTTAATGAATTACTATTTTTATTTTGCTTAAATAAAGTGATACTCATATATAGATGTTGAAGACAAAAATTATCTTGCTTGATATATTTATAAATGATAATAAAAATTATAATAATAAAAATGATAATAACCCTAAACCTTAAACAAAACATAAAACTTATAGATGATAATAATAATAATAATAAATCAACAATTATATTTATATAGTATTAATCTCCTCATTTATTCGATCCTTGATCCATTGCTGCTACCAATCATCATCAGCAAACATAATACTACTATTTTCGTACGAGGTATTATATTCATATAGGTATATAGTACAATAATTCATAGATTTTTATCATTTCTAGGAAATGATGCCGACACGATCAACAACAAAGATTTAACAAGTCATACACTCATAATTATATACTTTTTAGTAAATTTGGTCATCATTCTATACTTTTTATTAAGCCTTAATTTTTTCAATAAAGATTGCTAAAATTTACCTTTTCTGTGAAACAAACTCAAGATATATATTTTAGCATTATTACCGTGGCTAAGAGAGACCTTTTAATATTGGCCTTTTCTAAATATATTTTTCTCTCTGAAAATATAGCTTTGTAAAGTGTCAAATTAATTATTGAACTTTTACAAGTTTATGATCACAAAAATAAATTTATCTAAACTCTCGAAAGGTTTGATTATAAATTTATAACGAGCATTTACAATGAAAAACAGTCAATATGTTAATTATGCACAATAAGTATTATGTAATGTACACAATATATATTACATGTTGCACACAACATATATTACATATTATGCACAATAATATTATATGTTATAAAAAAAGATAATATTACAATATATGATATATGTTGTACACAACATGTCATATATGTTGTGTATAATATATAATATACATTGTGCATATTATATATTATATGTTGTGCAAGTCTTTGCTTATTCTTTGTAGTGTGGATTAAGATTTTCGCATTTATAACCGTGCAAGACAATGTAGTTATTAAACTCTCGAATTCTAAACAATTCTACCACACAAAAAATAATTGATCTAAATTATCAAATATGAAATTCTTAGTTAAATATAAACTTTATTTGGATGTTAATTTATGCAGGTAGGATCGTTCTATAAATAAGCAAACATTTCTATTGCAAAAAAAAAAAAAGGAAAAAATTAAAATGTAGAAAAAATGAATATAGAAAGAGATTTGCCACAGAAGATTTGATCTTATTGTAATTCGTAAGTTAATTGCTTATTTAGCAAAAGGAAAAAAGAATATCTCTTTTTGTTCTTCAAAATTAAATTAATACGAGGAACAAAATAATTTCTAAAAGTTAATAAAAAATATAATGTAATTTCTCAAAATTTGATATAATGGAAAGACAGTATCTCCAAGATAAAAATAATAACATGATTCTTTAAAATTAAAATTTTAAGACAACATGGTCCCTCAACTTGTTTTTAATTTTCAATTTTGAGGAACTATATTATTATAAAATTTTAATCATAAAAAATTATATCATCATTTTTATATTTTAATGAATCATATTATCATTTTTATGTTTTAATAAACTGATTTATCCCTCATATTAATCTTATCAAATTCATATTTACTAAAAAACAGAGCATGAAATAACAAGTTTCAATGTCTGACTCTACCAACTTTGATGAAAAAATCCAGAGTCGGTGGAAACTGGTAACTCTGTCAGATAATTAATTCAATAACGACATTATATAGTTCTTCTATGCCTTATTATATATATATATTTTTTAATTGTCCAGTTTTAATTACGCGCGGGTATTTAGGAAATGATTAGTGTAGTATAAAAGTTAACAAAATATACACCTATTTTATTAATTTATCCTTTATTACTCATCTTTCCTCAATTATTATTATTATTAGTGAGTAGTATTAAATAGGGGTAAAAGAGAAAAAAAATAATAAATGTTGTCTCAAATTTTGAAATAGACAATTAAAAAAACACACGCAACTCTAAGTTAGACAATTAAAAAAAACGGAGGTAGCAGCTATTTTCATCATCTTTTGATCAAATCAACGCTTTGCTTCTAAGATTTGTGTGAAAGCAAAAATATATCAAAACAAGACTGTTCAGTGAAGAGCACTTCTCACCCTATTGATTTGATCATAGTACTCAACTTGAAATCTACTTGCCTCATTCTTAGACCAATTCTCATGAAAACGATCGAATTCAAAGTAGAGAATGATAACCACACAAAACCCTTTTAGCTAGTACTAGTAGAAGTAGTCTAGTACAACTAGTTTGGTGAGATTTTGTCCCAATCATTACTTTGTCTAATGCTTGCTAACCACCACTTTGCCTTTTCTTTTTTTCCTCCTTGCAACTAATGGTTTGAATATCTTTTCCTTATAAAAGATTATTTATACTCGTATATAAGATATTTGTGTCATCATATTCATATCTGCTCTTAAATAGTTTGTATGGTCTGAATGAGGGATGAATATAAAAACTTTTAACAATGGCGATAAAATTTTTGGGGAAATATTTGGAACACAACAAAAATCCAGACAAAACAGTTAATATATTGTGCACAACATATATAATATAAAATACACAACGTATATCACATGTAGTGTGTACAATATATATCACCCATATTGTGCACAACATATATAAAATGTTGCAGCATCATTTTTCTTTATAACATGTGGTATATATTTTGCACATCATGTAATATATGACGTGTACAATATGTAATATTTATTGTGTAATTTATATTATATATATTCTGCACAATTTATTGACTATTTTGGCTGATTTTTTTTATACCTCTAGCCATCTCAAATTTTTGTAACATCTTTTTGTAAAAATTTTATAATACGAGGTCAAATTTAATAACACAATATAATCAATGACAATAATATATATATATATATATATATATCAAATTTTATATATTTTTATAAAAATATTAAATTTTAGTCTAACCCTAAGTCAGCCTTATATTAATACATATAAATCAATTTTGGATACCAATTAAGTGGGATACATTTTCAATTTAATGGTAGATGAAATGACGCCAATACAATATTTCACGTGACATAAGTACAAATAACATTACTATTTTTTTCTTCCATGTTGAATTTGCATTCTTATAGGTAAGTTGCTATTGACTAAGGTCAATGAGTTCATTAGTTAGTTGGCTCTACATATATACTTACAATAATTATAATGTGTAAAAATTAATTGTACTTTCAAGTTCCCTTTCTTCAAAAGGAGTGGGGACACGAAGAAAAAAATGTCACATAAGTGGTAGTAAGTAGAGAATATCACCTACCCATTAGCGATAGTTCTTGTTTACCGACAATTCATATATTTTCAATTCGTAATATTGGATCTACATGCATAAATGAAAAAATTGCTAAACATATAATAAAGAGCATTGCTAGAATCACAACAAAAAAAATCAGACAAAACAGCCAATAAATAAGAATTTGCGCCACAATCACTTAACCCATTAAAAATATATTCATGATTAAAA
This sequence comes from Aeschynomene evenia, assembly GCA_013621005.1. Taxonomy (NCBI): domain Eukaryota; kingdom Viridiplantae; phylum Streptophyta; class Magnoliopsida; order Fabales; family Fabaceae; genus Aeschynomene; species Aeschynomene evenia. Next base: position 14,541,797 of record CM024272.1, read on the forward strand.
GTGTTATTTGGGTCAAAAAGTGTTAAATGAGCTTTGTTGACTGTTTTGACTGGTATTTTGTTGTGCTCCAAACATTTATGTAGAATAAAATATGAAATAAAAAAAAATACACAATATAATAAATTGAATAAAATGCATATTCATAAACACATGATTGCATATTAAAGTATTTTGTCAATGCACAAACAATTATAATACAATTGCACATACATAATTAAATAATTGTATCAAATATTTAAATTATCTAATTTAATTTTAGAATATTTATTAGCACACACATTATAAGTCTTAGTATGCACATAATGTCCCATTAGAAATACATATGTATTTCTCATATAAATGCATATGCCTTGTTACTTGGAATGTGAAAAGTAGTATACATGAATATAGTGCATGTGAATACTGATTTGGATTTTTTTTCCATTATTTGTTGGTTGAAAATTGGTTGAACAATAATATAAATTAGAGTTATATTATTTGAGTTATTTGTTTTAACAGTCATATCAATGAATACTCCGTTTATTATTAGATAAGTTGTGAACTTCATTTAAGTAAGATCTACGTATTTAATCAATAGTATTTGTCGTACAACATAAATAAGTTCAACAAATATCCAACGTATGTTATTTATGATATAAAATGTGTGTTATTTATATAGCACACGTACATATAGCATGCATCTCATATCATGTATAGCACACGTTGGATACTTATTAGACGTATTTCTGTTATACGACAAACATTATTGATTATTTAATTGTGATAGATGAAGTATTAATTGGTAAAGATGCTAAAAAAATAATAATTCAATTAGTATTCTCTTAAATTATGGAGAAAAACTGCATAATACTTTTTTATTTATGTACTTAAAATCTACAATCTGTTCTAACTTGATTTTTGGGGCAGAAATAGTACATGATGATAAAACCATTATATTACATCAAAATCCAAAGAGGCCTAATAAAACTTTGATTAAAATTCTCCAAAGTCAGAATACCTAACTGAATATCACAACTTCATGATTCTCAGATTGGACTAAATCAATAAACTTTAAGGACTAGTAGTATTATCAGGCCAACCAGATGAGGGCCATAATTGAATACAACCAAAGTCTAGTTTAGATTCTGGTTCAGACACAAGATCTAAATCAAATACATTATCTTGGTCCATTATTGTTGTTTCTTGCTCAGCTTGGTAATCATTTTGTGGCAACTTATCCTTGTTAATTGACTCAATAATTTTTTCACCAAACTCATTCTCAAACTCTTTGGACCATTCCATCCTAGCTTCAATCTCATCTCCGAATTTCGTGGGTTCGCTCGTCTGGTCGACCTCTGGACACGTGGCGACAAACGGCTCGAGATCAATGTTATCAATCAGATTCCAAAAATCATAATCTGAGTCCCAAGGGATTTCAACAAGTTGGTCTGGCTTATCCACTACCTCTGCTTCCAATGTAGAATCATAGGGTCCTAGAAAATAGGTTAATGCAGAGTCTAGTTCTTGTTGTTGTGTGTTGTACTCAACAACTTGGCTTGAGTTTAAGATATTTGATTCAACAGAAGAAAGTGAAATTGATGACCCTTTTGGATCCTCAATATTATTTGACACTTTTTTCTCTGAATCATCTTGACCAATTTTTTCCTCTGTTGGCTCTGTCACTTGTGAAGCTTGCTCTGTTATTTCACTACCTGCAGGATTATTATTAGTACTCTTTGGTGTCTCATTGTTTGAGAAAAATGACTCGGATGAAGATGAAGATGGTGATGTCACTGATGATTCAAGCTTGGATTCATCAGCACTTGATGAATCTGAACTCTTTGAAACCACTGATAATCTTTTCTTCAAATGTGTGTTCCAAACATTCTTGATCTCATTGTCAGTTCTACCAGGCAAATATGAAGCAATCTTGGACCACCTAGAAATTGTTGATTTGTTATGAACCATAGACTTCAGAAAAAGAAATACATGTGTACCAAAAATATTTCAACCTCGGTACCAATAATTTCATATCAATTGTTAGATGGAGTGTATATCATATTTAAATTGGGTTTCATATTCCGTATCCGAAATTTTTTTATAGATATAATATTCTTGTAAACTTTAGTATATAGTAATGCTTCCATCTGAACAAAAATGTATTATATTAAAGCGTAAGTATAATATAAATATGAACATCTAAAAGTAAATATCAGATACGATACGTTAATCCATATACTCATATTAGATATGTGTCATATTCCTATCGTATCCTTATCGTATCGAATATGAGTGTGTGGATTAAATTATCTTATCCTATAATTTACTTGTATACTTATATTGTGAGTAAGGAACTTACTTGTTTCCTAAGGCCTTGTGTAGCCTTATTATGGTTTCTTCTTCCTCTGAAGTAAAATTGCCTCTCTTCAAATCAGGCCTGAGATAATTGATCCATCTCAAACGACAACTTTTCCCACATCGCAGAAGCCCTTAAACAACAAGATACAAAATGTTAAGTGTGGTAAAATCTACACTAGTTTCAATAGAGTAAAAAAAAAATATATAGTACTACTTTCCATTTTTGTGACATACTGGTTTTACAAGGCATGAAAATTGCATAGTCAAAAGTCAAAGCATATTCCAAATGCCAATAATAATTATGTAATATTGAATTTTGTAATTCCTTTTCCCCAGTTCATTATTTTTTTTCAAAGGCATCTTTTAATTTATTTAAACAAATATACAAACTGAAATCATAATATTGACTTCTTTTGTTAACTATATAATAAACAAACTTAAACTATTTTAGAATTAACTTCTATTTTATTGATGAAAACAAGAAATAAATAATTCTCTCTCAATTTTAAATTATTTGTCAATTTGACGGTTTATATTTGAATATCAATAATATATCGGGACTTATTAATTACATCTAAAAACATTAATTTTTAAATATATCAAAAAGTAAATAGATAAATAATTAGAAATAGAAGGAGTAAATCAAAATATCAAATTTTGTTAGTGTTCTATCTCCGTTCAATATTAATTGATATTTTAGAGAAATGAACATCTATTAAGAGAATAATTAAAACATATAAATTTATATAAAAATAAGTATATAGTAATAAAATTATTCTTAAAATTTTTGTACAATAATTATTATAAAAGTAAGAAAGAGAATATATATGGATAAAATTGAAAAAACACAATAAATATTTTTTAATAATTTTAAAATGATAAATAATAATAATTAAAAATTTTAGAAAAATAAATAAAATTGGACGGATAGTACATGAATGAAAAAGATTTTGTGCAAGCATAATAATTACATCTCATGAAGGAAGACCAGCCATTAGTTCATTATTTATTGGTAATTGGGAAATTCTTGGATATTCCGATACATGGAATGAAAAGGGTAGGTGAATACGCAATTATCACGAAAATTAGTCATAAAAAATTATTTATTTATTTATTAATTTACTTTATAAGTTTCGATAGTCCATGATTACAAATGTCATAGTTATAGGTAGAAAGAGGGTCCCACAAACACAGATTGGTGACAACGTTTCTAATTTCTCTAGCTAACATGAGAGAAGCTTATCAATGTCACAGCCACCAATTTCTGCCAAACTCTGCTTTGATTTTACTCTATACATTATTATCAACAAATTAATTTAAAATTAATTAACACAAAAAAAATGTACAAAAAAAGCTAGCAGCAGAAAATTGCATGTGAAATAAATGAACAGTGTTTGTGAAGCAATCAATAATAGTGCAAAATGCAGAAACATGAAGTGTGTGAGATTTTATCAAACTCTGAAGATTTCAATGGAAATAACAATAATGCAAATTCAGGGGTGGCTTATGAAAATTGCAAATTTTCATGGTTTTATGAAATGAATTACATAAAATTGAAAGTAATGTCTCTCCTTCTAAAATAAACCTTCTCCGAAATTCAGTGAAAAATCAAAACACCCCTTTTTGCCATAATGTTCATCATATAACAAAACTATCGGTCCCTCCTGAAAAAACAGTCTGGTCGAAGCGAGAATTTTGATATAAAAAAGTTAAATACCTGCTTGTTTGGGAAGAGCACGCCAATTTTCATGGCCATGTTTTTGAATGAAAGCTATGAGCTTAAGATCTTCTTCAGGGCTCCAAGGTCCTTTCTTCACTTGAGACTTATCACAACATGGTGCTCTTCCTTTCCCCATGATCATGAGATGAAGAAAGAATTGATCAAAACAAAAAGAAAAAACAAAGGCTATATATACATATATATGCAAATTAAACTAAACAGAGTATTATTAGTTCAAATGTGCATATATATATATATACATATATATGTATGTGCATCAATAATGTGTCACCCTCTCTTATATATGGTGGAGAGAGTGAGAGAGAGGGAAAGAGGGAAAGAGAACTATGCAATGAACCCACAAGCCACAAGAGTCATGCCAGAGATAGATTAAGATTATGAGATGTATTCAAATGCAATATATAAATAGAATAAAATCCAAGTAGTATTGGTATTATATCTATTATTATAATATTGTGATAAATGATTTTCTACTTTTCATTTATATTGGAATCTCAATTAACTTAAGTAACCTTTTGAAAAGGTTCTCTGTACTTTATATCAAAATTATATGATTTATTAAAATTTTGGAGTTTTGTATTAACTTTTTTTGGATGTATCTTACCATATATAAATACAGGTATTGACTACAACTTTTTTTCTGGAAAATTGATACCACTTCCTTACTTTATAATGTTCAGATTCTTCTTCTCTCTACTATAATGTGGTTGATTAGCTAAGTTATAGCTAATATTTGAACTTGTTTTGGATGTATCTTACCATATATAAATACAGGTTTTGACTACAACTTTTTTATTTGTGGGATTTTATTTTAATTAGCTAAGTTATAGCTAATATTTGAACCGGTTCCAATGTGGTATTTTATTTAAAAGATTTTACATGGCTAGTCCCAATATTGAATAAAAGAATTGTGCTTTGGTTAATAAGTAGTCAATGGTCAATATAAATTTTTGTAGGATATTCATGGATCAAAGACTGTAATTAATGCTACATTTTGTTTGAAACAGAAAGTTTTTTCCCATACTTTTGAAGCATATTTTTTGGTGCACGACCGGGTATCCACTGTCGACCACAGTGACTAATCCCTCGTTGGCTTGTAGGCACCTCGAAGGGTGGGACAACTGGCCCGGAGTTTTAAAGCTTTTCCATACCTAAGGCAAGGTTCGAACCCTCGACACTTGGTTAAGGGAGGATGAGCCCCTACCGCTCAACCACACTCCCCGGGTTACTTTTGAAGCATATTTAAATATTACTCCCTCCGTTTTTTGTATTGTCCAATTTAGTAATACGTGTTTTTTTTAATTGTACATTTCAAATTTTAAGACAATATTTATTATTTTCTTCCACTCTTACCTTTATTTAATACTCACTATCTCTATTAATTGAGGAGAGATAACAACAAAAAAATACAGGATAATTTAGTAAAATATATATATATTTTGTTAACTTTAATACTCCCTCCGTCCACTTTTAATTGACGTTTTAGAGTATTGCACACTTATTAAGAAGGTGATTAAAACACATAAATTTCTATAGAAGTAAATGTACAATGACAAAATTATTCTTATAGTTTTTTGTGCAATAATAATTGTAAGAGATAAAAAGAGAGTGTATGTAAGGATAAAACTGGAAAAAAGTTGTAAATGTTTCATTGAAAATCTAAAATGATATATAATAGTGGACAAATAAATTTTCTAGAAAGACAAATAAAAGTGGACGGAGGGAGTACTATACAAATCATTACCTAAATTCCAATGCGCATTTAAAATTGGACAATTAAAAAAAACGGATGGAGTACAAAATTAAAACAAAAAATTATATATTTATGGAGCACAAATTAAATATATTTTAATTACTAACATGCAAATTCTTTTTTTGTAGAATCCATCTAATCGACGACCCTAACCAGGTAAACAAAACTAAAATGTTATTATCAGTGATATTATTTATATATATTAGAAAATAAAATAAAAACAGTAAAATTTAATTATATTAAAAAAACAATGAATCTTGATGAAATGAAACAATGAACCTTAATACCACATAATTACATGAAGTCAACACTTTCCTGATAAAATTTAATACCATGAATGAATTCAATGTATATGCTCCTTTTTTTTTATTTGTCTATGTCCTCAAGTTCAAAAGGGAATATTGTCTAAATAATTTTTCTACCAAATATATGTAGAATGAAAAATATAATAATATTTTTAAGAAAAATATACACCATTTTATTTTTAAATATGATAGCATCGCTAACATTGATCTGACTCATCAAATCTATAAGATTTAAATGCATTCGTACGCTATTACTATATGGCGTCAATTCTAAATTAATTTGTTATTCATACATATTATAGAATTATATTCTTCTTATAAATAATAACACTACTAGAAAATTAAGCATTTTCAATAATTTTAACACTAAATATGTTAATAAAATTATTATAAATAAAAATAACATTGACAATAAGTGACCGTAAAAAATATTTAAAATTAATTTATAAGTATTTTTAATAGTAGTCATTACTAGTTGTCAAAAAATAATTTATAATTATTTTCAACAATCAATAATTATTAATATAATTTTTTTATAATATTTTTATCAACACTTTTTAATAATTTAAGTGTTGAAAATATTTATTATCACATAATTAGTGTCTAAATAAATGATATAACTTTTACTTAATTGACCAAATTAATTACTTGCTTATTTTATTGTGAGTGACTTATTATATTATTCCTTTCATCATGCCCTAATAATTATCACTTGTTATAACACCGGCTACTAATGGGTGTCCGTGGAGAGGACTATACCCCTCCGAACGAGCTAAGGGCTATACTCTTTGATCGAGCTAACTTACGTGGAATATATATCTAAAATTACCTCATAAAACATAATTTAATAACTTATCATAATTTGAGCCATAACATACATATTTGTACCCGAATTTATACATATCTAAATCATTCATGTCTTAAACATACATAGCGTTGGGATCCTACTCCTAAATGTGTGGAGCTAGCAATTACAATTACATGAATGTTAAACTGACATATCGTAACATAAACAAAATAATCTAACATAGCCTCCACGACAGAGATGCGAAAATCAAGGATAGCTGGAACAAGACCTCTAGTGGATCAAGAGCTCCTCGTCAATAACTGAATAGTATTATGAAAAACATAGGTGCGAGAGTGAGTCACCAACTCAGTGATGGGGTATCATGCATGCAATGCAACATTCATAACATATACTGCACATACTAGTATGTCATCAACGAACAATCAAGATCCTATCGAACTGTCACTGCTGGTCTGCTCTATCCCGAGACCCTATACTGAAATATGTAATCTGAATTTGTAATATGTAAGTCGACTCTCAGCACACAGCTAGAGTAATATCATATCTGACCCACGCAGGGTATATATGTATCTGAAAACCAGTCATCTGATAATCAGGACCGGAACATACTTGGCGGGCCGGGGCGGCTCGCCGCGACTATTATGCCACAAATGCATATACTAACCACGACAGAGTGACTACTCAAGACAGTCAGCACATAGTCTATACAACATACATATCATGCATATCATATTATAAGACATAACTCGTAATTGCTTTATCTATTGTCTTATCTTACCTGATCACATGTCATATCATAAGCTCGCAATTAGCAATCATCAGCATACACAATGCAAATATAACAGTCTAAGAGTCTCTATAATCATTTATCCTAAATGTTCTCTATATGTGGCAGCACATGGCACATTCACCCTAAAACCTCCACTCATCTAGAATGGATTGATCTAAAGAAGCATTGTTAGCTCCCGCTCCTACTACTAGCACTGGGTTTGCACCTGACATGCAAAGACTAATAAGAAACACAACAAAAAGAGAAATAAACTACTGAAATAACCCAGGGCGCGCCTAGCGAGGCTCTCCCTCGCCGAGCGGCCTGCATCGCCAGGCAGGTCTCGGTGAGCTCGTCGTGCGCCCAACACAGCTGGAGGGACCTACGCAGAAACCAGAAAAACATAACTAAATTAAAAGAGATCGTTTTGGGGAACCTAGATCCGAAATAACCTCAAAGCTTTAAATTTAACTCCAATACTCAAAGTTCCTTACTAGAAGAATCCTCAAGACCCTTCTTATAATGAAGAAATGAGTATTTTTAAATGTTTAGAAATCCTTAACCTTACCCCCATATATATAACTGTGATACCCCGTATCATAGTACCCCTTAGAAAGTGCTTTGATATGGTCTAAGTATGTTTAAGAATGGTTAGAAATGATGTTAAAACGTGTAAAATGAAGAAAGCACTGATGCTGTCAGCAGGTGGCGGCTAGCGAGCAGATGATGGCGGCTAGCGAGCAGATTATGGCCGCTAGCGAGCAGGTGCCCGCTAGCGAGCAGGTGCCCGCTAGCGAGCAGATTTTGGCGGCTAGCGAGCAGTCAAGTCCCACATTGCTCAAAACAGCATTTCAGCTTCCCCCATCCCCCTATATATATGAGTGGTTAGTATAGCTTTTCCCTCACACCTCATACTCCCGCCTTATCAAAGCATTGCTTTGGGCGTCCTTTATATTAAGAGGAACTCTGGTGGAGTGTGAGTCTGACACCTTGGGGATATCTCGGTCAGAGAAAATTCCCGACGGTGAGTGAAAAGACGTTTTTGCCCCTGTCAGTGTGCTGGTCGCAAGCGAGCTGTGAGTGCTCGCTGGCGAGTGTGCCATCGCTAGCGTGAAGGTATTACTCGCTAGCGGAGGTTCAGTGCGCAGCCTAGTTCAAGTTTTGGTTTTCTTTTGTGCGGTCCTGATGGGTCTTTTGCACGCCAAGTGCAAACGCGGTGCCGATAGCTGGAGCCGGAGCTAGCGGTGCCTTCCAGTCTCAGGACTTTCCAGGTGAGTGGAGGTTTAAGGGTGGATGTGCCGTGGCTGCCACATAGTAGCATTTGTATATGTTTATATGTTTACGTTTATGTTTATACGTTTATATGTTTATATGTTTATATTTATGTTTATGTTTATAGTTATATTTATGTTTATGTTTATACGCATAGGTAAATAATATGATAGATAGATAACATGCTTAGGCAGTTAATATGATAGGTCTATAACGTGCTTAGGTAGATGATATGATTAGGAAAATAACCTGCTTGGATAGATCACATGCATCACATAGTAATATAATATAACATAGTAACATAGCATAACCTAGCAAGATAACCTCACGTGATAAGATAACATGACATGGTAAGATAACATGATAAGATAATATAATCTAGTAATTAATATGATCTAGAAATTAATATCAAGTAATTAATACCACTTAGTGAGTTAATTATAACCTAATAATTAATTTAACCTAGTGAGATAATGTAACCTAGTAAAACACCATAACCTATTAGGATAATATAACATAATAAGATAACGTAACTCATTAAGATAATATAACTTAGCAGAATAATGTGACCCAGTAAGATAACACGTCTTAGACAGCTCCCGGTCGAGTTTAGCCGTGACATACTGCCACGAAGCGCCTCGAGTCCCACCCCAGATACAGATACAGTATGACTGGCCTCACCTGCGTGGTTGTAGAGGTCCAGATCACAGGGCGGCTCGTGTTCCGTCATATGGCCGCACCCTAGTGGTAGCGAGTCCAGTTATCAGTTACAGCAGGGCGGCTCGTGTTCCGTCATTTATCAGTTATCAGTTCAGTATAGGGCGGCTCGTGTTCCGTCATTTATCAGTTCAGTATGGGGGCTCGAGTGCGGATATCTCCAGCGGTACGCGTCCGTCGTCAGAGAGGTGCAGCTACGTAGATAGGACAAGTATATGTGATTGATAACATGACAGTATGTGTTGCATGACATGCATGATACCCCATCACTGAGCTTGCGACTCACTCCCTGCATTTTGTTTCAGAGTTCGATCAGGAGGCAGACGAGGGACAGTTGATCCAGTAGAGGTCGGTTGCAGTTGATATCCTTGGTGAGCTCCGCATCTTCCGTGGAGTCTTAGCAGTCTATGTTTAGTTTATATTTAGTTTATCTTTCACAGTCAAATCAATCATGTATAGTCTTGCTCCAGACTTTAGAGGCAGGATTCCTTTATTAGTTAAGTTATGTTTCAGTATAATGAACTAGTACGTAAGTTTCGGATTGATACAGTTATATATGATTATCAGTTAAACAGTTATTTCAGTTATTCTCAGTTATTCAGTTTAATTAATAGTTTATGCATGTTGTTTAGCCCTTATGTTATGCCCTAGTAGCGTGTTCGTTGGGATAGAGCCCTTCGCACGGACACCCCTCAGTAGCGGGGTGTTACAATAACCATTGCAGGGGTTTTGACATTCTGATCGATCTGCTCGATGTATGGGAATTATCTCGCCTAGCGCCCAGGGCTGCATATTCGCACCGAGAGCCTTAGTACCGTGCCAAGCTCGATTGGCGGCTTTCCGCTTTGACCAAAGAGATTGCATGTAGTCCGAGGACGACTTATTCTATTCTGATCCTTTCTAAAGCATTCCTAACCTATTTCTAGCATTCATTGGCCGTACATGAGTCCTTCCTAAGGGATATTGTGATACAGGGTATCACACTTGTACTCCTATATATATTCCCTTTCAATAGTCGCTTAAAGTAAAAAAATTTAGGTTTATTAATACGGGAGGGAGTCCCTATAATTTTACCAAATTTTCAATTTAGTCCCTATAATTTAAAAGTTTAGAATTGAGTCTCTAACACTAATTTCTGTTAAAAATATTCACTTAATACATTTTTAAAATGTGGTTAAAGATGAAAAGTATTATTAAATTCATATTAAATGTTATTTAATATTTTATTTTTTACTTTTATACTTATATTTTGTTCCATATTCTATTTTTATTAATTAAAATTTTCATATTTTTATTAATTTTTTATTTATACATTATGACAAATAAATTAAAATAAATTAAAGAATATTATATAATTAATTATACATGAAATTAGAATTAAAATAAGAATAACAAAAAATATTTTAAATTATATATAATTTAAATTCTCATAATTTTTTTATTTTATAATTTTTATTTTACGTTATTTTCAATTTTAATTTTATTTTTCTTTAAATATTATGTTATATTTAATTTTTTTCTAATTTTTGTTTATATTTTTTATTTTAAATTTTTATTTATTTTAATTTACATGTCATATCGTGTAAATAAAACTTAAAAAAATAATAATATATTTATTAAAATTAATTAAGCAAAATAAAAAATTTAAATGGAAATATAATATGAAACAAAATAAAAGCACACAAATAAAAAATAAAGTATGTATTACATTTAATTAAAATTTAATAATACTTTTTCTCTTTTTTTTACTTTAACCACGTTGATTAAGAAGAAGATGAATGTAATTTGATTATGAGTAAAAAAAGTCATCAAGATTACAAAGGGTATAGCCCTTATATAGGCAAATAGCTAAAAACTAATTACTATTACCTAAAGACCAAAATGCCTTCTAACCATTGTTATCAGACTCGACCCAGGATTCGACTCGGTCGAGGCACTGGGTCACCGGGTTAGTGGTTCAACCGGTGGGTCAATGGTTCAACCGCACGATAATTAAACCGGTCTATTAAATATATTTTAACTAATATATAAGGTAAAATTTAAAAATAATAGTATATAATAAATATTTTTTATAGAAAAACAGTGCATTATTGTATAAAATAAATTATAAAAACAATAGTATATAATAAATACTTTTTGTAGAAAAATAATGCACAATATAAAATAATAATTCATTAGTTTAAGTGTATTTAAATGACTCACATAATCCATTAAACATTCTCATTTATTAATATTTAATATTTAATTCACTTAAGAGATTGAATATATTACTTCATTTACAGTATTATCACAAGGAAGCAAGATGCTTAGTGGTTAATTGCACCTGACTTCTTCCTGATGTCCCTGGTTCGAACCCCACTTGGGAAATTTTGAAAAAAAATTTCTGATCGGTTCAAAGGGCTGGTTCACCCCGAAAATCGGTCGGTTTGACCAATGTTTGACCTGTCCAATTGCTCACTCAAACTGGACCAGTTACCAGTTCACCGGCTTTCTGGTCGAACCGGCCGGTCCAGTCCAATTTTAATTACTATGCTTCTAACACCCCCCGCAAGTTGGATGTGGGAGAATTTTAACCATGTTGAACTTGGGAAGAAAGTGCAATACAAGTAAAATATGAAATGGAATACAATGATATATAAAACCAAAATAAAATCTGAATTTGAATCGATATGATGAGAGTGAGTCAGCTCGTCAGAATGAAATCTCAGTCAAAAGCCGCTCCTCGAAGAATGAGAATGGAGTGAGTCGGTTTGTCAGAATGATCTTCGGTCAAATGCCGCTCCGCGAAGAAGATGATGACTTAGCAGTCGTGTCGCCGGAAGAAGATGATGACTTAGCAGTCGTGTCGCCGGTATGATCATCAGTCGAGATAACGCTCCGAAAATGGGTTCTATGGCTCTATTTATGACAATATCTCATCTCGGGATCGAGCAACGGTAGTGATTTTTAGTTCCAATTGTAGCATTTAACATTCAGCTACGACGTCTCCACAATGCTTGTTGCAAAGAAATATTAACGTCCATATGATGCATCTACCATTTTTTTTTTGCAATAGCTCTCAAAAAACCAATCTAGGCTTAAAACATATGAGTATGATGAATCAATTTTCTTCAAGATTGAACAATGAAGCACAATATCATCAACTTTCCAAACACAAAAGTTGAATCTCTAAGATCAATCTAATAACCAAATGTTGAACCAAACACTAATAATCCAAAGTGTCATTCAGAAAATTTGACAAACACTTTATGTGCATTATTCCGAGCAATAACAATAATTCCCAAAAGAAAACTTGAATACTCATAATATCATCCCATCAAAACAAATAAAAGGCGAATAATGCTACATGTACACCATAAAATCAGCCACTATCAGTCACCATGTGCAATAATCCAACATTTTGAAACTAGTGATCCAACTTTTATTATTATACATTAATCCAACATTTTTAAAAGTTGGATTACTAGTTTCAAAATGTTGGGTTATTGCACATGTGGATGATGGTGGTTTGATTTTGTGGAGTACACAAATTATTTCTCATCAAAGGCGAAGAACTTGAATCAAGAGCAAATCTTGAACAAGGACAATGAAGAACATGGTGCAGCTAATGCAGGGACTGGTCCTGATGATTTCTATTATGGAAGCCCATGTTTTGATGATTCTTTTTCCAATAAGTCAATGTCTATGAGGGCAATGCAGGCTGGATCTTGAAGGATTTCGCAGAAAACAAAGAGAAAGAATAGGCTCGATGAGAGATGAGATTTTTTTTTTCAAGATTGATGTGAGAATTTGGGGGTTATGAAAAAGAGTGTTGGCTATATCTATGGCTAATTTCTCTGTGATGCCAATATATTGGTGGTGATGTTCTCCTTTTTGATGCTTGTTGTCATGATTCACAAGTGGAATGTGATGATGATAAAGCTTGGGCTTTTTGGATGTACTATTAAATTGGAATTATAGTTATACAAAAATTGAAGCTGTGTTTTTGGGAATAATTGAGAATTAAGGATTTCAAAATGAGTTCTTGAAACTCATGAAAATTGAAGCGGAATCAATAATTATGAGGATCAAATGACTGAGATACCATGTGAAAATCTATGGTATTGGACCCAAAGATCAAGAAAAAGATAAATGTAATTTGATTATACTACCTTAGTTGTATATGTAACGTTACTTTTTTTTTTTTTGGTACTAGCTTTCAGAAAATCATTTTAGGCTTAAAACATAGTATGATGAATCAACTTTCTTCAATCTTGAACAATGAAGCACAATATCAGCAATGTTTCAAACACAAAACTTGAATCTCTAAGATCAATCCAATAACCAAATGTTGAGCCAAACACTAATAATTCAAAGTGTCATTCAGGTAATTTGACAAACACTTTATATGCATTATTATGAGCAATAACAATAATTCCCAAAAGAAAATTTGCATTACTCAGAATATCATCCCATCAAAACAAATAAAAGGCAAAAAACCTGAAACAAGAGTAAATCTTGAACAAGAACAACGAAGAACATGATGCATCTAATGCAGGGATTGGTCCTAATAATTTACAATTAAATATTTCAATGAGTTGTGTCTTTAAAACTCCATCTTTAGAAAACCCAAGAAGCAAGACACATTTTTAAAAATTAAGTTGGTAATAACTTCAATTTTTTTTTATTATTGTTTTATGTCAAAACATCATTCTAGGTCCAATGACCAATATCTAATGTACACATTTACCAAAATAATAATTAAAAAATGAGTACAATACGTACACGCACATATCATATCTCATGCATTATCAACATACAGAATGCAAATATCTCTGTTTGAGTTCAGTGTATATGCATTGCAAGAACATCCAGCCCTTTCCAATTAAAATAAAAATAATTACTATCTCTGTTTGATCAAGTTCAGTTTATATTCATCGCCTAAATTATACAAAGGGGGATATAATTCATCATATAGTTGTATACCTTATAACCCTTTTATACATACAAATATTTTATGTCAAAAATTTAAAGATAACAAAATTTATTATAACATATAATCACACATATGTATTATTTGAATTTTGTCCTTATCACTAGTCCAATCTTAGTGATTTATATTTATACAAACATTGTTAAGATAATTGTCTATAATGTTAGAATTTTCTAGATTTTGACTGAGTTTGAACTTCTATTGATTGATGAGTATTTTGATTTGAATTGAAAAAAAAATGGGTTGATGAATGGATAGTCGACTAATTATTTTCTAGAGACCCATATTATATATTATTATTATTATTATTATTATATGATTTATTATGAGTTTGTGAATCATAGTGTATATGTGTTGTTGGGTTTTAATGGTCCAATTTGTGAGAAAAAAATATAATTATCTTTTGCTTTGTATCCTGTGTACATTCTTATTTACAATAATGTTTAATTGGTCGTAGAATATAAATATATTTAATTAGTATCTAACATATATACTATATATAATGTGTGTCATATGTATAACATATTATATATGACACACATTAGGTAAGATATATAGCACATGTTGAATACTAGTCAAATGTATTTCTTCATTTTCGACTTTATATGATGCAATAATGGTTACATACATTTTCATTTTCCATGAAAGGGTATGGTCTAAAGTCTAAAAACCAATTAAAAACTTTAAGATAAAGCCAAGATTCACTAATGGTTAGTGATGTCATGATGATATATACTAAAGTAGTAGCATTTTCAAATTTCAACCCCAAATTAGAGAGGATTATGTAAATTAATTAAACTGCCAACACCAACCAAGTAGAAAAGGTACAGATTGTACCACTGAAAGTAATAGTCAATATTTTATTTAATGAGTACTTTGTTCTCATTTTGACAAACAATACGTTCTCAACGTGGGAAATCACCAACTGACAAGGGAAAATAATTTTTTCAAATTCAAATTGAATGTAGAAGACATTAAAAAATAAGGAAAAGATGGAGAGAAAATGAGTTTAAAGAAAAAGTAAGAAATAAAAAAATAATGAGACTCATATATATGTTTTATGAATAAGATATTTAAATATTTAGAAATTACAAATGTTACAAGTGACGATAAAATTAAAATTTTCCTCCTTTTTCTTCTTCTTTTATTTTGTTAAATTACATATCATAATTTATTTCATCGAGCTAAAATAAAGTAATTCAATAACAATATATACATGATAATATGTGCGCGCGCGTGTGCTGTGTGTTTCATTGGAACATATATTTCAATACACATATTTTAATCGTTAGGTGAAAGTGTGAGATTCCGTTGTAAGTCCTTACATTTATTTAGTGATGTAATTTATATAATGAAAAATTAGTCTAAATTAAATAATATAGAAATTTTAAGCTATAATTATTCAATTCACTAAAAATTAATCTTTTAGAAAGGACTTTTCTTGGACTAAAATACTATCAAATAGATCATTGGTTGATTTGATTTTTTTACATTATTCATAAAGTATTTTCCTTTATTATGTTACACGTACAACGATATTATTCAACGGATCAGCCAACCATTAAATAATATATATATATATATATATATATAATGTGTAATAATTAATATTTCCATCTATCAAAAAAGGAATTATGTTTCAAAATAAAAAATATTCTTATTCAAAATCTTCATGATACACTAAATCATTACACAAATAAAAAGATAATAAAGAAAAATTAATTCTAAAATAAGAGAAATATTATATTTCAAAATTTCCAAGAATTTCCCGGATCACAAAGAACATTTGTTCTTCAACCAACATGAAACAATGTTGGGAACGACAATGACATGCAGAAGGAATTATACACATACTATTTAAGAAGAAATACACATATTATATAAAGATATTACACGTACCAAAATAAAAGGATTACACATACTAAAATAAATGAGTTTAAACATACTATTTAAGAAGTAATACACATTATATAAAGAGATTACACGTACCAAAATAAGAGGATTATACATAATAAAATAAAAGGGATTAGACGTATCAAATATGTACGTCAAAAATCAGCCATCATATTAGTCATCCATTAAATAATGCATATATAAATAAAATGTATAATTAATTTTGATAGTAATTAATAATAAGAAAAATATTACACATATATTATTGCAATCACAAATTACATAACATACTAAAACAGGAATCTTCAATTAAAAAATAAAAGGAAATTATTATTTATCAAATCTTCTTGATACAAGACACAATCACACAGAACCTATAAAAAAAATTGAAAAATGATTACACATACCTAATAAAATAGATTACAAATACAAAACAAATGAATTACACACGTAAAAAAAATGATTACACATATCAATATAAGTGAATTACACATAGCCTGTAAAACGGATTACACATATCAATATAAGTGAATTACACATACCACGTATAGAGATTACACATACTAAGTAAAAAAAAATTACACGACCTAAGTAAAAGAGATTATACATGTTCATAAATATCAATAAAAAAAGAGTATAAGAATTGTCAATTGGATAGTTATGTTTTCTAAAAATAAATATAAAAAATTTTAAAAATAAAATAAATACGAAAGTAAAATCCTATAAAAATAATAAAATATGAAAATAAATCCTATAAAAAATAATAAAAATATGGCTTAACAGGCACAAAGTGCTCAACAATGCACTAGTCCTATACTAAAAAGATTAAAATAAATACGTATGAGAAAAAAATGAATAAACCTTTGTATGAAAAGCGTTGAGATCAATATTGTTATTAATATGATGTGCATTAGACTATTCTATTAGAATAAGAAGTATAATGATAGGAATTTGAATAAAAAATTGAGGATGTTTGCTGAATTATTGAATTCTCTGTAATAAAATTTAAAGAAAGAATTAATTGAATAAAAGTTAAAGTAATGATGTTACTTACCTGATGTTAGTGCTGCATTCCAGAAGAAAACAGATGGTAATAGCAACCCCAATTTGGCCGGTGGAAAGAAGCAAGCTTATTGTATAACATTATTTTTGGCTTAAAATTAGCTGAATCTGAACATATCAATATATCGTATTTTTTGATTAGTCTAAATGAGATATTTATATATAAATTAGATTTAATTCCAATTATGCTCTCTCATATCTTAATTACATAATCTCTTTCTGTAATATAATTGGTTGCATTAAATCGTTGGCTGACTGATGGCTAATATATGATGTACGATTAGACTTTTCGATCCACTAATAGTTAACATGAAATTATCAATACTAATATTGAGATATTTTTTTTACATAGTACATTTTTTCTGTTAAAAACAAGCTTATGGTGGGAATAAAGATTAAAGAGGATCAATTATGTTATTGGATAATAGTGTGACAATTCAACCAAGTTCTTCTATATATATGAACATACATACGTGGCTGGTTACCATTTGATAGCATAGAGTGAAAATTCATTTATGAGAAAATATCTTATTTAGTCCTTCAAGAATAACTTTAAGGACAATTTAGTCCCTTAAGATTTGAAAATGACAAAATAGTCTCTCAAGATTAATTTTATAGGACACATTAAATAAGAATTTAGTTCATTCATTAAGTTTCTGTTAATTGAGTTGCAGTGATATGTATGATACATTGTATGACATATCACCTAAGTTACGTCATGTTTGTAACTCAGTTAACATAAACTTAACAGAATGACTAAATTGTCACTTAAATTGTCCTATAAAATTAATCTTGGAGAACTATTTTATCATTTTCAAATCATTAGGAACTAAATTATCCTCAAAATTAATCCAGAGGAATTAGACATGGTATTCACTCTTCTTTTATTCCATACTCAGGGAGCAAATCCCATTTATTATTTCTCTATGATATAATCATCTCAATCATTGGTTTTCTTTTTTCACTCTTTCATTTTTATCCAACAAATTAAACATCAAGTAGTGAAGTACGGCTTCACTACCACCCCTACATGTGGAAAATTACCACAATCTAGATTACTTTATATATGCATTATTTTTATTTAAATTACTGTTAATCCATATTACATTGTTTGGTATATATAAATAACATAACTGATAATTCACAATAATCTGTTAGGTATATTAAAAAGATTATAAGATAATATATGTATATTACTATAATACACACCATCTAAATAATTATAAAATAAATTAATAAAATATAATTATATTATATATATTATTAAAATATCATCTAAAATACACATATGACTATAATGCCCTCTAAAATATTTATATTAAGAGGGGCGGAACATAGTTGTGATGAAGGGACGTGATGTCCCCCATGATTTAAGAGTGAATACCCTATTTAGTCCCTCAAGAGTAACTTTGAGGACAATTTAGTTCCTCAAGATTTGAAAGTAACAAAATAGTCCCTCAAGAATAATTTTATAGGTAATATTAAATGAGAATTCAGTCCCTCTGTTAAGTTTCTCTGTTAATTGAGTTGCAGTGATGTGTATGACACATTGTATGACATGTCACATATAAGTTTTGTCATGTTTGTAACTAAGTTAACAGAAACTTAACAGAATGACTAAATTGTCACTTAAAGTGTCATATAAAATTAATCTTGGGGGACTATTTTGTCACTTTCAAATCACGAGGGACTAAATTGTCCTCAAAATTAATCATGAGGGACTAAAAAGAGTATTCACTCTTTTTTTTTAAATAGTTTTAATTTTTTATTTTCACTCACTCTAAACATTTTTATTTAGTAAAATTTTATAAATTTTATATTTAATTAGTTATTTGTATACTATAATAATTATATGTAAATTCCTAATTTTCTTTGATTTTGATAGTAAACTATTGAGTGAATAATTACTTTAGTCCTAATATTTTGAATTTAGTATCAATATAATCTTAATATTTTTATGTTTGACATTAATATAATTTTTTAATATAAATAAAAATCCAACAAAATAACTATATTATTCTTACAAGAGTTCAACATAGAAAAATCAAATATAATACAATAACTAAAAAAAATCTAGGATTTGTTGTAGAAGATTAGAAAACTAGGTAAGAAAAGTGTAATTAGTAAGAAAGGGTAATTCTGTAATAAAATAAAATAAAAGATTACTTAAGATTGATAACCCAGATAGACACTTGACATGAGATAGTCTATATTACCACTTTGGAGGTAATATGTGGATTATTGGGTAATCTGCATTACCAATATTATTACGAAACCAAACGAATCAACCTGGACTACTAAATAATTTAATTGAAAGATTACCGGTAATCTATCCATATTACCTTATAACAAATGCCCCTAAGTTCGTATGTTTTCACGAGACAAGATAAAAATGTTCGACTTAAAAATATTAATCTATATGGCTGCGTTTATTTTTTTTGAATTTATAGTTAGAGTCAGGGAGTCATAGTGAAAAATTGTCTCTGTCAACTGGTTGGTACGAGAGTCACTGTGCAGGTGGGAACAGAGTCATAGTGATTCAGTGAATAAAATTGTAAATTTTTTGTTCACTTCAATGTTGGAGTCACTTAATATTGAAAAGGAGTCACTGTGTGCTAGAAAAGAGATATTAGAAATAAAAACCTAAATAAAATATTACATCAAGTGGAATATCTTGAGTTTTCATGTGGTGTGATTGCATGTCAAGGACAGTGGTATTAATAAAATTCACAAATGTTTGGAGCACAACAAAAAATCAGTCAAAATAGTCAACAAAGCTCATTTAATACTTTATGACCTAAATAGCACCTTTAATCATAAATATATTTTTAATGGGTTGGGTAATTGTGACCCAAATTCCAACTTGTTGGCTATTTTGGCTGAATTTTTGTTGTGCCCCTAACGATACTCAATAAAAATCTCAAATCTTATGATTAGGTGACCAGCCCCTCATTAGTGCCTTTTGAATATATAATATAAAGTAATGGCAAATACTTGATGTACAAAAAAAAAAAAAAAAACTAAAATAGCTAATATATTGTGCATAACATATATAATATAAAATGCATAACGTATATCATATGTCATGGATAATATATTATGCACATCATATATCACATGTTGCATTATCGTCTTTCTTTGCAATATGTGATATATATTGTGCATATTATGTAATATATGATGTAAATAACATATTATATTCGTTATGCATTTTATATGATATATGTTGTGTATAATATATTCACTTTTAACTTATTTTTTACTGTACATATAGTGCTCCTCTAAGTAACAATATAACGCTGACTGTTACAAAATAAATTTCAATTAATATTATATATGTGAACTATGACTCATGCAATATTCTTATTATATATCAGTTCATTAAGTCCACCCTCATGAAAATGACACTCAGGAAAACAATGTTTAATTAATCAATTACTATATGCCATTAAGTCTCTGTTAGGGAAACTAACATTACAAGGCTTTTCTAGGTACCTAATTGTTGACATGATATATTTATTTATTTTCCCGGGTTAGTAGGTTATACTTACCATTAATGACTTTATATGACTACCAAACTGAACAAGTCCAATTAGAAAAGGCCAGAATTTTCAAAAATATTGAAACAAAATTTCTAAAAAATATATGATTTTTTTGTTAGAATTCAGGATATTCATCACCTTAAGCAGTAATGACTAATTTTTTTCCTGAAAAAAAAGAAAAAAAAAACTCATTGAAAAGGTAAACAGTGTAGATCACCAAAACATTACTCTATTTTTATAAATGTAATTTAATATTCGATCACTTAATTGAGCGATGAAAGTTAATTAGGGTTGACACATCTGATTCATCATTTTATCTATACTAGGTGGCGTGATTTGGGTTCACATCTTAAAAATTTCTCTTTAATAAACGATTTGTAAATTTTATCATAAATTCTTGTTAAAATTAATGATTTCTCGTATCCTTATTATCCTATATGAGAGCATGTCTCAAGTAATCTAAACTTTTGTCACTAAAATTGAGCGACCAAATGAGTTACCATAATAACATATGATAAGATTAAAAATATATAAAATCTATTAAAATATATTGCATATGAATGACGTATTGGAAATGGTTACACACATGCGATTAACTATTGCACTCAACTTGTTTGATGTTTTGTCAGTTAGGTAGTTGTGAACACGAAGACCACAAATGTCTATTTCCTACACGGGTGCTTGGATTTTTTCAGGTAGGATTTTATGTTTGATAAGATGTTTATGGTTTAAAGCAAATGATTATTTATATAGATTATAGACTTATTATGTTCTCATTTGCAATGAAATTCAGGTGCCTATTACTTTCTTATAATATATGGGCAATACTATGGATGTCCAAAGTTGAGATGTTTACGAGACATTCATTAAAATCAATGTTAGATAAGAAGAGTTATAAAGTTTAGGTAGAGATCACGTCATAAATTAAGGGTGAGAGATTGGATGTCGGTACAGTGTACGAAATTATAGATGTACAAATAGTATTTTTATAAGAGAAATGTATTTTTGTACTCTATAAAAATCAGCTGCCATATGCAATAATCTAACTTTTAATATTATACATTAGATATGGTAGCTGATGGGTAACTGATTTTATTTATTTTTATTTTGAATTTTACAAATAGGGACTAGTTTTGTATGAATAATTCAAAATAACAAATGCATTTCAAAGTATTAAAATCTAATCTATATGAGAAAATAATTTATTGTCAATATATATATATATATATATATTATAATAAAAGTTTAAGAAATTATTAAATTGTGACTGATGATAATTATATTATTATAGCCGGTTATAATTACAAACTGATCACCAAGAATTTACAAATTTCTTGACCTTTTATTAGATGATAATATGAAATTATTTTACATTGTTATTATATATAATTTTGTATACATGTATTTAATATAAGTTTTTCCCCTCTTATTGAGATGTCTTTATTTTATTTGTTTAATTGAAATTGACCTTCTCTAAATATATTATTCAGGTTATCAATCAACATTATTTTTTTAAGTTTTGGAGGATGTCAATAGTTTTACAAATTCAAAAATCTATTAATCAAATTTTACAAATAAAGATGAGATAAAACGAAGAATTTCTCTAAATTCTAATTCTAATGGAGACTAAACGTAATTTACCAAAAAAATCATAGGTGTTCCAAGAAGAAAATAAAACATTTATCTAGATCCATTTTATTGATTGACACATTAGTTTTATGGGTTATTATATTGCCTGTCATTTTTCTTGTTTTTTTAATACAATAACCACAGTTATTAAAATCGGATCGGACCGGCCGGTTCGACCAGTAAACCCGTGAATCGGTCGTTGGTCCGGTCCGAGTGAGTCTTTGGATCGGTTCTGCATTGAACCAAGGTAGGATGGAGAGCTGCTGACCATTGAGGCAAGGTGCTTCTTTGTTCATTAATATGGTTCAATTAATATATATGTAATATATATAATCTATTTTGAAGTTAAATTAAAAATTAAATAACAATACATGAAAATATACAATGAAATTATGTGGTTAGACATTTAGATATATACTTAAATAATTGAGCTACTTTATGTTGTGCATTATTTATTAATAAAAAATATTTATTATGTAATAATATTTTTAAAATTTTATTTTATATATTTATTAAAATATTTTTATTAGATCGGTTTAACTATCGACCGGTTGAACCATTAACCCACCGACCGAACCACTGACCCATAGTGATCCAGTACCTCGACCGAGTCGAATTCCGGATCGAGTCTGATAACTATGACAATAACTGATATATTAATGAATAAAATAAACCAAATATTTGATCTTACTTTTAGAGCAATTACTTTTTGTTTTTGCATGTGAGATAGTTTTCTTTCTTGTGTATGTTTCTTATTTAAGATATGCTATTAATTTGTTTACGATACATATACACTAAAAAATTAGTTACGCTATATGTAATAATTTAACTTTATAAAACTATTAATTCAACTTTTAAAATATTGAATTAATATATAATATTAAAAGTTGAATTTATAATTTTAAAATGTTAAACTATTACTTTTGGTCACAGATAATGACTGATTTTATTTTATAAAATGTACATTTTTCTTTGTTTATTCATTACAAAGTTGATATAGAGCGCGCTTAGCAAGAACATACAAGAAAAGACACAAAGATAGTGAGGTTTACCATACTTTTTTTTTTTGTTATTTGAAATCCATCCTTTTTTTTAACAATATTTTGACTTTTTATTTTTTTCCTTTTAGGGGTATGTTATTCGTGTCTACGCTTGTAATTATTTTTATCTTGATGATCTTACAAGTGTCAAGACTCAAGAGCATAGCATTTGAATAAATTAAAGAACATAAAATAACATATTGGCATTTAATTTAATTCATCTATGAATTATTGTACTCATTTATTTTTTTCAAATTTAGTTTACTTATGTCATAAGGCATTGTGCGCTATTAGTGTGTGTCATAGCTTATTGTAATTCATCCATTGAATTGACAAAAAAATTATAAGCAGTATAATTTTAATTAAAGTTACAAAGATATTATTTAAATTAAATTTATATATATATATATATTAAAAAAAGAAATAAAGTTTTAAATTTGGGTGTGTTAACTTAATAGACCAATAATCAGAATCAAGATAAATTAGACTTATTTAGTAACAAATTGATGGTCTTCATAATTATATTTAAAAATGATAAAGTGAATTATTGAATGTCTTAATTGAATATATATTTTTTGATTCAATATATTTTTAAAAAAAAGACATAGTACTTTGCTGGATGTATTAAACTTTATTTTTTAAAATAAAAAAAAATTGTAGAACACATTTGCACACAATATCCTTTCACATTGATTTTAATTGAATTGAGGAATTTTAATTAATTTTTTACTCACGGTCCCAATTTTTTTTCAACGGCTGCTTTATTATTTTGTTGGTAGAGTTATGTGAAAAAGATGCATAATAATCTTTAATTTCATTATCCAACTTATCAAATTAATATTATATATATTGTCACTTCTAACACGATTTTTTTCAAATGAAAAGACAGATAGATTCTTGTGTATATATGATGGCATACTCGACAATAATCGAGTACCATAATGACTAAAGTTGAGATTTTTTTTTTTTTGCTTTTCCGATAAGTAAAACATGAGACACAATAGAGAGGGAGAACTCATGTAGGAGTTTCAAGTTACAATATAAACTAATTCAAGTTATATTTAGGAGTTTCTCTCATTAAAAAAAATCTCATATAAAATATAGATTAAGACTAATTTATGGAACAAAACATAATAACAAAAATGCAAAATTCAAAAACACCAACATAAAACAAATCAATAATGTTTGTCGTACAACAGAAATACGTCCAACGAGTATTCAACGTGTGCTATACATGATATGGGATGTGTGCTATTTGTATAACATACATATGTATAACACAGATCACATATCAGGTATAGCACACATTAAATATTTATTTAATGTATTTATGTTGTACATGTAACTCTTGTTGTAAAACAAACTACCACAAAAAATCATCGTGTTCATCCACAAATCATGCCATAGCTTAAATTAAAAAAGACTAATGGTGTGTATTTATTACATTATAATCAAAATTAAATCCATAAATGAGGTATGTCTAAGTTAGCAATTAAAAATTTAAAATAGAATATAATAATTAATTGGGACAAGTTGCACCTTGATAGAGCGTGATGCATGCAAAGACTACTTAACTTGCTATGGATGATGGCAAGGGTATATATGGCAATGCAATTGCAAGGGATTGGAACTATAATCTAGGACTTTAATATATATATATTATCAGCATGAGAGTATGAGACCCCAAAAAAGGGAAGGGTCTCATGAAATATACTAAGCGGACGAGTCTCATTAAAAACTCTCTCAACCTAAATAAGAAAAAAAATAAAAATTTAGTCAATAAAATACGAAGTCAGGATAAGAGTAATAAAAGGAGCACAAAGTCTTGAGTAATAATATTTTTTCAGCTAAAGCAGTCAAAAAAGTTCATTTTATCACTTTTGGTCCAAAAAATATTCTTAATCGTGTGTATTTTTTTAATGAGTTACGTAATTTTTGTCCAAAATCTTATTTTTGGCTGTTTTGGCTGATATAATTTTGTACCCCTAGCAAAGCTCTAAAAAGAGCAAGACAGTAGCAAATACATCAGCAGCTCAAGCTGCTACTAGTTTATGTTAATTATATGCATCATTTAATTTAGGCTAAGCTTAAAAAATTAAGTCACCTTATGCATGAACATGGCCTAAGTTTTTATTTATTTATTTTTATGGGTACATCGAAATTTGAAGGCTATGAGGTTTGAAACCTTGTAAACACTACCAAAGCATGTTCAATTACATGCTCGAAATACTGTGGTCTATCTGCATTATTTGCAAGACTAATTAGGTTATGATCAAGTTGGCATGCATCAAGCTCAGCCAAGTATCAATAATATGTTGGATAATTTATTTGTAAACTTGCATAAATTAATAAATAGTTCACATTAATTTTATATGTAGTCATTATTTTAATATTATTATTAGTGAACTATATCAATATTATTATAAGAATTTAATTTTCATCCACCGTGTACGGTATTTCTACACAGTCATTCAATCATGTGTTGTCACGTCAGTCATAATTGTGTTTTTATTCTGCCACTGTATGAAAAGTCATACAAACGGAGTGTTTTGATTCAATGATAGTGTAAAATACATTTATAAAAAGGCGGGGATCAAACTCCCAACCCTTACTTAAGGGGCCAAGTGAGCTAACCACTTAACCAACCCAAGTTGGTTGATGTATTTCTACATGTTATATTCGAAGTTAAATTGTTATTCAAGTTTGGAATTGTTTTTATAATTATTTGTGTTATATATTGTCTACATATTTTTTAAGACTAGTATACTTTTTAATTCACATGAGAAAAAATTACTAATTCACTAACATCGTATTATTATATAATCAATTATGTATATTACATCAATCATGATAGTTTAACGCAACCACCTATTATTTAAAAATCATACGACTAGAGAATTCTGATAAGATAATGATATAAAATATTTTTATATTATTAATGCATCAAAGTCAAATTCTACAAAAATACTCATTTTAATTTATAAAATAGGAGTAGTGTTACTTGCACAATATGATTTAACAAAATAATAAGAATATAAGATAGTTCTCGATTCTCCTTTTATTTTGCCTTCAAAATTATGTGAGTGTTTCACTTTTGTTTCTTTCCTTAAAAATGTAAAAAGAAAATGAAAAAGAAAAGAAAAGAAAAGAAAAACAATTTAAAGCCCCTAACATAGCAGTATATGATGAGGTTAATTAGTCTCTATACTATCTATTGTTTTTCAAACTAATCCTTATTAGCAATTTTTAAATGCTTGAATCTTAAAAATCTAGAACTATATGATCAACAATCCCATTTTAAGGACTAAACTGAAGATTTATACCAATTATTGCAAAGGGGATTGGCCCAACACAAGGGTGGTCCAAAATCCAAAATTTGAACCCTTGACCCAACTTGACACAAGATCCTATCTGACCCAAGTCTTAATTTCCAACAATACTACACTTTGAGTACTGCTTTTGTAGAATTGATTATTTCATAATTGATTTTATTAGAATTTGTTTTGAGGTAAAATTATTTATGTTTGATAATTTAATTTGAAACTGTGATTTTACTAAAGATTGAAAGAATAAAAACTTAAAAATATGAATGTTTTCACTTCTGGTAAATTAATTTTGGGTCCAAAATCAATTCTGCAATAATATTCTAACAGAAAACAAACACCACAAAAGAAAGCCTATCAACAGTTGATTCTAAACCTCTAAAATTGATTTTTTTAAGAGTGTGCAAAGGGAAATCTAGAACCATTTCTAATGGGGAATAACATTAATATTTGGATTCACGATTGAGCCATCCAAAATCAAGTTCAATTTCTTAAAAGTAGTGAAATATTATATGTTTCTTTGTGGTAAAAAAATCTAAACTGAATTTGAGGACAAAACCAAAATTTTCCCAAAGAAAATTAGAGTTACTTTTACAAAATTACGTTGATATCAACTCACTTCAGATTAAAATCATTTTTACAAACAAGTTAATGTAAACTCTCGTAACTCTATTCAAGATGTTAAAACCTTGCACAAACATAACTACTCCCTCCATCCACTCTCCTCTAATATAGTTCGGGAATAGTGACAATGAACCATTTAATCGGAAAATGTTACTCGTACATACAACAATACTCATCCACCAATTTTTCACCCATTTAAAAAGTTGGCAACTTTTGTAAATTTGTTGGCAACTTGCCAACATTTTCATAAAAGTTGCCAACTTTTGAATTGGTGGAAAATGGATGGATTATACAATATGTACAAATAGCATTCCCCCATTTTATCACTAACACCAAAGCCCCATGAGAAGTGGAAGTATGAAGCAAACTATGTAAATTATTGGTTCAAAGATTCATTTATAAAGGCCAACTTTTGGGTCTCAAAGCATACAACTTAAATAAAAGTGACCACCAATGATGGCTGCAAAATTACAAAAGCCAAGCACATAAAGATCAATTCTGTGTCACAGAGAAGTATAGAGCTTCCTTTCATATCTTAACGGTTCAGATGCGACTCGCAAAAACATTTATCAAGAAATAGCAAGTGACTAAGCCTGAACAAGCAGGTTCCCACATCTCTCTACCTAATAGCTACTACCACCCCTCAATGCAAGCACCAAGTGAAGCACGGAACCACCCTCAATGTTGTACTCTTTCGCCGTTTTGTCATCGGCAAGCTGCTTACCGGCGTATATGAGCCTGCAGAAGGTGGAAACGATTAAGATTTGTGTTTCCAACAGAGTGTAAATAATAATTATTCATATAGTAAATGGAAAAGAAACCAGAAAGGAGTATCATCTGAAACAGGATGAATACGCGAATTCAAAGGCATGAGAATCAAAATTCGCTATTGCTCTTGAGTATAAAGCAAATTAGATACAACATAGAGACACAAGCAGTAAGCAGTGTTTAGAAGATTCTCAAATCATAGATTCACCAACAATGATTAGTGTATGCAAGATGATTCAACACGAATTGTACAAATTAATCAATCCGGAGTAAAAGATGCACGTAATTTGTCCATTCAGAATCAAGGCCGGGTCAAGCATAAGCATTCCAAAAACATTTTAGATTGCATGATTACTACACACAAAGTGTCCCCTAATTATATTATATCGAGTGAAGGTTGTAACAAATTATAAGAAATGAAGTCATATATGATATTTGGCTACAGCCTCAAATTAAAGAGTCTATGATATGAGGAATATGGGGGAAACTGTTAATAATAACCCGATAGACAGCTAACATATCAGAAGTTATACATAATCAATTAACAGAATTTATGTTTTAAGAATCAAATGCAAGTTTGAATCAGAAAATAACTGCATAACTGAATGTAAGTTAAGTATAATTAGAGTCAGGATTAAAAAGGAGAGTGGATCTTTAACGAGGGTTTCCTCTTGAAATACCTCTGCTGCACAGGAGGAATCCCTTCTTTTTCTTCAACACGTTCCTTGATCCGATCAATTGTATCAGTTGGTTCAATGTCAATTTCAATTTCTTTTCCGGTTAGAGTCTTCACTTTGATCATAGTTCCTCCCCTGAGCCTCAAAACCAAGTGCAGTGTTGATTCCTTTTGTATGTTATAATCAGCAAGAGTGCGCCCATCCTCAAGCTGCTTTCCGGCAAAGATCAGCCTCTGCTGGTCAGGAGGGATACCTTCCTTGTCCTACAAACACATGTTTCACTGCTAGTTAGAAACCATCCAAGCAACTTATAAATGATATATCAAGGTAATCAAACTCAAGATGTTAACTAAATTCGTAGAGTCAAGGTAAACTAGATTCGTAAACTCTTAAGAGTTTACTTCCTTTAAAAATGATATTAAAATTTAAAATTATATGTATAACATCTAAGTACAATAAAATAGGTTCCCAAATAACACAAATATAAGTTATAAAATATGAAATACTAATTAAAATCATAAGAAACTTTTAGAAGGTCAAATTATGAGTGCATATTGTGAAATTCTATATTTTGTTGATTGCTTCTACCTAAAAGAGTAAATTCACAAGTTTACCCCGAGCTTAACCAAGTTTATCTGAGTTTACGCTAATTTACCCGAGTTCACCTAAGTTTACTCAGGTCTGAGTTCGTAAGCAAGCTAAATCGATTTTGAAACCTAAACTCATACTCTTATAAGAGTTTAAGAGCTGGCTCAAGAGTTCGATAACCATGGACACTATCATTTACACATAAAGCTCTGTCCCGATAAGTATCACATAGCAACAACAGAACCAACAATCAAGCAGCAGAGCCTTGTCTCACCACAAGGGTTAGGTACATGGATCAGACACAAAGAATCATGTCTACAACTAACTACACACAGAAATCTTGTCAACTTGTTATACATACCAACAGATAAAGAGAATAGGGGTTGCTCATGTCTGTAAGATCTTATCAAAAAGAGCTTTTGGAACCTAAAACTGTTTTGGGGCTATTTTCATACCCCAAGTCACAACTTTGACAACCATTGAAAGAACACATATTATAGAAACCATGAGCATTATGAACCCATATTAAGAGTCTTTAACAGATAAGAGAAACACAATACTCCCTCCATTCCAAAATATTAGTCTTTTAAAGTTTTTACACGGAGATTAAGAAATTCAATAAATATTCTTAATTTTATAAAATGATATATTAAAATGACTAAACTACCTAAAACATTAATGAGAAAGAAAGATGATTAGTGGTTCCTTGAAGTAATATTCAAGAAAGAAAGAGAAATGATACTAGGGTATAATAGGTATGAAAAAATTAAATTGTCATTGGAAGTTGAAAACGACAATCATTGTGGAATTTTTTTTTTCTCCCTAAAACGTCCCTAAAACGACTAATATTTTGGAATCGAGGGAGTACTAAACAGATGAGAGTCTTTAACCAAAGTAATAAGTGCAGTTGATGTTGTTTACAAAATTCAAACACCCCATAACATAATGCATGAAATTTCTTGTCCCAAAGGATAAAAGTAACACAAACCCCTTTTATTTTTCCATTCCAAACAATGTATAATTCAAAGTTTGAACCTTTACAATTTCAAACTTTCAGTTATGACATCTCCCCAGAAAACCTAAAGAAATATATTTAAAAAAAAAAACACAAAAGAAAGAGAGAACCAATCATTGAACTTCAAACCCAATTACAGAAACAAAAAAGAACAGCTATGGAAAAAATAGAGAGAAACCTGGATCTTAGCCTTGACGTTGTCGATGGTGTCGCTGCTCTCGACCTCGAGGGTGATAGTCTTTCCGGTCAAAGTCTTCACAAAGATCTGCATCTTGTTCTTTCTTCTTCTGCTTCTTCTTCTTCTTCTTCTTCTTCTATCTGTGGGTGGTGAAGAGTGTGCTATATAAAGGAAAAAGAAGAGAAGGGAAGAAAGAAAAAGTGAGTATTTGTGTGTTGGAATTCTTTGGAGTTCGTAAATTGTAAGCTATGTTTGTATTGTGGAAGAAAGATTGGGATTTGGAGAACGGAATAAATGCGATATTTTATTTATATATATTGGGAAAAAATAAAAACTAGGGATTTGATTCAACACATAAATCAGTGAATAGAAATTAAAATAAATAATATATTATACTAAAAATTATTCATTATAATAGTGATTCATCAAAATTTAATATCTTATTTAATCTATATTAATTGATAGTATAAAAATTTTATACGTTTTAACTTTTAAGTCCATTTAAAATAATTTATTTCATGACATTTTTTTTCGGTAGACCACTTATTTATTTACTAGTGTTTGAACCCGTGCACTGCACGGGACAAAAATGTATGTTTATTTATAAAATTAAAGTATTTAATATTTAAATAGCATACACTAAAATTATAACATAATAAAAACATGATAAACACAAATGGTAATATAAAAACTTATACATATATATTAAAAATTATTGTACTATGTACCCGTATTCATATTGAGTGTGAGTTTTATACTAATTTTCTTGCAACTTAACTTATAATTTGTATATTTTATTTGTTCTCTACTAGCTTCTCTTATGGCATCTTCAATAACATACCTGCATAAAATAAATAACATGTATATATATATATAAAAGACAAATCAAAACTTATATATATGATGTAAATAATAAATTTAAATAGAATATAAAATATAAGTTTTAATAAATCTAATGTCATCAACATTATATTTAATACATAAAAATAAAAATCAATTAAAAATTAAAATCAAGGTGAGCAACCAATTGTAAAAAATAAATTTGTTAGGTACATTATATGAAAATCAAGATGAACACTCAATTGCAAAAAATTATGATAATTATTTTAGGAATGTAAAAATATTAAAAAAATTTGATACTCAAAAAATATATTATGAGAATTCTTCATAATAGATAAAAACTCTTATATTAAAAATTAAATATTGTTAGAATATTGAGAAATACATAGGTGAAGAAATTTCAGATATATTGATAAAAGTGTACAACATCTAGAACATGAAGGATTACATTGTACATTTTTTACAGTGTACCTTCTTCACTGTGTTGAAGCTTGATCTGAAAACAAATAGAGAAATAATTAAAACTCATATAAATAATTAGAGAAGAGATAATTAAGAGAAATAGTAGAAGATTAAGAAATTTTAAATATTTAAAAAGAAAATAAAAAATAAATAGTCGGAAAAAGATACAATGATTAAAGAAATAGAAAAAAATTGGAATAAAGAAGAAGCAATTCATAGAAAAATAATCATAGAAAATAAAGAAAAAGAGATAGAGATTCAAGGGAAAAGGAGAAGAAGATACAAAAAAATGTAAGAGATGTAGTAAAAAAAGTAGAAAGAAGTAAAGAAAAAAAAAAACACATCGTAAATTTCTGGATGAAGATGAGTTAAATAAAGTAGCGAAAAAATTTATAGTAGATCAATAGACAAATAACTGATACCAACAAGGATTGGCACAAGTGGTAAGCGGCTTGTTGTCCCTTAAGCAAGGTCTCGGGTTCGAGCCTTGTGGATGGAAAAAATCCTTGCTGGGAGCCTCACCTGCCATTCCCAGGTACGCGACCCGGGGCGACGGATTAGTCGGGGCGAAGCTCCGGACACCGTGGGCAACCAAAAAAAAAGACAAATAACTGATAAAAATTAAAAATTATTAATGGAAATTTCAATAAATCAATCAATTAAGGATTATGATCTATATCACCCGTCAACTAAGGAAATAATTAGGGCCAAATTTTGAAAACAAATTCATGGACATAATTTGATTCTTAATATTTATCCTTAAATTGATTTTTGATATATATCATTAATTCCTTAAATCATTAAAAAATGGGATGATTTAAAATTATGTAGGATATGTTATAATTGATTAGACCCTTTCCTTTTCTACAAAAATAAGCCTCAAGTTAGTTTTTTAATATATATGTTAACATATCAAAGGAAATATTTTAATCATATTCGTCATATTAATTGATATGGCAATCAAGATCATATATGACAATCAAGAATTAATTGATATAATTTATTAAAATAATAAATATATACATATAAAATATCCAATCAATAATTAACATAATTTTTTTACCCGTGCATTGGCACTGTTAAAGGGTGTATCAAAACATAATTCTGATTCATGATTATTCCTGATGACTTTGTCAAAAATATATCAAATGTATATCAAATGTAAACCTTTCGTATCCTATTTATTGTCTACTATTTTATATGAGATTCTTCACTTTTTTAATTAAATCAATTCATAAGTAATATCAGTAATTCAATCAATACATAATATTAAACTATAATATTGATTCAATCAATTAATTCAATCTATTCAAATCATCATTTTAATTCAATAGATAATATCTTCCATCATGATTGCATTCAACTATAAAATTGATAAGTGATTTTTTAAAAAATTAAAAAATTTGAGAAAATGACACGTGGCAAGAAATTAATGCAGGAGGTTCGTAAATATTATATGTATAAATTATTGAGAAATATTTTGTGTACACTATAAAATCAGTCACCATCACTCAAGTCACTATATGTAATAATCTACTATATTGAATTATTGATAGTATAAAAATTTTATACCTTATAAGTCCATTTAAACTAATTTTTTCAATGCTTTTTTTATTTATTTATATTGTTATTATTTTTGTAACGTGAAAACTAGCCACATAATTGGTTTTTTCCAAAAAGGCGAAAACAAATTCATGGCTCTTTTTTTTTGGTGGACCTGTTATTTATTTATTTATTATTATTACCAGTCCAATATTTATTTGGGCCAGGGAAAGTCCAACTATATTGTTATCGTTCGAAGTTCGAACCCAATATCTATTGTAATAAATTTTAAATGAAAAAGTGTTCAGAATGGTTTTAAAGCTAAAATCTGACTACAATATTTTGTTGCTTTGAAGTTTGAACTAGTCCAATAAGACCCAAAAATAACTTAGGCTAAGTCCATAGGTGAAAAAAGGAGGCTAGGGTTTCTGAAAAAATACAGCTAAGATTTTTATTTACCCAATCAACTTGAATATGAAAATTTGACTCTTTTTGTTTTTCATTGGGTTACTTAAATTTTTTTACTTTAATAAGACAAATCTAACCAAAAAACAAAACACCTGATCAATGAATAAATTTAAATGAAAGGGTTTCAACAAAAGAATTTAATTTTTCTATATTAATAATATAAATTTTTCTGCTATTATTTTATTGATGTAATAATATAAAGTTCGGTATTAATGTAAAATTATTTCATTTTATTAATATATTAAAATTAATTAAATCCACATCATTGTTAAATTTGTGTACATTTAATCTTAAGCTTTTTTATGTTTATTAATGTATATAAATATATATAAACACTTCTTGGTTGAAAATAAGATGGTCTTTCCTTTTAAAAATTACTTTTTTAAAAAAAAATTTAAAGAAATTTGAGCAGGTCTATTGCTCCAATTCGACATTATAATATCTCTTTTAGCTCATGGAATACTTAAAACTGTACTTAAAAATTATCCATTAAGATTTTAAATTGAAAAACATATTTAAATCATGACAAAGTATAAAATTATATATGGTCAATCGAGTGAAATAGTAGTTGACTATTTTCAAATTTTGATTTCAGAGCATATTATCCCATTATAACCTTGAACAAAGAGTTGAGTACAAATGTTGTACCATTTAGGGTGGGTTTAGTATAGATTATGGTAAGTGTTTATGTTTTTTAAAAGTACAAGTAAATATTTTCTTTTTATGCTTATTAGTAAATCAAAAAATTTAGGTACTAGTGCTTTTGATTTTTTTTTAAAAAAATTATGGATGTTTTTAAGAGCATATAGGAAGATAACTTTCAAAGTTGTTTTATACTTTTTAAAGTTAAGAAGTATAATATAATTTTATTTATTTGACAAATATTCTGATTTATCTATTAATTTTAATATTTAATTATTAAATTTTCCTTCTATTATAGTTATTTTAATTTTTAGAAGCAATTTAATTTTACCAAATATTATTGTTGTAGCTTGTTCTTCTAAAAACACTTTTTATTTTATTTTATCAAATATATATGTTATAATTTTAAAAAACAATTTTTGAAAAGATAAAAATAATAAGCAAATTTTAAAAAATAATAGTCGTACTAAACCCATCCTCACTCAAATAAAATGATGAACTTACACAAATAAATATCAAAATTAGATAATATATATTCATATAATAGTAAAAGACTAAAAAAAAAGTACATAAAAATTCAGAAAGACCGACATGGATGACTAGACTCCACCTTATGAGAAAGTTTTACACGCACATAAGTCATAATTCCTCCATTTTTAACTTATTCAGTTTTAAAATTTTAATTTTTTATATATTATTATTTATTTAAAAATTTTAGATAATATTTTTTTTTTCAGGTATACCCTTTATTAATTGATTAAAAAGAATAGATATAATAAAATAATTAAGAGATATTCATAGATTTTACTAACACTCATCTTATATTTTTTAAGATAATAAAAATGAAAATATTAACCTTAAAAAGATGAATTTTTATTTTTTTTTAATGCAATGGATCTTAACAAAGGTACCATTTATAATGAAATTTACAAATTGACCACTAAATAGAATTCTCTAAGATTTGAATCTAAGTTACGCCAATGTAGGGGAAAGACTAAAATAGATATGTAAACACTTATTAATAATAGTTCTGAAAATCGAACCGGACATTGAACTGAACGATGAAAGGGTTCAGAGGTTTAAAGGTTTAGCTGGTTTGATTGAAGCTAAGGTTCAACCGAATATAATAAAATATGTATAAAATATATATTTATCTATATATATTATATATATACATACATATGATGAATTATATGTTATAGAAAAATTAAAGTACGTTACAAATATTAATGAAAGTTGAAATATAAGCATTTAATAAATTTAGAGGTTTAATAGTCCTTAATTAATTTAGTAATTAAAGTGCACTGTATATTAAATTTTATTATAAAATAATTATTAATTTTAAAAAATAGAAACTTTTATTTTAAATTAGTTGACTGGTTAAATCGGTTTTTGACCAATTTCCTTGATTTTTACCGTTTTTGACCGATTTTCCCGATTTTTAACCAATTTTCAAAATTCCGTTTTTTAAGACTCACTCAGACCACATAGGGGTCTATTTCCCAGTTCAACCGATCGGATCGACCGAATCCGATTTTTAGAACAGTGTTATTAACATCTACCATTATATTCTAAATTTTTGCTAGTAAATAGGAGTATATAACTAGTTAAAATGTGTGTACAATTGTAAATGGAGAATGAATAGACATTTATTGTACTCGTATGAATACAAGAATTTCTCTACCATCATGGTGGCATTTTATGATATTAAATGTGCAGTTCTGAATTTTATGGTTCATCTTAAATACCTCACCTCACTCCTATCTATGAAGGCAATAAGGTACACCCAAAAAAGGCCTATCCACTTTTATTATTTTTTTAATTTATTTTATTTTTTAATCCAATTCAATACTCCTATAACGTACATATAAAATCATAAAAGGCATTAAATTTGATGATTTAATGTTTACCAAAGAAAGAAGGAAAGCATTAAGTTTGTAACATAAATGTTACCCAACCACATTAAGACCCTTTATATTTTTCTTGGCTTCTTTATTTTCCTCATTTCCTCTATCTCAACTGCAATTATTTTATATGATATTAAATGTTGCATTTAAAACTTGATGGCTCATCTTAAATACTTGCACCTTCCTGGGCATGAACAAGACCATTTTTTATATATTTTTTATTTTTTATTTTCCCTTATTCATCTTTTCTGATGATAGTAAATTCTTGGTTTAAAGAGACATTAATTGTATACTTTGATTTCTCTGTACGCTGCTCTGCTAGGATGGAGTGTTTTATCCATTTTGATAAAGACCTTTTTTAAGGAAACATTATTTTAATTTTAATAAACTACTGATACTACATAAATACATTCAACTAGTATCTAACGTATGCTACATATCATACGTAATGTGTGTCAAATGTATAACATGTTATATATGACACATATTACATATGATATATGACACACACTATATATTAGTTGGATATATTTATATTGTACAATAAATATTACTGTTAAAAAAATAAAATGAGTATTTTACAAATTCTAAGCATGTTGTAAATTTACTAGTTTATCTAATCAACTTTTTGACCATTTACTATCATAACTTGGGTATAGTTCTTAGCTTTCCATACCTTTGTTAGCATTCATGGTAATGTTTGGAATGTGGATGGAAGACATAAATACAGTAACAAAAAATATACAAAGATGTTTGATGATAAAACTCATCAAGATGGAATTTTTTCGTTTTTTTTTTTATCTAATAAAAAGTAAGGATAATATATATATATATAGTGTTTGGTAAGAGATATATTAATTAAACACCGAGATAATGACTAAAATATTGTGTGAATTGTTTGGTTTTAAAAATATTGATATTTGAGGATAAAAATATAGTGTTTTACTCTACAAAATTTAAATTTTAGTGTGTTTAGTGTGTATTCTTGAGGAAGACACACTGAAAACACAACTCAAAGTATCTCTAATGGAATAACCTTCTTTGGTCTTTCATTTGACCGCACTTGTCATAAAAGTACAACCACATCAACATTATATCAAAAAATAATTGAAGAGACTAAGAAATGAATTTAATACTCCAATTGTGGAACTTAAAATCGGTAAGGTATCTAGTTGCACATGTATTTTAAATTAAAAATATTAATAAAATAAATTTTAAAAAATATAATTTTATTATTTGATAAATAAAAAAATAAGTGTTATGAGATATTAAATAACTACAATATGTGTAACACCCCGATCCTTATTAAGTCCTAATTAAGAGAAATTAAGGGTAAAGGACCTTAGTTGGGATTTAATTGGGTTTGAGTGGATGAATTTCTCCTTATTAAAGTATTATGTGTTATATGTATTTAGGTATTTTATTTTATTTTATTTTATTTTATGTGCATATATGTGTATTTTAATATATGATTAAATATTAAAAAAGTTACATGAGCATTATAGAATTATTTGGGATATTTTAGAGTGTTTTAGTAACTTTTAAGTAATGGTGGGCCCCACGGTGACTCTTAACCTAGGCACTTCCTATATAAACACTAGTAACTCTCCCACTCCAAAGAAAAAAAAACACTCCTCTCCTTCTCCTAGCCGCCATAGCCATTCTCTCTCAAGAACTCTCATAGCCATAGCCATTCCACGTCAAGAAACACCCACAAATACTCAACCAATCCCAAAGATAATTATATATTCTTGATCCTCTCACCAAACCGGACGTTTCTACCGGTTGTTTCTCTCCGGAAAAGGTCAACGTTGGAGTCGGGTCATTCGTGAAACTAGGATTCCGTCTAAAACAAGGATTTGTCTTCAAGAGGTAGGGGTTAGGCATTCTATTTTCATGCATATTGATGATGATTTTATGAGATTAATGTGATGGTCGTTTTTCCCATTAGGAATTTTTGTGCCTTATTATTATTATAATAATAATTATTATTACTACGTAGTTCTATGCAGCGCTTGGTTTTTGTTTTTATATATATGTATGCGTATGGCTGCGCAGCGCTTGGTTTGTGTTTTCTATATATATATATATATATATATAAATAAAAAGACAGCTTATTTGTATATGTATATTACTATCACATATTATTATTACATAAACTTATACCTATTAGCATGTATATTAGTTAATAATAGGTAGATAACAGGTAGAAATAATAATAATAATATGATAATGATATTAATATTAATATTAATAGGGAAGATAATAATAAAATATTAACCCTAATAATAATAATAAAAGAATAATGCAGTAAGAACAATAACATGTATAATATATGATATGTAATGATAATAGTAATAGTAACAATAATAGTATAGAAGACAAGATTGGTGATGAATAAAATATAAGAGTTTACAAGGTACTTAAGGGTAGAGTACAAAGTACAAGTAAAACTAGAATAAAGTATAAGTAAGAAATAATAATAAAATAAACGAGATCATATGACATGAAAGGTATAGAAGCACTGAGAATAATACTTATAAGTAGTTGTATATCATGTTTATTTGATAAGGAGTTGTATTTATTTATTCTCCATGATGTTAAAGAGTATAAATTGACATGTTTTTACCATTTTATGCACCCTAATGCGTTCTACAACTAGTATGGATGATATATATGAATTAATTATGATTTGTATGCAAGTTTAAATGCTGATTGGATGATGTTATGTTGATATGTTATGTTTGTATGAGATGATTGATGATAATGAATGTTTATGTGAATTATGTGATGAATGTATGTGTTATGTGTTGTGAACTAAGACGTCATTGGGTGGCGCGTGTATGATGTTAAGACGTCACCGGGTGGCGCGTGGTTAATAAAGACGTCACTGGGTGGCGCAAAGATTTCAGAGTAGCCTTCGGCTTGTGATTGAGAGGCTGTAGGAGGGGGTTGGCATCCTCGGCGCTACAGGTCCTTCACTTGCAGTTGGTGAATATCCCCCTTTTCCCCATTTCGTTAGTGTGATACCCTGTATCATAGTGTCCCTTAGGAAGGACTTTTCTCAAGACGCGTCAGAAACACGTCAGCAAGTTCCTGTCAGAACGGACTCGCTAGCGAGCAGTCAGCTCCCGCTAGCGAGCAGTTGGTCGCCAGCGACCGCAGTCAAGTCGCTAGCGATGGGATCAAGTCCCACATCGTTCAGAATGGACGTCAAGACGTTGCTGACAGAAGGTGCTAGCTAGCAAGCAGCCATTGCCCGCTAGCGAAGAGCTTGTCGCTAGTGACCATGTGTTAGTCGCTAGCGACCGGACCGAAGTCCCACATCGGCCACAACTTGTTCAACCTTTCCCCCCTCATCCTTCGTTGTTGAGGATAGTGTGAGCTCGACGTCTTGGGGATACTCTGCTAGAACAAGTTCCCGACGGTGAGTGAAAAGACGTTTTTGCCCCTGTCAGCGTGCTGGTCGCTGCTAGAGCGAAGGTTCAGTGCGCAGCCTAGTTCAAGTTTTTCTTTTCTTTTGTGCGGTCCTGATGGGTCTTTTGCACGCCAAGTGCAAACGTGCCGATAGCTGGAGCCGGAGTTAGCGGTGCCTTCCAGTCTCAGGACTTTCCAGGTGAGTGGAGGTTTTAGGGTGGATGTGCCGTGGCTGCCACATAGTAGCATTTGTATATGTCTATATGTTTATATGTTTATGTTTATGTTTATATGTTTATATGTATATGTTTATGTTTATGTTTATAGTTGTATTTATGTTTATATTTATGTTTATGTTTATATTTATGTTTATATGCTTAGGTGAATAATATGATAGATAGATAACATGCTTGGAAGATAATATGATAGGTAGATAACATGCTTAGGTAGTTAATATGAAAGGTCTATAACGTGCTTAGGTAGATGATATGATTAGGAAAATAACCTAGATAATATAACATATATAGTAAGATAATATAACATAGTAACATAGCATAATCTAGTAAGATAACCTCACGTGATAAGATAGCATGACATGGTAAGATAACATGATAAGATAATATAATCTAGTAATTAATATAATCTAGAGATTTATATAATCGATCAATTAATACCACCTAGTGAGTTAGTATAACTTAGTAATTAATATAACCCAGTGAGATAATGTAACCTAGTAAAACACCATAACCTATTAAGATGATATAACATAATAAGATAACGTAACTCATTAAGATAATATAACTTAGTAGAATAACGTGACCTAGTAAGATGGTAAGCCCCAGTAAGATAACACGTCTTAGACAGATAATATACCTTAGACAAATAATATACCTTAGAGAGATAATAAACCTTAGTAAGATAACATACCGTAATAGAAACGTGCCATAGAGGATAACATATTTTAATGGAGGATAATGCTCAGATAGATAAGTTCCCTAATAGATAACAGGACATGAATGAGTGGATGACTTCTAGATCCCTTTGTATTTATGTTATGCGTTATGATGTTATGCATTATGATTATATTTATTATATGCGCTATGACTATAATTATTATAAACGTTATGATTATAAGCTTGAATGATTTATGCTATGCTATGCCATGATATGAAGCAAGTTAGAATCCTATGATATATGATCAGTATGATAACATGCAGTGTATGAGTAGAATGACTGTTTATGTAGTCTGCGAACCGTCGTAGTATATATTTCAACGCTATAGCCCGGATGTAGCTCCCGGTCGAGTTTAGCCGTGACATACTGCCACGAAGCGCCTCGAGTCCCACCCCAGATACAGTAGGACTGGCCTCACCTGCGTGGTTGTAGAGGTCCAGATCACAGGGCGGCTCGTGTTCCGTCACATGACCGCACCCTCGTGGTAGCGAGTCACAGTTATAAGTTACAACAAGACGGCTCGTGTTCCGTCATATGACCGCACCCTCATGGTAGCGAGTCCCAGTTATCAGTTACGGCAGGGCGGCTCGTGTTCCGTCATTTATCAGTTTAGCATGGGGGCTCGAGTGCGGATATCTCCGGCGGTACGCGACCGTCGTCAGAGAGGCGCAGCTACGTAGATAGGACAAGTATATGTGATTGATAACATGACAGACTGTGTTGCATGACATGCATGATACCCCATCACTGAGCTGCGACTCACTCCCCGCATTTTGTTTCAGAGTTCGATCAGGAGGCAGACGAGGAACCGTTGATCCAGTAGAGGTCGGTTGCAGTTGATTTCCTTGGTGAGCTCCGCATTTTCCGTGGAGTCTTAGCAGTCTATGTTTAGTTTATGTTTCACAGTAGATTCAATCATGTATAGTTTTGCTCCAGACTTTAGAGGTAGGATTCCTTTATCAGTTAAGTTATGTTTCAGTATACTGAACTAGTATGTAAGTTTCAGATTAATACAGTTATATATGATTATCAGTTAAACAGTTATTTCAGTTATTTCGGTCATTCAGTTTATTTAATGGTTTATGCATGTTGCTTAGCCCTTAAGTTATGCCCTAGTAGCGTGTTCGTTGGGATAGAGCCCTTTGCACGGACACCCCTCAGTAGCGGGGTGTTACAGTTAGGATGAACTCATGCCTAGGGGTCGGTGCAGCGGAGGTCACAGGAGGGTGGATAGACCATAAGACATAATAAGTGATAAAGTGATAATGAGTTACAGTCTAGTAAAGTGTCAGAAAACATAGCATGATATTTGATTAAGTTTTCCCTATATGACTAGATTGCACGTAGAGTACACACACGAAGGATATAATTATGTATAATGTATGTATGATGTAAAATGAACAAGAGGCACTTAGGTAAGTCGTTCCGGGAAAGATGATTTTAGAACTTATAACTGAAATTGAATTCATTCATGTTACACCGATTTTATTAATAAACCCGGAGCGGCTCCCCTACTGAGTTACTTCCCAGTACTCACCCCACGTTTTTCCCCCCATTTTAGATGATGAGATTCAGCAGGACACAGGAGCGGATGAGGAGCCCGCGCAGCTTTAGTTTATGCAGTTTAATTACTTCTAGACTTATCAGTTCCCGTTATTACGTTATGGATTATGTTTATTTCATATATTAGTATTTATTTGTACTTACTTTGAGTCCGGACATATGTTAGCCGACATTTACTTTTCAGTTATGGTTTGTATTCGTGGAGTCTTATGGGTCTCAGTTTTAGGCTCATGAGATAACACCTATTATTACTATTTACTTTCTTGATTGTATGTTTGGGGAGACTATGTTTGTTTATTTCTATTTATTATATGAGGTATTATTCAGACTATATCATGTGTCATATATTATCGCTATAATATACGCAATGTCCTTATGTTTATATTCCGCGAACGATTTTCGAAAAATTCTCCCATCTATTTTCCGCGTACAAGTATTTTAAAAACAAGTATAAATATGATAACAGGAGGTAACCCTTATGAAACGACCCTAAATGACTATAGCACTAGGGGCTATCTAGTAGGGTGTTACAATATGCATAACTAAAATATCAAATAACTAAGTATAAAATTTAGTATTGAAAGTGTGAATGATAGAGATATATT
The DNA here is from genome assembly GCA_013621005.1 of Aeschynomene evenia. Classification (NCBI taxonomy): domain Eukaryota; kingdom Viridiplantae; phylum Streptophyta; class Magnoliopsida; order Fabales; family Fabaceae; genus Aeschynomene; species Aeschynomene evenia. The sequence goes on from CM024272.1 coordinate 14,585,210, forward strand.
GTGAAAAAAAATGAATGACATTTATGGTATTTATAGACTAAAATATTATTGAAGTAAGAATTATAAAATATTAAATTTGCAATGACTATATTTTATAAAAATTTAAAATTGTAAAATATCTAATCATATTTTTTACTACAAATTATATATACTAATTATTAAAATTATCATTATATTAAAAAATTGATATTAAAATATTAGTTGTCGTCCCTTCTTATATGAATTTGTCTCTTTATTTATAAAATCTCCAACATATGAAACTTAGAAGGACGTCCCTTCCCATTTCCCAAGTATGCTAGGGATGTAAAATTTGCCCACTGGAGTTTCTCTCAGAGATACAACATATTTATCTTATTATCCTACCCCAAAGCTACTGTCCACCGTGTCAGTCATCACTAACAGTCACCGACCAACACTATCCACCGACGACCACCACCCACTGCCACAACCGCGCCGCTACCACCACTATTGGTGATCACCCACCATCGACCACCACCCATCGCCGCCACCACCACCACCACTACCGACCACCGACCATCACCACCACCTCCATTGTCAGCCACCACCAATGCCTATACCACCACCACCTTCACCGACGATCGACACCACCACCACCCACCACCACCACCATTGTCGGCCACCACCACCATACCACCGCCATTGTCGCCTGCCATGCCACCGACCACCATTTATCTAGTTAGGGATAATTATGTCCTCTTCAAATATTTTATTATGTCTTAACCCTAATTTTTACCAAACAAATATAGAGACACTATGTATCAATATCCTATTTTCCTAGTGTCGTTGCCTCTTGTGTCCTCAATGTCTCTGTATTAAATGTCCCCTTACCAAACGCTACCGACCATATAGCCATGAATAAATAATTTTTTAATAATATATATGTATAAATATTACATGTTTGCATATATTCCTTCACATTTTATATATGGTTCGAAGGAGGTCCTGTGGGACCTCTAGCGATGCATGCAGATGCAGTCCAACAGGCATATGACGATCAAATTGACAGTCAATAATGTCATTTTATATTTTTTAAAATTTATTTTATATGATCATCCCTATTATTAAACAAGATATAAGGTCTCTTCTCTATCTCTGTTTTCTTATTTCTATCCGCCCAAAGACAAAATCAAATAGAGTTGTATTGCTGTGAATTTTACTCTCAAATCTAAACTTTAATTTTGAATATAACAAATAAATTTAAAGGATTTCTTATGGTCTTGAAATATAAGTTTTTAAAACTTTTGAAATTTTATTTTGAAATAATAAAAATTAAAATAACAACGTTTATAGAGTAGTGATGATTTTATATATGAAGTATATATGAAATAATAGTTGACGATTTTAACGGATATATACATTTTCTTTTTGTTACCCAGGATCTGGTCACGTACTTGGAAATAATAGGTGAGACTCCCAAATGAAAATTTTTTCCATTCACAAAACTCGAATCCGAGACCTTGCTTCAGTGACAATAAGTCGGTTACCACCTGTGCCAACCCTTATTGGTAACAGATATATACATTATTGAAATTCGAATATATTTCGTTAACTAGAAAATATTCTCCACTTTGTTAGTATCAAATATCAATAAGTATAATGATTTTAAATTATCTTGATAATTAATATAAATTTGGATTAGAACTTGTAATAAGCTTAAAAATTTTAATGCAAAAAAAAAAAAATGAATTTATGAAGTACTACAATCACAAAAGTCAAAACTGTTTCCATATATATAAACTCAGGAAAATCAACTGCCCAAATATGATATATGATATATCAATCCCACATTTGGCAAAGGTGGGCCAAATTACATAATTGTGGCCATATATGTTGTGAGTATAATGTGAATTGAGTGAGTCAACTCTCTTTAAAATGTTTGACTTTATATAAAAGATATGCATTGAACATAAACTTAACATCTATACATATTTTTATTATTTCTCTTACAAGGAAGAAAACATATTATTCAATTATTATTTATGAAGCCTTTAAGACATGGTCAAAATATAATGGATTGGAATACTCTTGGTGTAATCCAAAATATATATATCCCTATTATGACCTGATTTGATATTAATTTTGTTTTTAACTTTTTAGAGTCAATAATGCTCTTAAGAGCACATGATCAAGAGGTAGTTTTTAAAATGGGTGATACAAAATTCACAATAAAAAATCAGCTAAATCAGCTAATAAATGAGATTTTGGGTTATAATTACTCAGCTCATTACAATTTGTTTTTCATTGTACACTTAACATTATTGTTTTAAAATTGGTTTCTGTTCTCAAAAAGTTAGATCACCTTATCAAATAGTAACATCAAACCAAACCAATATATATTATGTGACTTATGGGAAATGTGAATTTGAATGTTATTATGGTAAAAAATTGTTCACGATAAAAAGTCAATAGCATTTTAATTGAACAAATTAAAAAACATGCATGTCTCTTGTTTTGATCCATTCTACAGAAGCAATATTTCAAAAGTCAAAAAGGGTTATAATAATGAATTTATATATGCTTGTATTTGGTAAGAAATGCAGAACAAAATTTATTTAATGTTGGGATATGATAGCATTGTCGGGTTAGTATAGCAATTATCGATTTTCTTTATATATTATTGAAAAGAGTTAGTACTCAATTTAGTCCTCCACTTTGCACACGCGACTCAATTTAGTCCTCCACTTTAATTTTTGCTCAAAATAGTCCTCCACTTTGCATTCCGTAACTCAAGTTAGTCCTTCCGTCCATACTCCATCTTAACTCTGTTACATGGCTGCTGAGGTGTCCGTTAAGTGCCACAGTGGCAGATGATGTGTACTCAGCAAAGTCAATAGCTCAATTTGGTCCTCTACTTTACAATTATTGAATCAATTTGGTCCTCTTCACTTTTCTAAAACTATGACAACCAAAATTTTTTCTTTATCCATTTTATTCTTCTTATTCTACTTTTTTATATATAAATATAAAAAAATTGTGAAACAAATTGATTATCTCAACATTAATAATATTTTGAAATTGAAATAGTTTTTTATTTGAAGTAATTTTTTAACCATAATAATAGCTTTTTATTTTTTTGAATAATCTAAAAATATAATGAAAAATAAAAAATAAGTTTAATAATAAAATGTAAATGAAATAAAAATATCAATAATGATTTTAAATTATAGTTGATATTGAATATCAACATTAAAAAATTAATATTATCTAATATTTTATATATATATATATATATTTAATATTTTATTAATATCTTATATACAATTAAAGCACCTTAAGCTTTATAAAAATATTCCATTCATTAAAATATTTGCATATAATTAAAAAATGTATAACTATATTATAAATTATATAACACACTTGTACAAAAATAAATAAATTACATAACCTATATATATATAGTTAAAATATATAATTCTGTTAGTACATCTAAATATTGATTACAATATATAAATATATTTTGTATTTAGGTTTAAAAATATATTTATTCATTTATTTTGTTTAATTTTTTTTAATTTTATAAAAAATATAATTATGAATAATATAATAAAATAATAAAAATAACTAGCAACTTGACAATTAATAGAATAACATTGGATTAGTTACAAACAATTGCTTGATAATTAAGATGGAGGTAATTTTATGTTGCTCTTCGTGATTCAATGAATCGGGAAGAATGAGAGACATGTGAAATTAATTTATTTTCTTTTGAAAAAATGATTTGGTTAATAAGTGAAAGAGTGATTATTTTTTAGAATGTATGAGAAATTTTAAGAAAAAAAATTGCTCTAAAATTAAATAGTTTTTTTTTATTTAGAATTTTAGAGACCAAAGCATAACCGATTTTTTTTTAATTCTCTTTATAGTATTGTAGAGATAAAAAATAAAAAACATTATTATATTTTAAAAATGATTTGAAATAAAAAAGTTTTCAATTTTAAAATATTATAATATTGACAAATCAATTGTTTCATAATTTTAATATACTTAATTACATACAAAAGAAGAAGAAAAAAATATAAAGAAAAAATAATGGTTGCCATAATTTTAGTAAAGTGAAGAGGACCAAATTGATTCAACAATACTAAAGTGGAGGACCAAAATGAGTTATTAACTTTGCTGAGTACACGTCATGTGCCACCATGGCATTTAACGGATACCTCAGCAGCCATGTAACAGAGTTAAGATGTAATATGGATGGAAGGACTAACTTGAGTTACGGAATACAAAGTGGAGGACTATTTTGAGCAAAAATTAAAGTGGAGGACCAAATTAATTCGCGTGTGCAAAGTGGATGACCAAATTGAGTATTAACTCTATTGAAAAATTGGGACAGAATAGACACCAAATTGAAACACATATTTTCAGACTTGTTCTGCCCCAACTAGCTTTTGTAATTATTTGTTTTCCCCAACATGTAAAACAATTTGAGTACCACACCCCTTTTACGTTTAACGCCGCTTGGTTAGGTAAAGATGTAGTAGATTTTTTTTATTATTACTATTTCAAGGATTTTATTGAGAGTAACTATGCACTATGCGTTACATTATACATATATTAGCACTCAAAGAATGAAGAAAGGGAATAGCTAGGATTGATAGAGAATTGAGAGAGAAAGAGAAACTTACTTTTCAATTCATCGTAGTAAAAGTATTTTCGTGTGTTTAGATACTAAAATTCATTCATTTCTGAATCCAGTTAAGTCGATCAAATTAAAACTAACACAATTATCTCTACAACTTAGGCAAGTGTCATCAAAGAGGGAAATTGACCATTCGACTATGAGTTCATCAAAATTCTCAAGAAGAAACAAGAATTTGAATGAAAGAAGAAAAAAAAAGTGGATTATATTCGAACTCAAAATTTTTATTTATCCGTAAATTTCCAAGTATATCATTTTGAATTTGAATTTTAATCTAAGTTAAACTACTCCTTATTATAGCATGTAAAAGATAAGCTAAACTAAGAATAGAGAAAAAAATAAGTGAATTCGAATTCCATTGATTCAAGAATCTTTGTCACTTGTCTAAATATGTTATTTAATTTATACACCTAAAAATGTTTCAGATTTCATCTTGCTCTTCCTTCCTACCCCACGATTGCTCATGATTACCCTTCTTTTTTTGGGTTGAAATGTCTCAGATGAAGAATGTGATCACATTCGAATTTGTCACAACCGCTCCACATCTCCATTCATGCACGACTCCATTGGTCCTTGACTCCTCAACCGGAATCTATCTCACGTCTCAACTCATAACATTTTTCCACAACTTGTATTGGACTTACTTTATCTCGACTCAATCTTATTCCAGGGATAACAGATACACTTTATATATATATGTATACTATGCTAAAACAAGCTACGAGCCACTACACATATATACATCCCAAAATCGAACAAATTAACACAATACACCACATATATAGTAAAACCAAAACTAACTATCCATTTTCACTAATCTTCTCAATAAATTGGGCTTAATTACCGTTAATATTATCCTCAAACTCATATATAGGCAATTACAAACCCTGAGTTTGTCCCTACATTTCTCAAAAGTAGTGATAGAAATTAAAGAGGCTTAGTATATTACATCTATTACTTGAAAAATAGATGATATATGAACAACAAATAATAATTTATCATTCAAGTTAAAGTCAATTTCAAAGCAATTCGTACAGTTATGTAATAATGTTAAATTTGCAGCTAAGAGAGCCGCGTTAAGATTGTCGCAAAATATTGTTGGCTTGAAAAGAGATGATATCTGAAGCTCCTTGTAGAGTTTTTCTAGCCATAGAATCTCCTGCTCCACAGCCGCTAAACTTGTTAGTTCGGCCACTATTATATTGAAGATCTACTGAGTACTAAAGTTGTGTTTATTAAGAGTGACCTCCGGGGCGGAGGCACTAGTGCCATCGGGGGCAATGACATTGGGGGCACAAATTTTGTGTCTAGTGTCTATGTTAGGTATTTGTTAAAAATAAGGGAACACTACATAAAATATTTTAAATAGACAAAATTATCCTTGATGGGGGCGATGGAAACCGACACAGGTTGGACGGCGGCGGAGATCGGCGGTGGTGGCCGACAGCGGGGACTAGTGGTGGTGGCCGGCGGCAAGGACCGGCAGAGGGGGCCAGCAGAGGCCGGTGGTGGTGGCCGCCGGCATCGGTGGGCGAAGGCGGTGGGCGGCGGCGGTCCATGGTGTAGGAGGGGATAAAATGTGATGGTTAAGAGAGGTAAATAGGTAAATATTTGTGACTACGAGTAGTGTCTCCAGTGACTTTACTTTCAGAGTGAACACAAAATGAGAGAGGGGCACTGTGTCTCTGACTCCGAGTACACTGTGTCCCCCTTACCAAACAGGTCACAGTCGCTATTTTTTCAGTTCCCCAATATCTCTACCTCGGAGACACCTAAAACAATTCTTAATTGCTTGACCATGCCACAAGATTAGAGCCAACATAGATACACCGCATTAGAGAGTAAAACCAAAACTACTAACTATCCATTTTCACAGCTTTTGGGTTATAGAAGGATTGTAGGGATGGAGTTGGTTTATTGAGAATTCAATTGGTGGAGTTAGGGTTAAAATAAATAGGATGCAACAAGAAATTAAAGGGGATGACATGATTTTTTTTTAGATGATGTTAGTGACCAATTTTTTCCATGATGAAATCGTCACTAACATTAATATTAGGGATCAATTTGTTTGATAATAAAATTGTCACTAACATCATTTATTGTTTTTGCCTAACGGTCCAATAAAGCTCCAATTGACATGGATTAACTAGATAATTTAAAGTTTTTGGTCCGGGACCAATTGTTGTGGGCGATAAAATTATATAATAAAACTACATCAGCAAATAAAAAAAAAAACTACATCATAATTCTTTTGGTATGTTTGATTTTTTAAAAAAAAAAAGATATACATTCAAAGTAACTATATTTTCTTATAAATTGGAAATGTAAATCTTGCATAATCTGTTTATACATTTTTTTATGATATTCAATGTTTAGTAATTCTGATAATATTAACATCTGGGACGTCAATTTTTCTTTTCTTATCTCATGTTTATTCATTTATTAATTGTGAATCTTCCACCACCATACAATTAAATAATATTATTATATTTATCCTATAGTAATTGTATTGCTTCCCATGATAATTCCTTTTTTATTTATTTATTTTAGGTTTAATTATTTCGGAGATTTTTATAGTTTTATCAATTTTTTAAATAGGTTTCTATTCTTTAAAAATTTGTAATTATATTGCTAAATTTTTTTAATTGAGTCCTTGACATTATTTTTATCATTTAGCTACATTTTAGAAGTATGATTTAAGACATAAAAGAAAAATATTACAAAATTTTAATTATATGAAAATTTATAATCAAAAGAAAAAAATTAAAATATTATTAATTTTATTTATGTTTTTTTTTTATTTTTGTAATTTTATTTTATTTTATATTTTATTTAATTAATTTATTTTAATAATATTTTTTATTTTAGTTAAATTTCAATTTATATATTATGACAAGTAAATCAAAATAAATAAAAATAAAAAATAAAATATAAAAAATAATTAGAATAAAATTAAATATAACATAAAATATTTTAAATTATCTATCTTTTAAACTCTTATTAATTTTATTTTTCATTTATAATTTTTAGTTTAATTCATTTTTAAATTTTCAGTTTATTTTATTTTTCCTTTAATTTTATGTTACATTTAATTTCATTTTTAATTTTTTTATGTTTTTCTTTTATTTTTATATTTTTCTAAAATGAATATTACAAATTTAAATAAAAAAGGACAGATAAAATTAATTATATACAAAAAAAATTAAAAAATAATATCAAATAACCAAATTAAAATAAAAAATACAATATAATTAAATTGTAATAATTTTTTTCTTTTATCTTTAACCACACTTCTAAATTGTAGTTAAATATTTTTTATAAAAAATAGTATCAATAATCTAATTAAAAATTATTTATAAGTGTAGGGACCCAATTATAAATTTTTAAAATATAAAGATCAAATTGAAAAATCAATAAAACTACAAGACCTCCAAAATAATTAAACCTTTAATTTATCCAAAAATATACATCGAACTCAAACGATGATAATAAATTGTCTGAAATATACATCATCAATGATAATTGATAAGACTCTAATATCTATATGTGCAAGAGTTAAGGCTTGTAGTATCAAAAACACATCATATCCCTATTGGACATATAGTTTTCACATCATATGCAATCAAGCATTTGAAGAAAAAAATTTAGGTGGATCTAACCTTATATTTAATGTATGATCGAAAAAATTTTATAGTAACATATATTTTTTTAATTTTAATATAATTTTAATATTATAAATTAAAATAAATAATTATAAATATTTTGAAATTATACCTTATATATAGTTGAAGACTTTCTAAAAATTTCGATGCACTTGAATGGAGGCAATTGCCAAACTTTGCTTGTTGCGGAAGAATCAAGAGAGATTTAATAATTTTCGTGAACGAGACTAATGGTGCAATTAATAGATTCAAACTTTGCGCTTTGACTCAAATGCTACGAATGAATTAGATACTATTACTAGTAGTATAAGAATGTGTATCCTACATCTCTTTTTGGTGGCTTCTATCATACATTAAAATTAAATACATTAAATTTTTTAAACTGTTGGTGATATATACACACGAAACACAACTATTATTATGTAGTGTTTATTTTCATTCACTCTCTGTCACCACCCGAATCAGAGTGAATGAAAATAAACACTACATAATAATAGTTGTATTTTAAAACTGTAAGTGAAAAAATGACTATGTTAAATATTTAGTGTGAGAATCATATATATAGTGTAGATGAGAATAAAGTTACATTGACTCAGTGGATAAAACTGTCATCTTTTGTGTACTCTAGTTTTGAAGTCACTGTGTGTTTGAAAAGGAGTTACTATATATTAGAAGGGAGGAGACACAAATATGTGAAAATGTGTTCAGAGTCGATTTTGGAGTCATTGTGACACTGATTTCATGATTCCCTTAACTTTGACCTCAAAGTCATTGAAAACAACCACTATCTTATAGAATAGTATATAAAATATAAAATTAATATCTTAAATTAATAGAGGGAATGAGTTATAATAGTTATACTTAGGCAAAATAATATTTACTTAAGTATTATGGTATTCTTACTATATGAAGTTAAAAATAAGTTGACGAAAAATTAAAGCATTATAAAATCAAAATAAAAATAGAGTTAAACCTCAAATTGGTCCTCCACTTTGCATGCGTGAATCAAATTAGTCATTCACTTTAATTTTTGCTCAAAATAGTGGAGGACTATTTTGAGCAAAAATTGAACTGGAGAACTAATTTGATTCATTCATACAAAGTGAAGGACCAATTTTGAGATTTAACTCATAAAAATATCTCAAAGACTTCATATATAGCATACGGAATAAATGTGTCCAACAATGCAAGATTATTTGAAATGTTTATGAAGGATTTTTGTTGATATGTATCTTAATGTGCACTTAGCTTGTTAAGATAATAAAAGGAAAATGTTGAGAAATATTTACGTCGGAAATATATGATTTTATATTTTGTATGCAATCATAACATTTAAAACAGTTTGTTATTAATATATTACTTCTACCCAAAATGTTTTGGTTTCAATTCCAATTCCAATATAAGTTGAATTTTTCACTCATAATTTTATTTTTCATATATAGATGCGTTCCACCGTCCTAATAATTAAGGAATATGCATTACCTCATAACAAATTTAAGTCAAACATGAGATTATTGTTTAATTAAAAAAGTTGGGTAAACATAAAATTTTGATGATATTTATTTCAATGTAGTACAAACTTCAACCTTTGTGGAAAAAAAAAATCAATTAAATTCATTTGAAAGAGTTGCAAGACATCATTCTGATATTACTTCATAAGATAAATTTGCATTCTTTTAGGAGGCATTGTAATTGTAATTTTTCAGAGAATTTAAAAATTTTCATTAGAAAATATATTATTTAAATATTTAAATAAAATAAATTATAAAATGGAATGGATTTTGAAAAGGAACCAATATATATTCTCCCCCCCAAAAAAAAATTGAAAATTCTGATTCTCTTTAATTCTTCTATTTACTATTAGATTCTTTTTTTTAATTAAGATTGACATTATAATTAACTTAAACAAAATATTTTATAAATAAAGATAAGATAATTTATTTATTCAAATAAATTTCTTAATAAAATTGAAGAGAATTTAAGTAATATATTTAAAAAATCTTGAAAAGAGTGAAAATGCTTTGTCCGGCCACAATCGTAATTAGTATTGAATTTAACATTTTGACCCGTTACTTTTTTTTTATGTTTTTTATTTTAATTTAGTCTTTTATATTTGAAATCAATTAAGTTCCGATTTTAAACTCATTGAAAAATTTTAGCCCACCTAACCTACCCCACATAATCCATGAGTTACGATGGATTGAGGCGAGTTGCATCCATAAGTTACGACGATTCTCTTTCTTTTTTATTTAATTTAATTGCTAACAATCACATTTATTGAAATTTAATATGTCTACAGTAAAAAAAGTTTTAGTTAAGATAGTAAAAAATAAAATGTTTACATTAAAAATGTATATTTTTGTTAACAAGTTTTTATAAGAATACTTAAAGACTTAAAGTAGTAAATTTTAATAAACTTTAAAATATTGTGATAAACAAGGTCTCTTACATTAAAACATAAAAATATATTTTTTTAATGTGAATATTTCTATTTTTATATTCTAATTTAAATTTAAATTTTATCTAATTTTCTTATATTAAGTTCATAAAACCCATAAAAAAAGTTCTTAACTTCTAATTTGTTGTTTTATATATTAATAATAATAAGCATATTTATAATAAAAGTAGACACGTCATGTTATTATTGATGAGTTTTAAATTATATTAATGTATGTATGTATATTTTTCTTAATTTTAATTGTGAATCGGACCTTCAACATAGTGATGAAATTAAAACTAAATTTTGAATTTTAAGAATAGTAGATCATTTAAGAATATCTATTGGGAATTCTTTTATCAGAGATACAGGCAAAAAAACTATTATTATATATCCTCTTTTCAAATCTATTCGATTCTAATAATAATATTGTACAATATAAATATATTTAACTAGTATTTAATGTGTGTTATATATCATACATAATATATGTCATATGTATAACTTATTACATATATATAGTATGTATAATATAACACATATTATTAGATAGTGGTTGAATATAATGTATTTTTATTATACAACAAACATTACTTATTCAAATCCAAAATCTTTAATATGAGATTTTATTATTTTTATGAATAATCAAATCTTTCATAATATTAATTTCCTGTATATTTATACCTACGTTCATTTATTTAACTAATTTCACGTCCCCATTAATTTACAAATCAATAAAATTGATTTATGTGCATAATTAATCATGAGAATACTTAAAAGTAATTCTTTTAATTATCAATATCCTGTTCTCATTATTGTTGTAGAATAATTATACAATGTATATGATTATTGCTAGACTGGAATTTCATTATTACATTCTATAACAATATCTGATATGCAACTTTTATTGATAAGTTATAAGTACAAAATAGAAAAATATTGGTACTTTTTAAAATTTTAAAATTAGACATATAAGATTGCTAAATCCAACCAAATAAAGTCATATATAACGCATATTTAGATATCTAAGATACTATAATAATAAATATAAAAATCCTTTGTATCTAGATCTACTTTTTCTATATATTTACACATCTAAAATTCACGAATATCAAATGTATCAGAAATGGTAAATTACAATAATTGCAGAATAAAAATGGATACGCAAATCATAAAATAAACAATGAATAGAAAGTAAATATTTTTTTTTGGTAGGTGACGGGGCGTGGGCAGAAAGTAAATAAATAAATAAATAAAATTAGACCAAAACTCGAAGAACCTATCGATCTATATGAGTATATTTATGGTGATAAAGTCAGATAGAATAAATATATATATATATACTCCTTTTATTTTTAATATATATCCACTTTCCATTTTTTCTATTAATATCTATCTTTTAAGAATTATAATTATATTAATTATTTTTTCTTTAATATTCTTATAAGAGATAAAATATTAAGATATAAAATTAGGATTTTTTCTAATAAGCATCTTTATATTAAGGATACTTAAAATAATAAATTTAGAAAAAAAATAAAAGTATAGAAATGAATCACTTGCATAGAAAAAATCAAAAAATACTTATTTTCAAAGTGAATATATATTTTCTTTTAATTATATCATTAACAAGTAAGACATTTATTAGTGAAACTCATAAAATAAAATATGAATGATAATATTAATAAGTGTAATAATATAAAAAGTTTAAAATTGATGTAGTAAAAGTAATTTACACTATCATCCAAGCAAAATATTTTGTTTATATGATTTTTCAGGTAGTGAAAGAGAGAAAACAAAATAATGACTAAAATGACAGCACATGATTGTGTAAATCAATTATACACCGTCAATGAATAAAATTAAATCCTAATATAAAATACACTAAATCTTACATATTTTATAGTATTTACTTAATTATTATGTGAATATATATAAAAAGATGAAAATAAATAGATATTAATTTTGATTGGCATGTAATTTTCATTTGGTCCAAAATTTGGTGAGAAATTAACAAAGAAGCAAGAACAAAGAAACTGCAACAAGTGGACCAAACAAATGGTGGAGCCTTAAGGCCAAGTTTGGCTTGTAAGATCTGGTACGTGTCAAAACTGTATTCTACCAAAATTTAATGAGAGGTTGATAATATAAATCTAACGTCATGCACCCACAGGGTCCAATGTTCATTAATGAGGTTGAAACCATTGAAAGTTAAAAGATCGAAAAATAAAATTAATTTGATTCAAAAATAAATACATACAAAAACCATAATGCCATTATGACCATTCTTTAATTCTCCCGATAATTATACTATTACCCAAAATTGAAAGAAGATAAGTGAATTGTTTTAATTAAATTATTTCCCAATTAAGGCACCAAAATTTGTCTACTACTATTCCTTGCATTTATTGCTCCCATTTACTTACATGCCACCCTCTTTCTTGAATTCTCTTCCCACTCCTCCACTACCCCCTCCTTCTCATTAATTAATACCCCTAATAAATGAAACAATTTATTAAGATTTAAATCTAATTAAATCCTTTTTTTTTATAAAATTCAAAACCCCAATAACGACTTTAATTCAATTCATTCCACTTAACTACTCCTTTACAATAACATACTCTTATCTTTCAATTTCTCTCTTTTATTTTTTTTTAATTCTTAAATTAGTTTATATGGTAAATAAATATAAAATAGTTTTACAATATTAAAGTTTTACTTTTCAATTTTCATCTATATCTATCAATTTAAAAATTTTAGACAATATTCCCTTCATTTTTAAATAATGATAATTTAAAATTAAAAAAATTCTTTTCAGATTGCTTTTCACTTTTAGTTTTTCAATGCATATTTAATGATATTATATCAATTTTATCTCTAATATAATTTGTTTGAAAAATATGCTAGTAGAAGTGTGAAAGACCATAAAGTCATTTTAATATTTTTTACACAAATCAAGATTATTCATATATTTTCTTAATATTTGTGCATGACTATTGTTTGTAAATTTTACCCTTTAATATCTTTATAAAAAAAGAAAGTTAAGATATAAAATTAAATATTAGAGATGATATTAATAATGATAATGATAGTATAAAATACATTAAATATAATCTGTTTCCAAATAAACACTTAATATAAAATTTAGAGTAGTAAAAATAGAAAATTTAAAAGAAATATTAAATCATAGTAGAAAATCATTATAAGGATTAATTACCTAAGATAATTGATCACCTTCTTAAATATCTATTCCCTAACTTTGTAAAACAATTTTATACTATTAAAATGCACAAAAATTAAAGAATTAATAAATATAATTAATAAAAACGTACAATCTATCTATCTTTATTGGCATGTATAAATCCTCTCACAGTCACACACACACAAAGAAGAAACATCAAACTCATCTCTTTCTCTCTCTTCAAATTTTCTCTCTCTAGAAAACTCTTCTCTGTTTGTGAGAAACATCAAAAACACACACAACAAGAAGGAATGGCCGCCGAGGTTAGTTCTCTTGTGAGGGTGTTGGGAGGGTACAAGGAGGAGCAACATCGGACGGTGGGGAATGACGGTGACAAATCAACGGCTCTGATCACGCGGGACTTGCTAGGTGGCTCATCTATTGAATCACAGGAACTCGACCTCGACTTGCAGGTCCCTACTGGATGGGAGAAGCGCCTTGACCTTCAGGTTTGTTTTTTTTTTTTCAAATTATTATTATTTTTCTTTTTTTTTTTCTGGGTATTTTCTGTTTGTTTCCCGGGAAAATTTAAGGGGGTTTTCTCAAATTTTGATTTTTCTCACTATGATAACTCATGGTCCCTCGGAATTGGAGCAAATTCTCTTTTGTTTTTATAGTTTCATGGGTTTTATTATTTTCCCCTGTTTTTGTAAAAAAAAAAAATTGGCTCTTGCTCTGTTTTTTTTAGTACAAAATTCTTAAACTGGGATGTTTTTTTTTTTACTTTATTTTATTTTTTCTGTTTTTGATTTGTGATTTTCTTTTTGACATGGAATGGTTGTTTTTTATTTTTTAGAATTTCACTTTGTGATGTGTTGTTTTTTTTTTCCCTTGTCTTGAATTTGTGATTAGAAAAAAAATTATATATTGTAAATTGAATTGATTTGATCACTGATTGTGAAATTTTGTATGGTAGATGTGTTAAAACTTTTCGCTTTTAATGTAACAGCAGGCCATAGCAGTTACTCAATTTTTCATCCCTTTGTAATTATTTCTCATAAAGTTCTGATTTTAAAAGCTTTCTCAGATTCTTCATATCTAAGCTATAATATATATACTAGTCTTCTATGATGCCAATTTACACCTTTTCATAGTTTCTGCTTTTTTCTTTAATCTTTTCACTTTTTAATGCCATGAATGATACAAATTTCATTCATTCAATTTATATTGTAATTAATTTGATTGTTATGTGATTCTAATTTTGTTTGATTTTTTGTGCAGTCAGGGAAGGTTTATATTCAGAGATGCAATAACACATTAGGAGCACCACATGTTTCTGACCAAAAGGCTAATAATATGAAACCAAATGGTCCAAAACTTCAAGACCTTAATTTCCCATCATCAAAATTAGCTTTGAATCTCTTTGATGACTCAAGCTTAGACCTAAAATTGGTCTCATCAACCTCACTCCAAGCATCAAACAACAACTACCAAAGTGTGTGCACACTTGACAAGGTGAAATCAGCACTAGAGAGGGCAGAGAAAGATCCAATTGTTAGAAAAAGGGCACCAACATTATCATCATTCTTCTTCAACTCAAAAACAACAACACACTCGGCGACATCGCCGTCTTACTCCTCATCGTCGTCGTCGATTAGGGAACATCAACAACAACAAGAGGAGGAGAGCGGCGAGAATTCGTCGTCGCCGATGGCTGCAGGGTGCCCTGGATGCTTGTCTTATGTTTTGATCATGAAGAACAATCCTAAGTGTCCTAGGTGTAACTCTTTTGTTCCAATCCCTTCACTCAAGAAACCTAGGATTGACCTCAATATTTCAATTTAGAAAAAAAATTAGAGGATGGTTATATGATAATTGCCCCCAAATTGCATCCATTTTATAATATGATGATGATGATGATTTTTTCTTTTGTAAATGGGATGAATAGATAAAAATTTTAGGGTGGTTTAAGGATAGGGTCACATTTGTTAAGGGGTTTTATGATGTATATTGGAAACTTACTACGCATTTCACTAGCAAAGCTAATAGAAAATTTTCCAATTTCTCTGATTTATTTATTTAATTTATTTATTTACTTTATTATCTCCAGTTATTTCACCAGGGCGTGATTGTTCTCATCGGTTCACTTGTAAAGTCATTTTCAACTATGTTATCGATTTGTTGGAGGAAAGAAAACAATATGAGTTTAATTGACATGCCGGTAACTTTTACATTGATATCTAATTACATAAGGTTACATGAAAAAAAGTTTCTTAAAAATACAAGTTACTTAAGGTTACTTAATTCCATACTATTCCCTATCTATTAAAAATCACTTTCACATATTTGATTGTTACTCAATTAAAGTTTATATCTTCCAGTACAAACCATGTTTTTTATTTTATTTTTTATGCATTATTGAGAGTGTAAATGATTCTAATAATGGGATGATGCATTAAAATAAAATTTTTATTTTCTTTCACTTTTGCTATGTAAAAATTATAAATAATGCTAAGTGTACAATAAGAAATCAGTTAGTACAGTCAATGAGTCCATTTTGGTTTTGATTTTGACCCAAATAATCATTGAGATTGTAATGAACTGAGTAATTATGACTTAAAATCTCATTTATTGACTGATTTGACTGGTTTTTCATTGTACATTTAACATCACTAAAAATTTATTCATGTATATTAATTTTTAATTCACTCATATATTCATTATATTTTTTTTTTTGTACATATGAATGTATATGTGGATGTAACATTGGTGTATATGCTAATGAATTGGTTTTCAATGTAACCATTTTCTTTTCTACGCTCCTTGCCTTATAAGATATTAATTACAAGAGAAATACTTTCTACACAATAAAAAATTAGTCAAAATAATCAATATATTGTGAATAATATATATAATATAAAATGCACAATATATATCACATGTGGTGCATAACATATATCACTTGTTGTACACAACATATTATATATATCACATATTGTAGCATCATCTTTCTTTGCAACATGTGATATATGTTGTGCATATATCATGTGATATATAACGTGCACAACATATAATATTTGTTGTGCAATTTATATTATATATATATTGTGCACAACTTATTGGCTATTTTAACTAGTTTTTTATTATAGATATAGCAATGCTCTAATTAGAAAAATCCAATTTCAAAATCATGAAAAAGGAGTGAAAACTGTCTGAATAAATATTATTTTCAATTTTACATAAATTTATTTATAAAAAATTTTACCATATATTTATCCTCATATCAAATACATGCTTGACAAAGATAAGTATAAGTAATTTTACACTATTATTCCATGAGGAAAGATCATGAGAATAAAATAAAAAGTTATACAACATACAATATTTATTTATAATAGATTTTAATATGAATCTATTATGTAATGAAAATAGTAAAGCTAATTTACATCTCTATATATGGATCCACTTTATAATGTCATGATGAAGATTGTGAAACTATTTTACATTCTTTAAGATGAATTCACTTGTTTATAAAGAAAATTGTAAAACTATTTTGCAACCCTTAAAGTGAATTTTCTTCTCACATGTTTTTCCTTCTTTATTATATTATCACAACTCATTCATCTCCCTCTCAATAACAAACTCATCAAACCATCTGTTATAGTTAGTTAATATTACTCTTTCTATTTACTTTTAATTATCGTTTCAACATATTGCAAATTTATTAAGGTAGTAATTAAAATGTACAAATTTTTTTATTAAACTCTAAACTCTAAATCCTAAATAATTTTACAAAACTATCAGTACATAAGTATTATTTAATAAATATTAATTATTAAAAAGATAATTAAAAGTAGAAAGAGTGACTTCTATACAAAATTGTGGTACACCGCATCAATAAATGAATGTGGACCGGCTTATAAGAGTTACCTATCCTCTGCCCCAAATTCCCCTTCATCTTCATATGTGTAGATGAATGTATATAAAAGAATTCATTATTGACATTTATTAGAATCTGGTCCATTTATACCTTAAATTGATATCGTAATTATTTTTAATGCTATTTAAAACAATATTTATTGTAATAAATACTTTATAGAGAATCTGCGTCCTTTTTTCTTCTGTTTTGGGTCAATTTTTTGAATGCGTGTATCGATGCATTGGTTTAGGTGAGTATAATGCTTTCAATAATAATGAATATAACTTATGAGTCATGCTAATTAACGACTGTCTTAATTAAACGCGTATTTTAAGAGAACTGATTAAGAAACTTTTAAAGTTAATATATTGCATTAATTGTTTTTAGTTATTTGAAAAAAAATTGTCTTCAATACTGTTTAAGATTTCAATAAACAAAAATACTATTGGTACATATAATAATATCGTCAATTTCATAAAAATGTTGGCAATTTTAATAAAAATATTGGTAATTAGCCAATATATTCATTAAAGATACCAACATTTTATTGGATGAAAAAAAAATTGTACTATTGTATGCAACAATTACACTCCTTACAATCAATGTACTAGTTATATATATTTTTTGATAGACATGTACTAGTTATATTTTCTTTTTTATTATTTTTTTAATATTTGTTAGCAAATGACATAAGATATTTAGAGTAAACTTTATTTTAGAATTTGATGAAAAATCTTTTCAAACATGGAATGTTTTTATTTGTAACTTTAGAACCTGCAGTATGATTATCAAAAGTCAGTAGAAATAGTAAATAATCTTCAAAGTTTTTTTGGTACGTTATCTAAGACATTGATTTGGTACCACTCCATATTGATTTCTTTTGAGTGTTTTGAGTATATGACAATAATAAAATATTAGTCTATTCGTTTTATGATATCTGTTAGTTTTTAAATTTTCTATATTTAAAATTATTTATTTCTTTATTTCAAAGATCAAGAAAATACATCTACCAAAATCAAGAAAATACATCTACTAAAAAATCAAGAAAATATTACTTTTTATCTAAATTTATTTATTTCTATATTTAAAATATCATATATATTTAGAATTTGACTATTATATGTACAAATAATATATAAGATTTTATGATCATCAAATTATATATTATATTATCACATACATCAGTTAGTCATAATAGTTTAATCAATACTCAAAAGCTAAAGTAAACAAAATATTTTTATTAAAATGAATATGTAAAGTAATTTTATAATATCAACCGCATTAAAATTAAATTCATGTATTTATTATTTGGGTTTTGCTATATCAATTCATGTATTAAACATATAAATGTTTTTAATAAATATTTTTAAGACACGTATTAGTAAAAAAAATTTATTATTTATACTTATTTATAATTAAATTATTTTCTATTGTCATAATTGATTTTAAACTTTTTGATGACAACCAATGTGATACCCCGTATCATAGTGTACGTTAGGAATGACTCTTCTTAGGACGCGTCAGAAACGCGTCATCATGTTGCTGTCGGTGGGGGGCTCGCTAGCGAGCAGTCTCCTGTTGCTAGCGAGCAGCTGGTCGCTAGCGACCATATGTTAGTCGCTAGCGACAAGACCGAAGTCCCACATCGGTCACAACTTGTTCAACCTTTCCTTCCTCGCCCTATATATATGAGAAGATATGTTTTCTTTTCCCTCACACTTCACACTCTCGCCTTTTTTAAAGCAGTGCTTTGGACATCATTCATTGTTGAGGATAGTGTGAGTTTGACGTTTTGGGAATGTCTCTGCGTGAGCAAGTTCCCGACGGTGAGTGTAAAAAGTCTTTTATATCCTTTTCTGCGTGATGGTCGCCAGCGAGCAAGAGGAGCTCGCCAGCGACCGGCCCTTCGCTAGCGAGAGGCAATAGCTCGCTAGCGACGGCGTGTTCCGCAGCAGTAGTTCAAGTTTCGTTTTCTCTTTTTCTAGCGGTTCTGATGTGTCTTTTGCACGCCAGGTGCAAATACGGTGCCGATGGCCGAGGCCGGAGCTAGCGGTGCTTTCTAGTCTCAAGATTATTCAGGTGAGTGGAGATCTTGTATGTAGTTCAACATTTACGGCATATATATGTTTGATCACTAGATAATTAGGCAAGATAATAATAAGTTAAGTAATATTGCATGTGTTTGTAGTAGTAGAAGTAGTAGTAGTTAGTAACATGCTAGGTGGTTAGAGATAGTGATATGCTAGGTAGTTAGGAACTTAGTATAGATGATGATAGAGATTTATTTTTCTAAGTTATGTTATATGTTGCCTGTGTGATGAATGCTGGTTGTTTACATTTTGTTGTATATGTCATGATATAACATGTGACTAAATAAAGATAATGAATGTAACTGAACTATAGATATAACTTTATGATATGATGTATGTTGATTGTACTACTTGCTGACTGTCTTGAGTAATCGCACCGCCCTGATTAGTATACGTCAGACACTATGGCCGGAGGTCAGTCCCGGTATCTTAGTATGGTGTGCTAATTAAGAGTGAGCCGCCCAAGCCCGCTAAGTACGTTCCGATCTCGGTTACCGGACATTTATACAATTGTAGGCTTGGGTTGCTTTAGTGTGATAACTCGACGGGATTTGTTTGATTGGATGATAACATGCCAGTATGTGTTATATATGTTGTGAGTGTTGCATTGCATGCATTATCTCATCGCTAAGTCGACGACTCATCCCTCACCAACCACGTTTTTCAGAGTACGATCCCGCCACAAACGAGGAGCCCCTGATCTAGTAGAGGTCGTAGCAGTTATCTTCGGTGAGCTCCGCTTCTGACGTGGAGTCTTCCGGTTTATTTGTTTAGGTTTTTATTTCAGTTTAAGATGTAATGTTTCAGACAGTCTTCTTCTATGTTTAGTTTTGCTCCATACACTAGAGGCAGGATTCCTTTCAGTTATATGTTCCAGTTCCAGTTACAGTTAAGACTTTATGATAATGAACAGTTATTTCAGTTATTAGTTTATATAATTCAGTTACCAGTTCATGTATATATATATGGTATTGTTTAGTTTCTATACCCCAGTAGCGTGTTTGTTGGAATAGTGTCCTTCGCACGGACACCCTCAGTAGCGGGGTGTTACAACCAAGTACTTTATAAATTTTAGCCTTAAATTTAATGGATTTAAAATTTCTAAATATTTATCTTTTTAAATATAAATTCATTTGTTGAGGTTGTTTCAATTGACATTTATTTTTCCAAAACTTATTGACATATTATTAAAATTTATCAAATTTTTCCACAAATACTAATATTATATTACAATTTTTCAATCCTAATATTATATTGCAATTTAAAAGTATAAAAATATTATATTTTAAACAATATATATATATATATATATATATATATATATGAAGTGAATATTGAATTCAAACTCTAAACTATTTTTAATTCTGATAACCTACATAGACTAATACCATTGAATTGTACATCAGTAAATGGTGCTTGTGAAGCCATGGGATGTTGCAAGGCCTCACTCCCTATCAGGCCGTTACCTAGGCATTCCACCATAAGCAAATTCAAATTGTGTCAAGACGTGGCAACCAGCTATTAAGAGTGGAGGATAGATTGAAGGGTTCGAAAAAAATTGTTATCCAAAACGGGTAAAATAATGCTTATCAAATAAGTGCTCAATAGTTTATCTATGTACTATATGAGCATATTTGAGATGCCTAAGCAAGTGGTTAGAAAAATTACTTCTCTTTAGTGACAATTTTTATTGGAAAAGATGGCATGAGTAGAGGTCTTCCAACAATAAAATGAGAGGTTGTTCAGATGTCATTGAGTTTGGTGGCTTGGGCATTGAGGACTTGAAACTTGAATATGACACTACTAGATAAGTAGTGGTGACGATACTCTAGAAAAGAATGTCCCTTTGGAAGCGAGTGATTTCCTCTTGTCATAATCCGGTTATGCAGAAGCCTTTTGTTACGTGGGATATGTCAAAAATCATGGTGGAATTTGGTCTAACATTTATAATTTAAAATTGAAGCATGATGATACCAGAGATAAAATTGTGAATGAGATATAAATGAGAGTGCATGGAAAATAATGCATTGACTTTATTTTGGGAGAACTTATGACTTAATGGTGCTCAAAGAGAGGGGATAAAACACGTGCGGTTAATAGTGTTATCACCTATGATTTAAGTAATTTGGCATGCTAGAAATAAGAGGATTTTTTATGGCAAGAAAATGAGTGTTAATGAAGCTATAAGTTTGCTTTGTTTTAGGTTGATCGATGGATCAAGGATATCAAAAAGGAAAACAAGTATGTTAATTATCATGCAATTGGCATTTAAAAGATCATGAAATGATGATGATGCTTGGGGGTTGGTACCTTGGAAGCGCGAGACATGTATGTTGTTGTTCATGGACTAGATGTGTCTTGACAAAAGTGTTTGTGGGTGTGACTTTGAGCAAAGTGGTATGTGCAATTGGATGTTGCCTTTTGATTCTGCAGGGCTGGAACCCATAGGATTGAAGAAGAAGAAGAAGCTTTATTTTTGGAATAGATTATATTTGACTTTGACTATTTTTTGTTTATCATACAATTCTAATTGTTTTGTTGTTGATGATGTGTCTGTAAAGGTCTCGTATGGTGTAAGACTATTTTTTTTAAAGATAATTCGTTACATCTATTGTTAACTTAGTTTTTGGTTGACACTCTTTTTCTTCAATAGATTAGTTTTCTATTAGGCTATGAGGTTTTTTAATAAGACCAATCTCATTTGAGTGTAGATGCTTTAGATTGTCTTCTTTCACGAGTCTCCGAACTTGGATTCTTATGCCTATCTATAAAAAAAAGGTTCACATTTTTTTTATATATGAAAATTGTCCATGTCTCGACTCGTATTTTTTGTATCTCCATATAGCTGGAACGAATAGACGGAGACGGAAGACGTAAACATTTTTACAATAATACCCTTGTTTGGTGGTCGTTCAATGGTGGTTCGGTGTCAGCTAGTGGTGGTCCGACAGTGGCTCGCAGTGGTGCGACGGCAGCCCGCACTGTCCGATGGCGGCTCGGGGTGGTTCGAAGGTAGTCTGGTGGTGGCCCGCGATGGTCTGACGATTGCCCACAATGGTTTCGGTGGTAGTCAATGGTGGTCCGGTGAGGGTCAATAATGTCATTTTATTTTTATGTCCATTGTCTGCATCCATACAAACAAACGTGATACTAAGACAGTCATTTTTCTATATTGTCTCTGTATCTCCGTCTCCGTCCACTCTTGAATCCAAACGCACCCTAAGTTATCATCAAGTCGGCGCAACATCAATGTGTAGGATGCAAACTTCAACGCAACTCCATGATCCCAACCCCCTTTACAAGTTGGGTTGTTAGAGGGCATCTTGTGGGTTGCCTTCTTGCAAGATGGTTGCTCTCGTGCCCAATTGTTCCTGCATGGGTTCTCTGTGGGCAGTTGTGAACACCGCCTTTCCTATCTACTTGATCATCGTCATTGACATTGTTTGCAACTGAAAGAATGTGTACCTACAGGGCACTCTAATGCTTAATTTAAAAAAGTGTAAGAGGTAATAATATGTATAAGGTAAAAATTCAATAGCTTTATAATATGAGTTTTGCTAACACAAATGCCTTAGTGTCCTTAGGGCATTTGTTAAAGATATTAAAAAATGTAAGTTTTTCAAAAATTAAAGAAGTTATGGTAGATTCATTATACAGAAGACATCAAAATGCATATTTTCAAGGTGAATCTTTTCTCTTTTGCTATCTTCCATTAATATTATAAGGGTTTTGTTAACTTGTTAGAAAAAACCTTATTATATAAATAATTTGTATCACACTTTTAATTGTAAAATGAGAAAAATGTGTACAAATGATACTTAGTTTTATTTATTTCAAAGTTACTGATCCTATATACTTATTTATATGTTATTAATTTCTTTTATTGATAATTTTTTTTCCTAAAAAAAGTCTTTAAACTTTATGCGAGTCTCTTTCTAAAAAGTGGAGTGCTATTGATATATATAATAGTATCATTCATCTCTTTTTCTTTGATGAATATGTTGATAAGTTGTTAATATTTTTATCAAAATTATCAATATTTTTATGAGATGGAAAAAATGGATGATACAATATTTTTATGAGATGAAAAAAAATATGTTAGAGTATTTTTTTCTAAAAATGGAATCCCAAACATACGTATGCTCTCTAATTCAAAATCCTTGTGTCTTTCACTAATTAATCACTACAGCATATACTTTGTTATTCCATGAAATAACTCATTCATTAAGAAGATAGGTCCAAACAAGAAAAATAAAAGAATAAAAAAATATTATTCCCTCTGTTTTTTTTAATTGTCCAGTTTTAAATGCGCGCAGGTATTTAGGAAACAGTAATGCTACACGTACAACCAATATACATCCAACTCATCCAACCAAAATACGCATTAATTTTATTTCATTAAATTCACACACATCTTAGCTTTCATTGTGATTGTAATTAAATGCTATATGTGGGCCACTATGTGAGTTGGATGGAAGATGGATGTATTCAAGTTGTACCACCAACATTTTTCATTTAGGAAATGATTGGTATAGTATAAAAATTAACAAAATGTACACCTACTTTACTAAATTACCCTTTATTACTTTACTTGGTAAAAGAGTAAAAGAGATTAGTGAGTAGTATTAAATAGGGGTAAAAGAGGAAGAAAATAATAAATGTTGTCTCAAAATTTAAAATGGACAATTAAAAAAAACGTACGCAACTCTAAATTGGACAATAAAAAAAAACGGAGGGAGTAAAAAGCAACATGTGACTCATTAAATGATTAAATTATGTAGATTTTCCCAAAACAAAGTAGTATAATGTTTGGCCCTTTGTCAATAGTTTAGGAGATCCAATGTTAATTCCCCTGTGCCAGATACTTATCTAAACCTAAAGGAAAAGAGAGAAAGAAAGTAAAAACAGGGGAATATAACACTAAGCACTGACTAGTACATTTCATTGACTTGAAGTATTATCATATTATTGTCACGTATGTACAATACCCTCACCTTCCATTTCTAGGCACTTTTTTCTTCTTGCCCCCACTTCTCTTTTTTGCCTTATTTTCTTTCCTTTTTCAAATGCATATATGGCAACATATATAGGTAGTATAGTGAGCTACACTATTACAAGTTCTTTTTTGCTTGATTTGATGTTCATGATATATAGTTAATTTAAATGAATGAGGATGAAGTTCAAGTGTGTTTGTAAAACTTGATCAAGATTATGTATATGAGTTACAAAATTAGAGTAACCACCTAATTGATTGTTTTATTTAACTTCTCATTTTTAACATAAAATTTTACTTTTCAATGTGATTATTTATGAGCAATATTCTTTTTACTCTTATTAAATAGAAGTTTGACTGCCAACGTTACTAGGACCTAGTTGCAAAATTGATCCAAGGTTATTCTAGTTCGAACAATAGTTCAACGGATGATCAATAGTTAAACCAGTTGAATCAAATTTAATTAAATAAATATCTAAAAATATACTAATTATATAATATTTTGAATAAACTTTAACAACTAGCAAGCTAGTCTAGTAGTTGCTAGTGTGCTTTACAACCTAATGATAAGGGATCAAATCCTTCATGTGCAATTTTTGGAAATATTCAAAAATTCTCTTAGAGACATGATACTAGAAATTGAGTTGTAACCGGTTTAGACCAAGTTGAGTCGGCCATAACTGGTCAGTTCGCACTGATATTGATCGATTTTGATGCTTTTTGTTCCAAATGGTCAATCGGATCGGTCTGGTGATTGATTCACCGATTTTCGAGTTGAACCGACCAATTCGATCTGATTCTGATAACCATGTTAAAGTTTATAGAACACTTCTGTTTGGTTTAGATTTTGATAGAATTGCTTTTAAAATAATTGATGTTGAAAGAATTGTGTTTAAAATAATTGAGGTAGAAAAATTTATTAGGGAAGTCAATACTGAAGCATGTAATGCTAACTCAGTCAACACTGAAGTTGGTTAGGTCACTGTTAGTTGCTGTTAGTAGCTGTTATCAAGATTAGTTTTCTCTAACAGTTTATCACACTTGTAATATCCACTATAAGTACCATTGCTTGTAAGCTCTGCAGAATCACTTGTGCAATACAATTACAATCTCATTCTTCATCTCTAAACTCCCTCTCTCTCTCTCTTACTCAAGCTTTCTCTCCTTCCCTTTGAGTGGTTTCTGATACCTTACATGGTATCAGAGCTATCTCGATCCATGGAGAACCCACCTTCCGCTTTCTCACCCAAGAAATTCACAAGTCCGATCCCATTCAAGCTAGATCAAGAAAATTACACAGCATGGAGGCATCAAGCACTCATATGCATCAAGGCAAACAAATTGAAAGATCACCTCAACAAGAAAAAGATTCCAGCACAATTTGCGTTAGATGAAGATGCAGCAGCAGAGAAAGAAGCGCAAGAATATCAAAATTGGGAGCAGCAAGATCAACACCTCATGGCGTGGTTGCTGACTTCAATGAGCTCAGAATTCACCAATCGATTGGTAGAATGTGATTTTGCACATGAAGTATGGACAAAGATCGAAGAATATTTTGCAACAAGAATGAAGTCAAAGATTAAGCAATTAAAAACTCAGCTGAAAGGGATCAAGAAACAGAGCACTGCAGCAGACTACCTTTCAAGAATCAAGAAAATTACAGATGCACTCGCTGCCTTGGGAGCTCCAGTCTCCAGAGAAGATCATGTTGAGATAATAGTTGATGGTCTCACTGAAGAGTACACTCCATTGATCACGTTGGTAACATCCCAATCTGAATTCATTTCTGTCAGTGAAGTAGAGTCCTTAGTTCTTGCACAGGATGATATAATTGAAAAGTTTCGAAGGACTGAGCTTGGATCCATGCAAGTAAATCTTGTTCACAACAGTGGTCGTGGACAAACAGCTGAAATGAACTATGGAAGAGCACAAGGGTTTCGAGGTCGTGGCCGTGGCAGAGGCCAGCGAGGAGGAAGGTTTTGGTCATCAAATGGCAGTCCTCAATGCCAGTTATGTGGAAAATTAGGGCACACTGTGTGGCAATGCTGGCATAGGTTTGATCAGGCCTATGAAAATCCACTAAAAACGGTCTCGAATCAGCCTCCTCCACCACCTGGATCCTTTCACAATCCAAATACTTCTAATTTTGCGCAGCAGCATACTCAGCAACCTCAAGCATATCTTGCAACACCAGCCACTCTTCAAGATCCAGCCCGGTATGCTGATACAGGGGCCACAAACCACCTGACATATGATGAAGATAATCTTGCCTCAAGTGTTGAATATGAAGGGCCTGCCAGGTCTACACTGGTAATGGTGCAGGTATGAGTATTGCTCATGTTGGCAACACCCTGTTACAGTCTTCAAAATCCAAAATGATCTTTAAGCTGAATGATATCTTACATGTCCCATCTGTCACCAAAAACCTCATAAGTGTCTCGAAATTCACTGATGATAATGAAGTTTATTTTGAATTTCATCCTAAATTGTGTTTTGTCAAATCTCAGGTGTCAAAGGACTTTCTTCTACAAGGAACTCGTAATGGGGGACTTTACAAGTTTGATAGAGTGTCAATTCTGAATCCTTACTTAGGTCCTAGCTTGTATCATATATCTTGTAACAGTCATATCTCTTTGTTTGATCTTTGGCACAAACGTTTAGGTCATGCCTCTTCAAAAGTTGTAAAGAAAGTTCTATCAATTTGTAACATTCCTGATTCATCAAATAAAGATAACACTTCCTTATGTGATGCTTGTTGTATGGGTAAACATCACCAGTTGCCTTTCTTTAATTCTGAGACACAATATAATGCACCATTAGACCTTGTTTACACTGATCTTTGGGGACCTTCTCCAATCCCTGGTAAATCAGGAAGCAGATATTATATAAGCTTTGTTGATGCTCACACCAGATTCACTTGCATCTATTTACTGCATCAAAAATCCCAAACCTTCTCTGCCTTTCTGCAATATAAAGCCCTTATGGAAACCAAAACTGGCTTAAAATTGAAAGCCTTACAATCTGATAATGGAACAGAATACCTTTCCAATGCCTTCACTTCATACCTTCAAACAAATGGTATCTCTCATAGACTCACTTGCCCATACACTAGCCAACAAAATGGAAGTGCAGAAAGGAAACATCGCCAAATAACAGAAACAGACCTTACCCTATTAGCCCAAGCCTCTCTCCCTTTATCCTTTTGGGATGAAGCATTTTTAACAGCCACATTCATTATAAACCGACTCCCCTCACCTGTCCTTAACAATAAATCACCTCTTGAAACCTTGACCAATTCTATCCCAGACTGTTCTTTCTTAAAGACCTGTGGCTGTACCTGTTACCCCTTTCTCAAACCATATAATCAGCACAAGTTGAATTTCAAATCCCACAAATGTGTCTTCATTGGTTACTCGAATAAGCAAAAAGGATACAAATGCCTCTCCCCCTCAGGAAAAGTGTATGTGTCTAGACATGTCCTATTTGATGAAAATGAGTTTCCTTATTGCTCTTTATTTCCCCAATCAAAAGAACCCGCATCATTGTCTTCACGTGTCCTAAATCCAATCATACTTCCCAAATCCACTACACCTACTTCACCAAACACATCCAATGCCAACATTGATCAATACTCTAACTCTGCACCTATATCAGTTTTAGATCTAACAAATGCCACTGACTATGTGCCTAGTGTTGAGATTACAGGTTCTAGCTCTGAGCTCTCCAATTCTGTCGTTGTATCATATAGCACTGCTGCTGTTATTCAATCAGAACCTGTCCTGGCACAAGAATCTGATAGTGCTCCAACTATCATGCCCTCTGATCACTCTACTAGACCAGTTGCAGCTAATGATCATCCAATGCAAACTAGGAGTAAGTCTGGAATCTTTAAACCAAAAGTTTTCACAGTAGTGGCAGACAACACTACCCTGGATCTTGTTAACAATGAGCCTAATTCTGTTTCCCAGGCCCTCAGTTCTTCCCATTGGGAAAAAGCTATGCAAGAGGAATATGAAGCCTTGCAAAAGAATGAAACTTGGTCTCTTGTTACACCTCCTGCCAATGTGAATCCCATTGGATGTAAATGGGTTTTCAAAATTAAAAAGCATCCGGATGGCTCTATCCAAAAGTATAAGGCAAGATTAGTGGCAAAGGGGTTTCACCAACAAGAAGGCTTAGACTATGATCAAGTGTTCAGCCCAGTGGTTAAGCCGGCTACAGTTAGAGTAATGATGACAGTAGCTCTCTCAAAGGGCTGGAAAATACGGCAGTTTGACTTCAATAACGCCTTCCTAAATGGAGCTCTTCAAGATGATGTGTACATGGTTCAACCTGAAGGCTTTGTCACATCAAACCCCTTGCAAGTGTGCAAGCTGCAGAGAGAATTGTATGGCTTAAAGCAGGCTCCAAGGGCCTGGTTTACTACACTTAGCAGCACCTTAACCCGTTTTGGCTTCTCAAGCACCAAGGCAGACCCTTCACTCTTCACTAGGTTTGCTAAGTCTTCAACCACTTATATACTTGTTTAGTTGATGATATATTGGTAACTTGAGATAACCCAACAGAGATTCAACTCCTCATTTCTCAACTTCATGACACATTCTCATTAAAAGACCTTGGTGAAATGAATTACTTCTTGAGTATCGAGGCTGCAAAATCAGAAGATGGCACTTTGATTCTGTCTCAATCAAAATACATCAGGGATTTACTAAAGAAAACTGCAATGGGAACAGCCAAGTCAATGCCAACCCCCATGGTTTCATCACTTAAACTCTCTACTTTTGGTGGCACATCTTTCTCTGATCCAAAGATGTACAGGTCTGTGGTTGGTGGTCTCCAATATGCCACTATCACAAGGCCTGATCTGTCTTATGCAGTTAACAAAGTCTCACAGTTCATGCAAAGTCCTAATGAAGATCACTGGAAGGCAGTAAAGCGCATCCTCAGGTACTTGGCTGGCACTATTGATCATGGTCTCAAGTTTCACAAGATCTCAGACTTCAGATTGATAGCATTCTGTGACTCCGACTGGGGGTCAGACATTGATGATCGCAAATCCACTTCAGGGTATTGTGTTTACCTTGGCTGCAATCTTGTATCATGGTCTAGTAGAAAGCAACATGCTGTCTCCCGCTCATCAACTGAAGCAGAGTTTCAAAGTATGGCAGCAGCCCTTGCTGAACTTACTTGGCTCCAAACTTTACTATCAGAAATGCACATCTCCAGCCTAGTTTCCCCATCCATTTACTGTGACAATCAAGGAGCAGTCATGCTAGCAGCAAACCCAGTACTGCACAGCAGATCCAAACATTTTGAATTGGATTTGTATTATGTGAGGGATCGACTCGTGCAAAACAAGGTTCATGTTCAGCACATTCCAGCTTTGGAGCAAGTAGCAGATGTCCTAACTAAACCACTTTCAGCACCTCTCTTTGTCAAATTCAAGGACAAACTCAAGGTTGTGAGCTCCACACCCCTTAGTTTGAGGGGGGATATTAGGGAAGTCAATACTGAAGCATGTAATGCTAACTCAGTCAACACTGAAGTTGGTTAGGTCACTGTTAGTTGCTGTTAGTAGCTGTTATCAAGATTAGTTTTCTCTAACAGTTTATCACACTTGTAATATCCACTATAAGTACCATTGCTTGTAAGCTCTGCAGAATCACTTGTGCAATACAATTACAATCTCATTCTTCATCTCTAAACTCCCTCTCTCTCTCTCTTACTCAAGCTTTCTCTCCTTCCCTTTGAGTGGTTTCTGATACCTTACATGGTATCAGAGTGTTTGGAAAAAAATGTTAAAAAAGTGGATTTGAGAGGGTTGTTGTGAGATAGTAAAAGTAAAAGCTAATACTTTTAGCTTCCATTAGAATCAATTATTTTCAAAGTGATACACTCTTTCTAGAAGTAAAATAACAAAACAAACGCATTCACTTTTTTCTAACTCAATTTTAAAAAACGCATCGTGCTTTTTAGGTGCAACCAAACATGCAGTAATTTAAGAACTTACTCGTGAAATTATTTTTTGATCTCTCCTTCATAACTCCATGAATAATATATTAAAAAATATTAATGTTACTAAGACAAATAAAATATCCCACGATAAACTTCACCAACTTTAGGACATATTATTGTAATTTGTTAATAAATATCTTTACTCATTATTATCCTTCAAACTTTCTAGTCTTCAGATAAGCATGGTTGAAGCCAAGCCATCAATTTCAACCGTCCACCAATAATTGATAGTTGAATGAAAAATAATAATTTTTTAATCAAGGATCTTATAAATCAACTCTCAAGGCTTTCAATTTCAAAGTCAGAAATGTTAAGTGTGTTAACTCGTCCCTTCCAATTTTCTAAGTTAAATATGGTCAAAGACTCAAGGTTGTAGTTGGTAGAAGTATATAGTAGTAGTTGATTTTATGCCAAATCACCCACATTTATCCATTCACCTTTTTTTATTGGTACATTTTCTTTTCCCATTTCATTTTATTTTCTTGTAAAATTTCACTTCCCCTCTTATGAACTTGAACTTACATTGATGGTTCAACTACTATACTGTCTAATAATAATGGGTCCCATAACCATAGCCATGAGTAACACACATTTGATGGAAACCTTAAGCAAATTCAGGTTAGGGTAAATAAATGCACTATGGTTTCCCTTATAGCTTAGTCCCTCTATGCAATAAATAGGGTCTCCCAAATTTGTTATAGAACCAACAAGTTGTGCTGCTGGTGATGACCATTTACAATTACTCAACTTTATAAAAAAAGGGTAAGACCCCATTAATTATGGATATTAGTATTTTTTCTAAAGGGTTTTGCTTACGTCACGTGTTAAGGATACTACAAATAGGAAGTTCTAGAAAAAATTAAAGTATTATAATGGGTCTAATACACAGAAAATATAAAACATAATTGTTTTTCAAGATAAAATTTTTCATTTTTAATACCTTAATAAGTGTCTTTAGAATACTTGTTAGCACAACCTTTTTTAAAAATCTTAGATTGTGACTAGCACCCATATCCAAAGTTGATTATTTTCGTGTGTTTGTATTATATAATATTTTAAATTAAAATCTAAAAAAATTTGCTTGCTCTGCCATTAGGGGCTGTGATACTTCACATGGTTAGATTATTAAAAAAGAAAGTGATGTACAAAAAAATGTTGTTGTGTCCTTTAAATGTTTGAAAAGAGCATCCACCTACAATTTGTCAAAGTGATGTGTTTAATGGGTGCTACTACTGCATGAAACTAATTAAGGCCATTTACTAGACCAATTCATTAATAGACCTAACAAGCATTAAATGGCCAATTTAATTTTTATCATAGTCTTTAAAGTTGCTCACCTAACTTCTCATATGACTTTGATGTTTATTCTCTGAATTCTGTGGAGCCGTAGATGTAGCGCACACACCTCTACTTGCCCCCATTAATTATTAATCAACTAAAACGTACTGCTTTTCAATGCAAATATTACTTATATACTTGCTTTCTCATGTTTAGCATAGTACTAGTACCTCATAAATTTTTTTATGTTCTTAAAAAAATATTTTAATATTAAATTTTGGTAATTACTCCCTCCGTCCACGAATAATTGTCTTTTTAGAAAATTCTTTTGTCCAATATTATTTGTCATTTTAGAATTTTAAGAAAACATTTATTATTTTTTTTCCAATTTTATCCTCACATGCATTCTCTCTCATATCTCTTATACTCCCTCCATTCCAAAATATTAGTCATTTTAGGGAGAAAAAAAAATTCCACAATGATAGTCATTTTCAACTTCCAATGCCAATTTAATTTTTTCATACCTATTATACCCCTAGTATTATTTCTCTTTCTTTCTTGAATATTACTCCAAGGGACCACTAGTCATCTTTCTTTCTCATTAATGTTTTAGGTAGTTTAGTCATTTTAATATATCCTT
Organism: Aeschynomene evenia; assembly: GCA_013621005.1. NCBI lineage: Eukaryota > Viridiplantae > Streptophyta > Magnoliopsida > Fabales > Fabaceae > Aeschynomene > Aeschynomene evenia. The sequence continues at coordinate 14,618,085 of CM024272.1, forward strand.
TTATAAAAGTAAGAATATTTATTGAATTTCTTAATCTACGTGTAAAAACCTTAAAAGACTAATATTTTGGAATGGAGGGAGTAATAATTATTACACAAAAAACTAAAAGGACAATTTAGTCATTATATATTATTTTTACATATAAAGTTTGTGCTATAATGACATTCTTAATATCCGTGAAAAGTCTAAAACGTCATTTATTGATGGACGGAGGGAGTACTATTTAAGGGTGTTGGTTAAGAAGATTATGATTAAAAGGTTTTAAGAATTTTGATATTTTTATTGAGTTTTGCTAACAAATGTCCTAATGGCAGATGTTAAGATAATAAAAGAGGAAAAATTCACCTTGAAAATATGCATTTTAATATCTTCTATATAATGGACTTACCATAACTTCTTTAATTTTTAAAAAAACTTACATTTTTCAGTATCTTTAACAAGTACCCTTAAGGTATTGGGTTAACAAAACTCATTTTTATTATGTCAAAATAAAATTGGTAAAATTTTACCTTTTTAACACAATTTTTTACTCTTAAAATCTTAATAAATGCACTTAAGAGAGGGAGTTTAATTTGGAAAGATAAGAAATTGGATTCTTTTATGAAATTGAATTCAATTTCTTAATTTAATATTAATTTTTTATTTATAAAGTCTAAGAATTGAAATCATAATAAGAATATAATTGAATTGAATTCTAAGATTTATATAAAAATAGACAATAGAATTCAATTTCCATGAAAAAATAAAAAATAAGTCAGACCCAATTAAATATGATTATTTGACTTAGAAATTAATTCGAGTTAAAACTTATTAAAATACTCGATACCCAAATTGCACTTAAGAGTTTATATTTAAAGAACATTTATAATTATTTACTTTATTTTATACTATTTTAAAATTAGATCAAGCATTAAATGTATTTTAAAATAATGTAAAGATTTAATATAATAATAATGCAAAATTTCTTTAGGAGAGGATTATCTTCACTATCTCAACATTAGTGGTGCTATTTTTTTCCCCCAAAAAGAATAAAAGAAATGAGTCCTAGTGTCTCCAAATCACTAGTTAAGGCTAGGAATATGATTGCAATATAATATCAAAATGCCTAGGTAAGAAAAAAAAGTTTCAAATGTAGTATACAAGTCACATCACTTAGTTTCATCCAGTTCCTAAGAAACGACCTATGACACTATTTAATTATTTATCTCATCCATTGACTTTAACATTTTTAGTATGCAATTTTTTAAGCTAAAAAATTCTCGACATATTTTACTTTTAATATATCTGAATTTTAAGATATGGAGTAGTTAGATATATATATATATATATATATATATATATATATATATATATGAGGTAGTTGTACATGCGGGACAATAAGGTTATAATAAAAAGTTTTAGGTTAACTAGTTACGGTAAACTTAGTATGTCCGACAGGATAAATTAAAATTTCATAGATTGAGACTTGATAATATAAAATATGTTAAGACGTTAATGATATATAATATTTTTATATAATATTGTATAATACGTACATTATATGATATACATCTACCAAAAAAAACATTATATGATATACAGTACTATTCAGTCTATTCTTTCAGCAACATTATTAATAATTCTAATATCAAGTACATAATTAACCAAAACTAAGACTAGAATAAAATAATAGTTTTTGAATTATATTATCCATTCATAAATTTTAATTTAAAATAAAAGATAATATTTAAATATATTTATTTGCAGTTATATATATTTATTAAGATTTAATTGTCATGCACTGACACTGTAAAATATTTTACACTGTTAGCCAATAAAAGATTATTGCCACATGGTCTATTTTATTACCAACTATCCATAAACTCTAAAAAACTACCCACTTTATACTTATGTGTCAAATTTCAATTGAATGACGGTGTAAATTATTTTTACACTGTTAGAGTATAGAAATTAAACTCTATTTATTATTATAAATATCCATAAATTTTTATTATATAAATTTAAATTTATATTAAATATACACTAATCAAGTAGGCTTAAATAGTCAGGGTACAATGCATTATTGCTTGTAATCCTATGTTAGCTTACGGTTGATTTCATGTTGTTCACAAAGCAATTTTTGAATTTTTAAAAGAGTATTACTATATGTATAATGAAAGACTAATCAAACCAATCAATCAGCAATTCAGCTCATTAAAATTCTAATAATTATTTAGAAAAAAATCAAAATAAATCTAATAATTATATTGGTTGGTTTACTATTGTAAACCAAATTGTAAAAAGTTGTTTTGCTAAGAATTTAGAAAATAATAAAAATTAATAATAATATGGTGTAATACTGTAATATTTACTCCTCCGTCCACAAATAATTGTCCTTCTAGAAAATTCTCTTGTCCAATATTATTTGTACTTTAGAATTTTAAGAAAACATTTATTATTCTTTTTCCAATTTTATCCTCACATGCATTCTCTCTCATATCTCTTATAATAATTATTATATAAAAAACTAAAAGAACAATTTAGTCATTATATATCATTTTTATATATGAAGTTCTGTGTTTTAATTACATTCTTAATAACTATGAAAAGTCTAAAACATCATTTATTGATGGACGGAGGGATAATTAAGTAACTGACTGTAACAATGCATTCTTAGCTTCGTATTACTTCCATTCAACTGATCATATCAAAAGATGTCTAATCAACATTTTACAAATAATTAATGAAACGATACGAAAAAGGTGCAATACATGCATACATACCTAACAAACAATTAATGTGACGATATAACTTCTTTCATTTTATTTTCTCTCCTACCGCAAGAGTTGAATGCCTTTGATGACAAAGTCACACATTATATATATATATATATAGAGTTTAATTTTGGTGCAGTGAATGTGTAAAGGTATTTTACATTGTCATTCAATCAAAATACTCATTTTGTATGATTTTTCAGGTAGTGGAAGAGAAAAAACACAATCATAACTGACGTGACAGTACATATAGTTGAATGATTATTGTGTAAAAAAATTGTATAATGTCAATGAATATAAATTAAATTATATATATATATATATCACGTAACGTAAAGTTATCAAAACTTAATTAATACACATGGAAGATATAAATAACGATCTATTTGTTTTTTGAAAAGAGTTTTTAGCTTTTTTTATTTTCAATCTATTTCTTATTTTTCATGATTTTCATTTGGTGTCCCCTAATTATTTTCATTATTGCGTTATTATTAAGAACATGATTATATTATAACACTCTTATAATAATAACATACATAAAATGTTTTAAGATTGTTTTTACACAATATAATTGTTTAAATTTTTTGTCGAATACATATGTAAATATATATAATTGATTATTCTGATCACATCTATTACATAGTTATGCAAATAGAATAATGTAAATAAATGATTGCATACAGTAAAATTGAATTTCTCAATAATTATATAAGGTGTAATATATAATTAATTGATTATGTAGAAATTTCACACTAATTTAATTGGAAATCATCTTTTTTTTACCAATTTAAATTTATGTTTAAACATTGTTATGCAACTATCGTTTCAAGAACATATTCATAGGGCTATTTATTGATATATATATATACATATATATATATATATATATATTTATATATAAAAAGTTTAGAAGAGTTCCAAACTGAACAATCTACTCAAAGAGTTCTTAATAATTTTTTTTTTCAATATGACAAATAAAATATCTACGATAAAATATGAATAGAAATTAAACAAGAGATAGAAGTTGACTTGAAAGGTGGTGCTTACAACATAGTAGATGTCATAGCAATAAATGCGAGTTAGAAGTATCACATTTCTTGAGTACCTAACTAATAATGGTGAAAGGGACCCAGTTAATTCCGAAGCTAACATGATGCACCCATCTATTTATATTAATAAGACTAAATTCCAAATTGATAATAGACAATTTTTGAATTGTACAAGCTGATTTTTTTTTACAATTGAAAATATTCTAATTGATCCGTAATAATGTTAAAAGTCAGATATCATAAGATTCATGTACGAAAAATGTTAACGGTGTTAATGACAATTTTATTTTTATACAAATTGACCTCTGACAATTTTATTGTTGAAAAATTAGTCCATAATTTTATTTAATTTTTTTATTATTTATTTTTTTATTATAATATGTATTTTTAAGCATTCTTAAATTAACTTTATATATCTCCTATTTAATTATTACCACTCATTTTTAATGCATTTATTTTATTACTTCTAAAAAGTTATTTATTAAATTTTACTTGTTGAAATCTTCAAATTTTAAATTATGCATATTAAAATTTATATTAATAATTGATATTAAATATAAAATTTAACTATTTTAAATTATATAAATTTTTTCATTAACTGATTTGATTATTTTTTATTATTCATAAAATATTATTATCAATAAATCAATAATATATTTAGGTTCGAATTTACAGTATACTCTATATATAATAATATATTAACTAAAAAATTTATAATATTAATATAATTATAACTTTTAATTATCTCTTAAATAATTAATATTACTACTTACTGATGAGTTTATCATGAACCCCAACTTATATTAACCATACACTTTTTTTATTTTATATATGTGTCTTTGGCTTCTCTCGCAAATTTGTTGCTATGTCTTCTTCATCCATCTACGTGCAATTTGGGGACCCATTTTCGTGCCACAAAGATCTACAACTTTGAGTCACGAGCTATAGCTACGTACATAGAATCTTTGGATATAATTTATGATGAGAAATATACTACTATAACTAAAAATGAGTCAATATTTAATCAATATTTATTATTTAGTATTAATATTAATGAATCTCACTTTTACATATAAGTTCTTAATATTCAGTAGTATATATATATATAAAACATTTTTCACAATTTATATATAAGTGACCTAATTACATGTAGAATAATGAACCAATAATTTCATCTCTATAAAGTACATGTGACATTAATTATATTTAATAATAATGTTTTAAAGGGTTTTTAATAATTAGATAGAAATTATGATAAAAGATAGAAAAATAAATGAATTACTAATATGATATTGTATAGAGAATTGGTGCCTAGCTATTTATAGGTCTAATACGATTAGGTCAAAATATAATGATATAATTAATTTAATATCAAAGTAAACCAAATGGATGGATAAAAATTAACCTAAGATATCAAGTTGAATAAATCTGAGATATTATTATGATATTATTGTTTGTTTAGACAATTAATTATGTCCCTTCCAGATAACTTATATATCAAATTAGTTCTGATTTTTTTTATATTATATTTTGATGTCCGAATGAAAGATGCAATGATATAAAGTGATTTAATGAAATTATATATACAATGAGAAATAAATTAATATCACATGTATTTTTCTTTTTAATGATCAAAATGATATATCATATATTTGTTGGAATAAGTTAACCCAAAGTCACACATAGGAAAGAAAGAATTATGCTATTTATTATATATTTACTTATATATCCCAAACATTCAAACATCTCATCACTCACAATACACATTGATCATCCTACCATTACTTTTTATCTTAAATCATTCTTTCTTCATCATTCCTATCACACATTGATGAATGTATGCATTTATATGGATGTACAAAATGTCTTTCTCATATGGAGTCTTGTTTGTAATTTATAAATTGAGTTTTTGATTGTTTAGGTCGATTTAGTATGATGTAGATCAAATGGATAATCGAACCAATATAAGAATTTGGTGTAATGTATGATGTATCTTTTTGCTACTTTTTTCTTGTGTTGTTTCTTCTCTTGAGAGATGCTTATTTTGTATATTTTTTTAATGATTATGCTGCCCAACAATAGTATTAGAGCCAATAATAATGGTTCGAGTTAATTTGGTTGTTTTGAGTATCGAGTGAAAAATAGCTTGTGTCAAAGTCTTATTTTGACAATAAAAAGGTCATGCGGTGTGTTTGATACACTTTTATTGTACAACAGAAATACATCAAACTAATATCCAATGTATGTTATGTATTATATGTAATATGTGTTATACGTAAACAAACATTATTGAAACATACATAGGCACAAGTTAAAGGGCAGGTATGGCTCTTATTAGCTTGTTTATAACATTTAATACTCGTGAAATACATAGTTTGGAAGGATAATATTTAGGATGATAGTTGTTTGCAATCGATTTTGGATGATAGGACTTTGGATTAAGGAAAATTTGTTGGCAGTTAACTCAAATTAAAGCTCCATATTGGAAAGAATTGAGTTTGGTTTGTAAGGATATGATCTTTAAAAACTGTCCATGTAATGAAATATTTGTAAGAATAATTTACAAGTTCAAATGTTCAAATTAAAAGCCGCACGTTATAGACCTATAACCCCTATATAAGGGGTCATGGATGCATGGGAGGTCAAATGTTTATTTTGTATTTCTTTTATATATTCTTATTTTGTTCAACACATATGATGTATATTTTTTATTACGGACTAATTAAATTTATATAAATTTCACTTTTTTAGAGATTAAATCATGTCATATGTATATGTATTTTTTTTATGAACTAAATTGATTGTGTTTTTTATTTCAAAAATTAAACTAATGTTATATGTCTATATATACAAGGGACAAAATTGATATATATTTTAGTCCTGTATGCATATATATCCTTTTTAATTGAGTAATGTTAAAAAGATTAAAAATAAGAACGATGTGGACTTAATTAATTGTGAATATTGAAAACGTGCACTCCCTTTATCATGCATAACAGGATAAAATTGGATCAAATTTCTTGCTATATAATGTTAGTTTCGTATATCATCATACTATATTTTATATTACATAAAATACTTAATATCCTTTCGTCATCGAAAATATGATCAAAAGTGAAATTCCAGTAAAAAAAAGTAACCTTTGTTACTAAAAATAACAAATTACTAATTATCAAAATATACTTAAAGCATAATTATTTTAAGAGTTTAATTATGATGCACTGTCAGCAAATCACATCCATTGATTTGTGTGACTTTTTAGTTAGTGAGTAACTGAGATAAAGACTTTTATTGATATGTCAATTCATGATTGAATGTCTGTGTGAAATTACTTTACACTGACAATAAATTAAAACAATAATGCTAAGTGGACTATAAAAAACCAGCCCATACAGCCAGTGGGTCTATTTTGGCTTTAGTTTTGGCCCAAATAATCATTGAGATTGTAATGAGCTGAGTAATTATGGCTCAAAATCTCATTTATTGACTGGTTTGGCTGGTTTTATATTATTCATTTAGCATCACTCAGTTAAAATTAAGCTCTTATTTTTTAAGATTAAACACCGATTTTTTTATGACAATATCATCAATGGCTATATTGGTCTTTACAAATTTTTTATTTTATTTTTGTTTTATAAATGATCATCACGTGGAGTGTTAAACAGTGAAATAATGTTGCCACACAATAATTGACAACAAAATGTCATTGTTGAACTTGAATCTCATCCAACCAACTTAGGTTATCTTCTCATTTCCATCGCATACTTTTGTACTTTCTAGGACCACGAGACCCCATATATTGTGTTAGGGGCCAATCTATACATTGATGATACTATCAACAATGAATAATATGGATGTCTATTACATATTTATTGTATAATTTTAGTTTATATGTACTATATATAAAAAGGATTGGAAAAAATAACTACCATTTTCGTGTCCACACTCATTTAGTAGTTACTTTTTAATTTTAAAATTAAAATTATAAAATTATAAAAATGTAAAAGATAACTGCCTTTATTTTTGTGTTATTTCTTTTACTATTTATTTAATTTTTTTTACATCTTTATAGAAAAATTAAAATATATATATAATATGACTCGACAAAAAAATAAAAATGCAATTTGGCGGGCAAGAAATGTTTGACAAGACACTAATATATAATACATATTGTTGTCTACTTATATTTAATTTAAAAAAATACAAAATTATTTTTTATTCTTACTATAAAATATAACCAAAAAACAAAAATTATGATTAAAACTTATTAATTATTTAAAGAGCTTAATTACAATAATGCACATACAGTGTCTGATTTTACACTATCATCCAATCAATGTATTATATTTAATCTCTTATTTAAATTTATTTTAAAAATAATATATAATTTTAAAATATTTCTATTTCACCTTTTAGGTTTAAGTATACTTCTGTCCTTAAACATAAGTAAGTTTTTTTTTTCCCTTGATAATAAAAAATAATTTTAATTCAGTCTATAAAGTTTGTTTGTTCATGTTAAATGAATGATGACCCAGCGAAGAAACGATTATTATATTATCCATCAATCATACTCAATATATATATAGTTGATGATGTTTTAATTTACTAACCACATATATATCATATAATTATTAGAAATACTATTGGTGCATATGAAAACATATTTATGTATAATATGTACATACTTCTAAATTCAACAAATTAAAGGTAATAAAATGTATATATAAGATATGTAAGAAAAAAAGATATTTATGTACAAATAACATTTTTGTATAATTATATATGTATGTTCACGTTTTTTTTGTAAAATGAGTTGTTAGATTTGATAAGGTGACCCTAATTGGGGTTATATATATCTCTGGCTTTGCAAAGCAAAATAATTTTGTCCATATTAATTCCTCCATTTTACTTAAAAAAATTCAATAATTTTTTTTTTCTAATAGCTACCGTTGTATATCGGCGTTTCTTAATTGGGTTATGCTAAATAAACAATACAAAATCAGCCCAATCAGTCAATAAATGAGATTTTGGGCCATAATTACTCATCCATTACAATCTCAATGATTATTTGGACCAGAATAGACTCATTGGCTGTATGGGCTGGTTTTTCATTGTCCACTTAATATTGTTGTTCTTGATTAAGTTTTCGGTTTCTAACTATTTTCTCTGTAATCAACTATCATTAGATAAGTTCGAAACAAATCTAGTGATGTAATCTTGAAGGAAAAATTATTCTAATCAAGCTAACAAAGAGTTAACACATTAAATATTATATATTAAAAATATTAAATAAGTCTATTTATTAATAATTTTTTTAAGTCTTTTTATATGAGTAATATTATATGTAATCACAAAATCAGTCCCCATATGTAATAATCTAATTTTTTTAAATTATTAATCTAATTTTTAAAATATTAGATTAATATGTACATATAAAAATTATTACATATGGTGGCTGAAGATGACTGATTTTGTGGTGTATAAAAAATATTTCTCTTTTTATATATAACATTTAATAGGTTGACTCTCTATTGACTAACTTTGGTTGTACATATAGCATTGCTGCCGAATGCACAAAAAATTGTGAAATTTCATTTTTAATTATTTTTACTACAACTACAACTAAGAAAAGCAGAGTAAGTGATCTAGGTATAAATAAACCAATAGCAATGTGTAAAATTAGAAGAATATAGAGAGGAATTATGTGAATGAATATGTAAAATAATATGGAAATATTTTTTATTATTCATATTGTTCAAGTATAAAGGACAATGTCTACTTATATGTAAACATTAAATTAAAATCAAATCAAAAGATATTAATCCAATATCATTGTAAATCAGACAATGATACACTATATAATTTTCTCTTAAATCTAGATCATATCATATTAATCAAGAATATGACATATGATCTTATTCTTTAATACCTTTCCACAAGTTGAAATATGCGAACTTAAGCTTATCCGATCCAAGTTGAGATTTTTAGTGCAATACAACCAACTTGAGAAAAAAATGAAATGTCCATTAAGGTTCATATAACTAGCTATAATGACTTATTTGATTACCATAGTCACATTGAATTAATTAAATGACTGATTTAGAGTTAAATTTAGTGTAAACTGAAATATTTATCTAAATCAAAGCCGTGTCTTAAGAGGAAAATTTCATGGCAATAACATTTCCTTAATCATCATATCCTTAGGAGAAATACTCTAGTTACACCATAAAATCAGTCATTATTAGTCATCTTAATAATTTAACATTTTAAAATTAGTAATTTAACTTTTAAAATATTAAATTAATATATAATAATAAAAATTGGATTACTAATTTTAAAATGTTAAATTATTACTCATGATGTACCCATAACGTTAATTTATTCATAGTTACGCGGCATTTCATCGAGCAGCTGGCAGGTCTCACAGTTGAGAATAATATAAGCAATTGCCAAGAGTCATCATCACCATCATAATGAAAAATTGAAAATTATTACACAATAATTGGTTCAACCAAGATCCAACTCTATAGCATTGACAATTATACCAAGGATTTTTAACATAGCTTTTAATTTTATTAATAAATATATTCATTAGAATAGTAGTCTCGGATTCAAATTTTATGAATAAAAGTTCTTATATCATCAAAAGATGAACTTCAGTCGTGTTGGTTTAGACTACGTGAGTTTTTAATGGATCTAAATTTGAATACTCATAGTTTCATAGAGACCATAAATTTATTTAAAAGTTTTAAAATTAATTTTATTCACCGAATAATTTTGAAACACTCACTATATACTAGTACTAGTACTTGTAAGAAAATCCTATAATAATAGGCGTAAAAATTGATTGACCCAAACTGAAGGATGAAATAGAAAGGTCATTGTAGCATTGTATAGCAATAAATGATGAGCCCTCAGGATTATTATAGGGGACCATTATAATTAGAGGTTCCTTATTTTTTACGTTGTCTCTAAGCTAAGCTAGACGATTTTTTGGTCCATATATGATATTTTATCAATAATATTTGATAAATAATAAAAAATAATTAAATCAATTAATAGATTTATTTAATAATTTTTTGATAAATTTTTTAAAAAAATTTAAATTTTTAATGAATTGAATAATTATAACTTAAAATTCTTATATTGACTGATTTTGATTGATTTTTTATTAGAAACATTATTTTTTAGAGTGATGCTAAATGCACAATAAAAAACCAACCAATAAATAAGATTTTGGGTCATAATTTCTCAGTCTATTACAATTTCAATGATTATTTGGGCTCAAACCAAAATCAAAATGGACTCATTGTTTAAATTGACTAGATTTTCATTCTGCATATAGTATTATTGTATTTTTTACTCCCTCCATTCCAAAATATTAGTCATTTTAGGGAAAAAAATTTTCACAATGATTGTCGTTTTCAACTTCCAATGTCAATTTAATTTTTTCATACCTATTATACCCCTAGTATAATTTCTCTTTCTTTCTTGAATATTACTCCAAGGGACCACTAATCATCTTTCTTTCTCATTAATGCTTTAGGTAGTTTAGTCATTTTAATATATCATTTTATAAAATTAAGAATATTTATTAAATTTCTTAATCTACGTGTAAAAACCTTAAAAAACTAATATTTTAGAATGGAGGGAGTACATCACAAAATTTATTGGTTATAACACGTGTGGTGTGCCTCAAATTATACAAGTCAAACATTTCGGGTTGTGTCGGTTGGGTGTGTTGCACGTGCGGCTCAATCTTCAATTTCCATGCACCTAAATTGTTCTTGCTTATTTAGTTTGGTATTGCGCTTTTCTTTTAATTATTAAAAATTTTAATTATCATATATCATCATGTAAAACTAATAATCACATATTACCATAAGAATATTTGACTTTAACACATACATATCTATTATCTCAAAAATAAAATTCATTTTTACTTAATTTTACATGACAACACATGATTAAATATCAATGTAAATTGTGTTTATATTGATAGTACATTACAATTAAACAAATTATTGATGATAAGTGAAAGTTATAAAAATAATATTTGATAAACTTGTCGATATAAAATTGATTAAATATTAAAAATTATTAGTAAATACTAAAGATGTAGGGAGAATTTTGGGGAGAGTAAAAGATTCCAACCTCTTACTCAAAGAAATGTTGTTAAAGCTGAATTTAATTTTTACTGAGATTCAAAAGTTATATTAGCCTTTAGAGTTTTACAGGATATAATCTGAAAAATATATCCTATAAAAGCATTCAAATTTCTCTGTTTCACTTGGCATAGAAAATTGATTTATGTTCTTGACCCTTGAAAATAGACTACTATTCTACCAAACTAAGCATCTATTATCTCACATTTATCACTAAAATAATTTTAATAATGAGTAATTTAATACATCAAAATTAAACTCTTAAATATAAAATATATCATTAAAATATATTTTTTTTCAAAATTATTGTATATATCTAGAAAGTCAGATATAAATACACTTTCAATTTTATATCTTAATATATTTTATTTGACTTGAATTTATATATTATAATAATAAAACCCATCAAATTGAACCCATATTTTATATAATAAAACCCATCAAATTGTTTTCAGTTACTCAGAAAATATAAAACTCGTGCTGTCTATTAGATGACATCTCATACATCGATGTGATTGCAAGTTATGATTCTTATTCAATGTAATGTGCTCTGTGTTGTTGGCATCATAATTACATATTTTAATGCCAAACTAAATTTAGTTACAATTATAGTTCAAAGACTTTTTTCGTGAATATATTTCCTTTTAAGAGAAAAAATTTGGTACTTTCACTTAAATACGTATAGTACAAATAACCCCTTAAAAATTTAAAATGAAAAAAATCACACCTTCAAAATTATAAAATATCCTTGTACCAAACTCACAAAATTAAATTAACTAAATTTTTATCTTATCACTATAAATTAAATTAACTTCCTCAATTTTTTAGATTAAAATATTTTTTCTCTTTTTGTTAGCAATGAGTTAGTATCTTGTCATGGTAGAACTTGATTATTGGCCGGTTTTCGTATACTGATAATTAAAAACTTATTATTTAAGGTCATAGTTTAAATTCCTAGATAGACATGAAACATGCCTCTAAGTACTATAGTATTGATCATAACCACGAGATTAAGCATAGTTGATAATTAGTTAAAATGCTTAAGTATCTAGTTAAGGATTTGATTTCCGATGATATAAATAGAGTATATGTTTTAATGTTAAGTACAATGAATAAAAGTCAAAAAGGAGTTAATCAAGTCTATTTAATGCAATAAAATACATAAATTATTGATAGCGTTTGATTCTTGAACATTTCTAAATTATTTTTGCAATATATAATCTAATGAGTTGACTCTTTGTTGACTTCATTTGGTTGTTCATGACTTTTTCATGTGTTTAATAATGGTTTATCCCACATAATAAAAGAAATTAGTTCTTGAATAATAAAAGAAATAAAGAAAGATATTGAATGTAGTGACAACATTCTGCTTAGGCAATTAATTAAGGCTCAAGTATGGTCAGAATCAAATTGGTTAGAAGGTTGGAATACTGCTAGGCATAGATTGCAAATTTATGAAGAAGTCTTTTTTTTTTCAAAGAAAATTATTGAGAAGTTGTAAGCTATGCACTTAGCTTTCTTTTTTGACAAAGCCAAGTTAAAGTTGGTTATACCCAATTGAAGATTTATTATTTTTGGTCTGATTTTGAATTTTTTTTAATCATATACTCACAGATTTTTTCGGTCATTTTCTTTAGTTCAACCAATGGGAGCATACTTGACTTTTCCGCCCTTGTTTTTCCTATGAGGAACAAATTAAGGGTAAAAAACCCTTTTTTTTGTATTTTAGGAAAAAAACTATAAGACAGAAAAAAATTTCTGTTATGGGCTTCAACATGAGGATTTTTTCCCCGGATAAACAAAAAAAAATTATTAATTATACAATCAGAGTGAGAGAAACAATATTTCCATTGTGTATCCTGAAATGTGTATTATTAGGGGAATTCGTAGGAGTGCTACGATTTCCCAGACGCAGCACGAACGGGCCTGAAATCGTAGGATTGTCCTACGATTTCAGGCCAGTTCGTGCTGCGTCTGAATAATCGTTGCACCCCTACGAATTATTATTATTATTGATAATAATATTATTAATTATTAATAATATTAATAATAGTAAAATTAATTATAATTAATATTAATAAATAATAATAGTGATAATAATAAAAATATTAATAAAGTTAATAATAATAGTGATATAAATCACAACAGAAATATACAAAGGGACTGCGTCTCTATATGGTGTTTTGTAATTGTGATTGTGATTTACATTTAATTCGTAGCACTCCGATTTCAGGCACAATTGGTGCACTGTTAGTGAAAGCGTAGCATTGCTACAATTATCCCTTAAATTATCTACAATTACCCCTTAAATTATTTCTACAAATACACGATACCCAGTCAGTATCTTCACATATACAAAATGACTGAAAATACACATTATGCACTCATACATCACCAAGGAATAATTGAAACTAATGCTTGAGGGAGTGTAATTTTAATAATATTAATAATAATAAAAATATTATTAATAATATGGTTAATATTATTTGTAATATTAGTATTGATAATAATAATAATAATAATTATTATTATAATAATATTAATGATATTTTTCAAAATAATATTTTTAATATGAAAAATATAATTTAATAATATTGTTAATAATTATTATTTTTAATATTAATATTATTAATTAATGATAATAATAATATAATATTATAATATTAATTATAATTAATATTAACAATTAATAATAATATTATTATTGATGATAATAATATTAATAATATTAATTAATAATAATGATAATATTATGAGACAAGACATAACATTGTCCAGTATAGTATTTTGTGTTTGGATATATAAGACAAGACATTGAGTTATAAATAAAATTACAATTTTATCCCCACAATATATTATTATTATTAACTTTATTAATATTTATATTATTATCAATAATAATAATAATAATTCGTAGGGGTGCTACGATTTCCCAAACGCAGCACGAACGGGCCTGAAATCGTAGGATTGTCCTACGATTTCAGGCCAATTCATGTTGCGTCTGGAAAATCGTAGCACCCCTACGAATTCTCCTAATAATACACATTTCAGGACACACAATAGAAATATTGTTTCTCTCACTCTGATTGTAGAATTAATAATTTTTTTTTGTTTATCTGGGGAAAAAATCCTCAACATGAAAGCCCAAAACTTAAAGCAGTTATTATTTATTAATAATTTGTAATACAAGTGTATTTTTTCCCCCTACTCCCTCATTAGAGAGTGAATTGGGTTAAACCCACATACGGATTTCAAAATCATTGGTTATATTTTGGGTCATAACTCATACCTAATTTGAAAATTGATTTTCATATCTGTTTTTTCTAGTGAAGTTCAAATTTTGGGCAAAATCTTTTATTTTATTTTTTTTTGGTTATATGGGCAAAATCTTTTATTATTTGTCGTTAGGGCTGAAAGAAAACTATTCTGTAGATTATGGGCTTAAACTTAAAAGCCCAAAACTTATGGTTCATCCATACCCTAAAACTTATTTGCACAAATTTAACTAAAACAATAAATACACTATAACTATTTTTTTTTCTTTCCAAAATAAAATGGCCCGAAAAGTTGTAGAAAATTGTGAATGGGAGGGGTTGGGACTTGGGAGGGTTGTCCTTGTAATGAGCCTGTATAATACACTAAAGAATTATTCATTGTTTACCAAAAAAAAAAAGAATTATTCATTAGGTCTGTTCTAATAGATACACTTATTTTGATAAGAAAAAAAAAGATACCGTAGTTCACACAAAGAAAAAGAAAGCTAAAAAAGAATAGATATTTAAATGATAAAAATTTTAGAGTAAAAACCAATTTTTATCCTTTAAGATTAATATGAATATGAAGTATAAAATAGCCTCCAAAGATAAAAAAATAACAAAATGGTCCTTTTAAGACTTGACATAATTTATAAATTAGTCCATCAATAAGATATGAACGTGTCAATATGGTCATTTAAGATTGAAATTTTTGGATAATTTAATTCCTCACTTTGTCCTAAATTTTCAATTTTAAAGAACTATATTGTACTAAAATTTCAAATTCAAAGGTTTATATTATCAGTTTCATATCTTGAAAGACTATTTTATAATTCATGTTAATTAATAAGAGACTACATGAAATATTTACTCAAAATCTTAATATACTCTCACCATATATACGTAATCAACCATCACCAAATTAACTATATGAGCTTAAATAAGTGACTCGAACCTTATTTTAATATTGAACAAAACCCTGTATATTGTGTATAACAATGATGAAGGAAAAAAAATAGAAAAATTAATATAAGTACATCATGTTAGGACTGAATGAAGCTGAAATTGCGCCATTATTGATTGCAAAACGCAAAAAATTTCTATGAATAGAAGATCCCGTTAATATAGGGAAATTTAATCAAGCCCCCTAATTATGAGGTACATGTGACCCACTCTAGATGCTCACATGCTAGCTAGTCCCTTCATTTTCATTTATTATTTTGATGAATCACTTCTATATATGATTTCAGAATGATGAATATTTTTTAACATTCTCTTTTGTTATTTTAGGTTGTATTTATTATGGTATATATGTATGATAAGATAAGATAGAAATACAGAGACATTTAAGATAAAAATATAAAAATAAAATATTCTTATATAATATTTTAGATTAGTGTAAAGATGATAATTTTTTTTTTAATTCTCCTTAATTTTGTGTCCCTTTTTAACTCTAGTTTTTAGAAGTACATAAAATATATGAATTTAATTTTTGTGTTATGAGACAAGTTTCTGTTCTATTTATATAATCAAACACTTAGTTATATATTTCTATTTGTAATTTTATTTTGTATGTTTTTTGAAACTAATCTTAACAAGTTAACCCAAACCTTTTTATATTGAACAATGCTACTTGTAGATTAAAAATGACACTAGTTAAATCAGTGTCATTATAAAAAGTTTAATTAAGTAAGTATAAATCTTCAATTGTTTCAATACAAAAATTATTATTGTCTCAATATAAAAGTTCGAATATAATGTTGAATTGAGTCAATATATAAGTTAGATTGAGTAGTTATAAATATTAGATTATACTCCCTCCATTCCAAAATATTAGTCTTTTAAGGTTTTTACACGAAGATTAAGAAATTCAATAAATATTCTTAATTTTATAAAATAATATATTAAAATGACTAAACTACCTAAAGCATTAATGAAAAAGAAAGATGATTAATGGTCCCTTGGAGTAATATTCAAGAAAGAAAGAGAAATGATACTAGGGGTATAATAGGTATGAAAAAATTAAACTAGCATTGGAAGTTGAAAACGACAATCATTGTGAAATTTTTTTTTCTCCCTAAAACGACTAATATTTTGGAATGGAGGGAGTATCAGATCAGTTAAATTAAGTAATTAATTTGGTGTCAAATATAATGTAGATTAAGTTTGATTTTATATTTTTATATTTGCAAATAAAGTTAAGGTCTTGGATTCGATTTACGATAATTCAGATACGGTCAAATTAAAACAAGATATATACGCAAAGCACAAAAATACCTTGGTACTCTCGAATCTTCCTGATTGGACAAATGGCTTCAAATTTCAAAAGAACACAAAATGAACTTAAAAGAAAAAATGATGATTGCTAAGAAGAACGTGAAGATCATTTCGTATACACGTAGAAGGCAATGAATTGAGTTGGCATGTGCTTTAGTTTAGGACCTTAATTAAGGTGGAAAATACTGTTAAGTCACGCTCCTTACAGTTGGTCTTTTTGAAATTATCAAATCATGATTCAGATTCTGATTCTCTCTTATTTCTTTTATATTATTTTATTGCAAAAATAGGAAAAAAATAGGTTTGTTAATAATTAATTAGTGATGTTATTCTTTCTGTGGTGTGTGGTGCTAATAGTAGGAGGATATAGGCTGTAAAGTGATGGATTTTTTAAAAAAATTTTTTAGCTTTTTTTATATTTATGTTATGTGCTGTCTAAGTATGTGAGAATATTCTTGAATTATTGGAAACTACTTCAATTCCTCAAAGTTTCATGATTAAAATTTTTTCTAAGTATGGTGAGGATGAGATATATAATATAATATGAGATATACTTAGTGTATATCACAAAATCAGCCACCATCAATTGTCATATACTCATATGTAATAATTCAACATTTTAAAACTAATAATCTAACTTTTAAAAATATTAGATTAATGTATAATAATAAAAGTTGAATTACTATTTTTAAAATATTGAATTATTATACATATTAATAGCTGATTTTATGGTATATATATAACTGATATAATATATATAGTGTATCCCAGCAGCATTCAAGAAGAATGTTGCATAGGAATTGTTATATCAAATTAATAATGTTGCATTTTCTTTTTCATTTATTCATGATTATCATTAACTCCAAGAAAAGTTAATTTGAGTATTACTCAAGAATTCAAGTTTTTATTTTAAATTTAAATTCAATGGTATATACTATCAACGTAAAAAAAAAACAATATTATAATAATATATCACTCGATCAAATCTAGTTAATTATCACCTTATTTAAAAAAAAATGATTGACTCTAGGAAAATTATAACTAATTAAAGAAGTCATCATCATACTTTTTGTGTTAATTTAGTAATTCAATAGTAATACATACATAATACATTGAGTATAAACATGCTAAAAATTAAAGATTTCATAATACACTTTAATATATTAAATTTACTAATCTACATAATGTTTTTTCTCAAAAGAGAAATTCTAGTGTCCCTATACATGCCACAAATTTGTGTGTCATATCACACCATGAAAGCACATACACTTCATGTGCATGCAGTGTACGTCAAGTCGAATATTATTTTATTTTGTAAAAAAATAATCATTAGTGTACTTTTCGGAAAAAATATAATAATAGAATTTCTCAACATTATAATATGCTCATCTATTAAAAAAAAAAACTCATTACTATTAACGATCATAATTATTTATATCCTTAAAATTAATTCCAGCTAGCAGCCTAGCACATACATACGTATTTATTTATTATATGAAAAATAATATTGAGGCTGTAAAGTTATCCAATATAATATATATCACGGTGGCAACACGCAGATTAGAGTATAACCCAAATATTCTCTTATCATCATTTGTTCTTGACCCTAGACTTAGGCTTAACCGACCCAATATTACATCTTGTGTTTTTCTTCTCAAGAATAAAGCCCATTTCACACTAAGACAATACGTGAGAGGGGAGTATTAAGGGAAATACATAGGCACAATAAAAAACCAATCAAAATAGCCAACAAATTGTGCATAATATATATAAGATAAAATGCATAACGTATATCATCTATTGTGCACAACATATATCACATATTGCAACATAATTTTTCTTTACAATATGTTATATATGTTGTGCACATAATGTGCTATATGGTGTGCACAACATGTAATATTCATTGTGCAATTTATGTTATATACATTGTGCACAATTTGTTGGCTGTATTGGCTGTTTTTTGTTGTGCCTCTAGCATTGCTCGAGTATTAATTATTGGTCAATAGTACTCATTTTTCGCAATTCATGGGAATGGAAAGCTTCTTGTGGTCAGCCCTTTACCGCTTAGTGCGAGCTCCCAGGGTGAGGGGACTAGGCATTGCTGTTCGGCAATGGACACCTCCCGGTTATACAAAAAAAAAATAGTACTCATTTTCCACCTATTCAAATATTGACAACTTTGATAAATATATTGGCAAATTATAAACATAAAAGTTGTCAACATTTGAATGAGGTGAAAAATGAATTGAGGGGTATTCTGCTATTTACATTTAACATTTTCCTATGTGATACGTGTACATACATATCTATACTATTATATAAAGAGGATTGTAAAAAGTAACTTTTTTTTAGTGTTCACGCTTATTTATTTGGGTAGTTATATTTTAAAAATTAAATATAAAATTTAAATAATAAAATAAAATAAATAACAAATAAACTATTATATAAAGATGATTGTAATAAGTAATTACTTTTTGATACCCACACTAGCTCATTTGAATAGTTACATTCTTAAAAATGATAAAATAAATAACAAATAATAATTATCTTTTGGATTTTGCTAACAAGTGTCCTAAGAACATTTATTAAGGTATTAAAAGTGGAAAGTTTTATTATGGAAACATTCATATTTTTATATTTTCTATACATTTGACCTATCATAATACTTTAATTTTTTTTCTAAAACTTTCTATTTAAGTTGTATCTTTAGCAAGTGCCCTTATAAGGACACCTATTAGCAAAACTCTTAGGAAACGTTTGACACATTACCGTGGAAGATTACCGGTAATCTAGATTACCTTGTAGATAGATTACCTCCAATTAAATTACCGGTAATCCACATTATCCTGTTTGGTGTATACAAATAACATTACTGGTAATCCACATTACCTTGTTTGGTATATTAAAAAGATTACAAGGTAATGTAGGTATATTACTATAATATCCTCTAAATAATTATAAAATGCATTAATCAAATATAATTATATTTTGAATTTAATATCAATATTTTTAATTTTGATATTAATATAATTATTTAAAAAAAATTAAAATCTATTAAAATAATTATAATATTCTTGCAAAAAGTACAACATAGAAAAAGTAAATATAATGCAATAAGTTAAAAAAAAAAAACTCAACAAGAAATATTCTTGCAGCAATAGCAGGGCGGTGCTTCGGGAAGGCTGGGAGTGGTGCTCCGAGAAGGCTGGACACGGTGCTCCGGGAAGGCTAGGCGCGAGCGCGGTGCTCCGGGAAGGCTTGGACTAGGCGAGGTCGCGCGCAGCAGCAGCAGGGCGGCGAACAACAGCAGGACGCGGTGGTTAAAGGGGAAGGCCCAATGAGTGGTTGATAAATTAGGATTTGTGTTACTGTAGTATGTTAGGAAATTATAAAATTAGGAATAATAATGTAATTTGTTAGAGGGGTAATCGTGTAATAAAATAAATTAGAAGATTACTTGGGGGTAGTAATCCAGATTGCCACCTGATATGAGGTAATCTACATCATCTCTATCTTTGTCAAAACAAACGAATCAATCTAAATTACCAGGTAATTTAATTGCAAAATTACCGGTAATCTATCTAGATTACCTCGTACCAAACGCCTCCTTACCTTTTTAGTATTTATCTATTTAATTTTAATTTAAATACATCATTATCAAATTAAATTAAAATTAAATGAAAAATTAAAAAAATGCAACATGACGGGCACAAAGTGCCCGACAAGACACTAGTATATATAAATAATTTATGTACACTGATGTATAAATATTTACAAAACAAAATGGATGTATAAATTCAAAATATGTATTCTTGAGAAATCTTTAAATCCTTATTAGTTCCGACACCATTCATATTAAATCACAAAGAAGATATATAATTCGAATACGAAAGCATACCTGATTTCATAGGAATTACAATTGATTTTTAGGTTTTTTATTCTTGATCTACAAGATTGATTTAATTTTTAATTTTCCAAACTAGGATTCTACCTCTATACTGATCTAATAGAAAAAATGAGGTGCACCGCCTCTAGTTAGAGGACCATAACTCTTTACATATAATAATTATAACTCTAATTTCTAATTCAGTTCATCCATAAAATTAGTAACTGTGTATAACATGAGATCTACACATAATAATAAGTTCATACTTAATAATAAGATAAATATTAAAGCCAAAATAACTTTGATTTTACTCAATCACTTTTATATTGGGTCAAACTTTCAATAACATAAATATATATTTATACAAGTCAATATAAATCCTTATATGTTTTTGAAATAATAGAGAGAATGACTTAGAAGAAAAAGTAAATAATCAAATATATAAGATCTACATATTTTATTAGATGTTTAGATATTTAGATATTATATTGATGATGTGTCAATAGCATCACTCAATATATATAGTAGCTTCCTAGTGGATGGTAATTGATATAAATAATAATAATAATAATAATAATTTTATGGGCTAATCTCGATGTTATACTTAATTGAACTAACTAATTAGTTGAGCAAAACCACTAGAGCTACGTACGCAACACTATGCTAGCTAGTGATGCCAATTATATTGATCATTGTTAATTATATTGATTTTTCATGAGATGCATAGATCATACACATATGCAATATACATATGAAAGGAGTCTTCATAAATTGTGTGATGATACGTATGTAGTTGACAATTGTTAGAAATGTTATCGGAAAAGCTAGAACAAATGTATGTGTGCTATATATGCTTAGAGAGATCAGGTTGACACCTATGATAAAGAATGTGACTTCGATTTTAGCTATCATTGTCGGGAATCCTTTAATAGATAATCTTCCATAATGTCTCTTATAAGTGCTTTCTACACCCTGGACCATTCCCCCAACGTAACTATGGTATGATGGTGCAAATGGACCTAATTTCTAATCATCACGAGAATAAAAAAAGAAAAAAAAAATCCAATTATATAATGCCAAAATACCGTTCTAGTAGCTGTTCGAGCTAGCTAGCACTTAACCGACGTCACAACAAGTTGGAATTCCAATCACTAATGAGTCTCTAAGTCCCTCCAGACATACGTGGTGGGAATTTCTAAAAGGGTATGGAACTTCGACGTCCAAATTAGTTTAGATACTCGGTCAAACAAGCACAAGAAAAAGAATAAGAGTAGAAGTTAAGGTACACTAAGTTCAACTTGCGTGGGGAGGTGTCAAGCCCCTTATTTAAAGAGTGTTCTCTCATTCCTTTTAACTCCTCCTAATGATTTATATCGTCGATTTCTAAGTGTTATAGAGACATTATAAGATCATTTAAAAGATATTAATTCCCCATATCCTAAATTAGAGTATTGGACCGACCTAGTTGTGCCTAAGCCACTACACGACCTCCGAGCTAGGGCATAAGTGAGAGTTAAGTCGAGACTTAAAGTCGAGCTCAATCTGGTCCTTGTTTTGGGCCGATCTTGTTGGGCTTAATCCACTACAAATACTTACACCAGTATTTACATCGTATATACATATTCTTAACAAACTAACATCTCAAGCCCTAGTAGCGTGTTTATAGATAGAGCCCTTCGCACGGACACACCTCAGTAGCGGGGTGTTACACAGAAATATGATGAGGTAAAGCACGAGACATAGTAACAGCACAAGTATCACAAACATTTTCATTTCTAGGAGTACTGTTATTGACTGAAATGTTACAATATGAAAGAGATACAACAACAGTTCGAAATTGACAATGTTTTAATCTCCTATGCCAAAGATCTAAACTATCATTTTTCTTAACAATAACAGGGGACAATAAGGGCATTAATTTGTTTGGGAATGCACACTCTTTCAAAATGATAAATTCCATCACTAAGTTCTCCTCAGAGAAGAATCTCCAGAGTATCCTGAGATTTAACAAGGTAAAGATTAGGGTGAAACTCAAAATATACATCTTTTGTTTACTCACAAAAGATTTTTAGTTATACCAGGAACTAGCAATAAGTCTAATAGTTTAAAAGTTTTATTTGAATCATAAGAGTAAAGAAGAGAAGAACCAACATAAGAAATGGGAATACATGTCCCATTTCCTATAAGGACTTGTTCTGAACCAGTGAATTCTGTGCTCTGCAACAAGTTGGATCTATCATGAGTCATTTGGTTGCTAGCTCCGGTATTAGGGTGCCATAGAGGATCAAGAACCGTAGCAGGAGTTGCAAGATACGCCTTAGGATTATGGAAATTGGGAGGAGGAGGAGGATTGGAAGGATTGGAAAGGGAAGAAGAGTTTGCTTGATTATATATTCTAGTAATTGAAATCATAACGAAAATAGCAATTTTGGACTACATGTCCAAGCCTACCACATAACTAACACTGAGGTCTTTTATTTCCCCAAGAACTTCTACCCCCTCTAGGGTTTTTACCCCCACGACCTCTCGTTCCAAAATTTTCTCTCAGATTAGTTACGAAAAGAGTAATTACCAACAACAATGTAATTAGCTTGAACTATACCTATGGAGGGTTTCTTGAATCTTTGAATGAGCTCTTCTTACATCAAGAGTGCCTCAAGCTCATTGACAGTGTATGGTTCTTTCCTAATTAGAACCAAAGTTTTAAACGAGGAATACTCTTCATTTAAATCGTCTAAAATTACCTCCATATGCTCCAATGGCGTAAGGGGCCGGGTATCCAATAGTCGCGAGTGACTCTACCAGCTTCTTGATCTTCAGCAGATACTCCGCCGCTGGGGTTCCTTCCTTCTTGATGTTCTTGAGGTTCTGTTTGAGTTGTCGAACCTTGGACAGCGTCTGAAATGCGAAGAAATCGTCGATGCGACACCAGATCTCATACGCGAACTCACATCCAACACCATTCGACTATTGAAACTCATGTCGATAGAAGAGAGGAACCATGAAACAATGTTGTAATCTTGCAATCGCCACTTCCGATACTGAGCGAATTCTCTTCGGCCAACTTCATCTTCTATCTATGGTGTTGAATCTTTTCGGGGTTCTGCTTTCGTCGATATGGTTCTCCAGTTCCTAACCGTGAAGTGTAACACCCTACTAGATAGCCCTTAACGCTTAAGTCATTTTCGGCTATTTCATAAAGGTTACCTTCTGTTATCATGTTTTATCTTTATATTTAAAATATAATACGCGGAAAATAGGCGGGAGTAGATTTTTCGTAAACATTCGCGGAATAGAAAATAAGGGCTTTGCGCATATGATAAGCGATAATATAAGCGATACAAACATCTACTGAAAATACCTCATCATATAAATAACTCCCATCAAGTAACGAACACGAAATAAATACTAGGTCTTACCCCATAAGCCAAAAACTGTGACCTATGAGATTCCACCATAAATACGAGTAAATAAATAGCTGCCGGCTAACAAAGGTCCGGACTCAGAAAACATAATAAATGAATAAACGTAGCGGAAGCATAAAAGTCATAACATCTGATAAGGGAATAAAACATGTCTCTGATATCTAAGGAACTATATCATAAACTAAGTCTGCACGGGCTCTTCGTATGCTCCGACATCCTGCTCTGTCTGCTTCTCTAAAAGGTGGGAAAAACATAGGGTGAGCACTGGGAAGTGACTCAGTAGAGGAAGTCGCCCCGAGTTTAATTATAAAATAAGTGAAGCATGAATAAGTTCATTTCATATATAAGTTTAAAACAATCTTTTCCCAGAACGTCTTACCTAAGTGCGTCTCGTTCATTTTATTTAATACATATAACATATCATGATTAAAGGTCTCTGTGTAGTATACTCTGTGCTTCTAAATATCAGTAAGGAAAATATAACATAACAGAACATATATCAGAGCTTTCTTTCAGAGTATCTTGTTATTAACTTTTACTTTGAATCTGTCAGACATGGCAAAACCTCCCTCCCATCCTTACTCCTACAATCCAGCCCCTAGGCATGAGCTCATCCTAAAACATACGAGGAAGAGGGGGTACAGTTCACCTTCCTCAAGTGAAGGAGTTGCAGTCGAGGAAGCCACCCCTCCTTACAACACTCATCACAAGCTGAATGCTACAGGGTATTTTAATCTTTCAGAATATCAGAGATCTTTCAGAACATCTTTTAATTATCACAAATCTTTCAGAATTAACAGAGATCTTTCAGAGCACCAGAGTATCTTTCAGAACATCTTTTAACCTTTACCGGATGACAGAGTTAATTCATTCAGAGCATTTCATCGTAATTTCATAACTTAACATTATCTCATAGCATTTAAACATACATACAACTCATAACATACATTACATAATAAACGTATACGGATCATACATAACATATACTAACATATAATCGTACTTTTATATCGTAACAACATATAAACATATTTTATAGCTCATATAATCATATATAAATCATGCATAAATCATATATAACATTTATACAAGTCGTAGAACGCATTAGGGTACATAATGGGTCAAAACAGTTAATTTTCGTAAAATCTGCAGTGCTGTAATCGATTACAACGAGGCTCTAATCAATTACACAGACCTTGTAATCGATTACCAGAGAGCCATGTTTTCTCGTGATTGGAAATTCTCAGCTCGTAATCGATTACGAACCTCTTGTAATCGATTACGAACGTGAAAACTCAGATTCTAGAGTTTCTAAAACACGTTTTTCACAAGCCAATGACTAAAACTTTAATCTAGAATCATCCCAATCAATAGAAAACATAAACAAGCATAAATCAATCGGTAAAATACTTTCTAAACACTTTTCAATCGGTAAAAACTCTTTCTCTTTGAAAATCAATCGGTAAAACATAACCCTTTCATGAACCCTAATGAGAAAAACAAACAACAACAACAACATCATCAAATACCCATCATCATGCATGAAATTACAGAGAATAAAGAATGCCTAAAACCCCTACCTCTTAAAGAAATTCAAATAAAAATGTAGAGACGATCCTTTCCCGGTGAAACCCTCGTTCTAGCTTTCTCTCTCTAGACCTACAAACGGTGTGGTGATGAATATGAATCCTATAGATGAATTGCAATCGGTAGAAGGGTGTGTCTTTGTGTGAGGATTACAAATATGTGATCGGTTTCGTGAACGGGTAAGATTTGATGTGAGTTTCGTGGTTTAGAATGGTTATGGCTTTGAGTTCTTGAGAGAGAGGAAGAACAATGGAGGCACAAGGATTAGAGAGAGTGTTTGGAGTGTTTTTGAAGTGAGGATATAGGGTTTCTCACGTGGTGGCTCGGTTATATATGGTTTAGAGTCATCGTGGGGCCTATACGTAACTTTAAGCACAGTAAAAACCCTTACTGCATAGTCTGTAATCGATTACCTCGAATCTGTAATCGATTACAGCCTGTCAAAATGCACAGATTCGGAAGTCTGTGCAGTGTAATCGATTACCAGCCTTCTGTAATCGATTACTGGGCTATAAAATAGCCCCAAAACACTTCTAAAACGTCCCGACTCGTGCTATAACCTCTACCTATAACCCCTAACCTCAATCATCATCAATAACATACGCATAAACACATAATTCACATAACGTACAATGCATACACATATCTATACACTTAAGCCACATAACATGTAATAAACACACATAGATCGTGTAACACTTATACATACACTTAGATCACAAAACACATAATGATTTACTAGAAGAAACTTATCCACCCCAAACTTAATTAAATTCTAACCAATATCAATTACCCTTAATTTCCCTCGATTAGGACTTAATGAAAATCGGGGTGTTACATGAAGAGTATTGACAAGTACCAATTGTTTCCAAGAGTGAAAATTCTCGATATCGAGCTTATTAGAGATGGGTATCATTTGTGATTTTGTGGAAGAGAAAGAAGCGGAAGCCATGGCTACGTATCAAGTGTCACGATGATACCATGTAGAGATTTCAATCTAGGGAAGGAACAGTGAACCTTAGATCTCTGGTTTGGGAATTTGAGAGAGAACGAAGATCGAGAGATAAAAGATAAAAGATGTATTTTATTAAGGTGATTGCTACTGTACCCTTGTTTTTTTATGGGTATTAAAACCTAAAACATGTTGATCAATAATAATTTGACATGTGTACATATATTCCACATCACCTTTTATCTTATAATATTTTGAAAATACGTGTATTTTAGTTTGTAGAATACATTAAAAAGTATATGTATAAATGTAATTAAAATACAATTTATTAAGTATATTAAATAAAAAAAATCAAACTTTTAACACAAAAAGAATTACATCAGAGAATTTGAGACTATGAACCCTAATTTCTTCACCCTTAGCGCCGTCTTCATCGTCCCTGTCCAGAAGTATTGAATTTCCTTAACCTCTTTCTAAAGATTTTTGGTAAAAATGATAAATTTGACATATCAAGAAGCTGATATGCATGCAGCACAGCTAAGTTGGGCCTCAAATAGTCCAACAATTGCTGAAACAACACCAATCTCTGACCTCAGCATCATCTGCAAAATATCCATAAGTCCAATCCTTCTGGTGAAGTGCCCAAGCAGTCATCACCTTCGTTCCAACGCAGTCATCACCAAATTCCCTCACGAATCAGTAGCGGCGGCACTTCTGGAGTTCAGGGAGATGGTAGTGTGAGGGTTATAGGCGACAGATCAGTTAGGGTACGGTTCATAGAGATTTTATTTGTGATTGTGTTTGAATTTTATATTTTGTTTAATTAAATAAAATTTATAAATTGTATTTGAATTTGGGTTTATATGAATAATAATTATTTAATGTATAAAATATGATTAAAATACATGTATTTCAAAATTATTATAAAATAAAAATGATGTGGAATAAGTGTACATATATCATATTATTATTGATCCACATACACAGGGTTACGTTTTAGTACCCATAAAAAACCAAGGGTACAGTAGCAATTACCTTTTATTAATTGGTAAAAAGTGAGAATACAAGGGTGTGAGAACCCAATAAATAATATAATACAATAACAAACAAAGGGCAAAAAGAAAAAGATACACAAGAAAATATACAACTAATTTTTTTCCCCAACAGTAAATTAACATTACAATTAACTTAGAATGGGATATTCTTTTAAATAAAATAAGATAGTTAAGGTAAAGAAAGTTCGATTTAATCTCTCCAATAAATAATTATATTTCCTAATAATAATTAACATTAAGTATGCGTTAGTGTGACGCAATGATATTTCATTTCCTTTTCACGGCTGCCTAGTGTGGCTCCACATTATAACCTATTATTGCATGCTAGCATCATTTAGGAAAAACTGTAATTACAAAACGACACCATTTGTCAATTATCATTGATTAGTTTAGCTAATCAAAATCGAAAGCACAGCCATAAAAAACAGCAATTTTGTGGCCATGATGTCGCAAGATAATTACCACTGTTTAAAAATAATTTCATTCAGCTACCAATAATTACAAATAATACTAAAAAAATTTCAATTTCCAATAGGAAACTATATCCTCACATTATAGCTAGTATTTTAATTAACATGAATTTAATTTTAATTCGCTGACAGTGTACAACTTTTTTACACAGTCATCCAATCATGTTATGCCACGTAACCATAATTGTTTTCTCTCTTCCAATACTTGAAAAATTACTTAAACTGAATATTTTAATTCAATGACAATTAATGTAAAATATATTTACAATATCAGTGCATCAAAATTAAACTCTTTTAACAAGGTTAACATTAGAATAAATTTAGGTTTGTTAGAATTCTATTTAGGAAATCAGTTTGATTCTAGGATCTAACATGTATGTTAATAGCTGTTTTTCTTATATATATAATACGTGTCCATTTTATATTAATAGTTATTTTGATATTTTTTACATTGACAAATCAATGTACCTACATTCAATTGCGTATAGATATAATAATTTTTTGATGTATCAAAATAGTCAAAATGATTGTTAATATATTATGAGATGATGAGAGTAATAAGTTATATAATACGACTTATATTTGAGTTCAACTAGTCTTATCAATCATAATAAAGGATGTATTTTATAATTTTCTATACCCTTTAAATTGGGTTGAGTCTAGAGTGGATGAAATGAAATAATGTACTGAATGAATTACTAATTGTTCTTTACCTAGGTATAGTATATATAGTACTCTTTTTCATCTAATAGACTTAGAATGTTTTTTTAATGAGATTATATCAACTTAAATTGTAGGTGTAACCTACACATGATTTGTCCTAACTCATGTTTATTGATAGAAAAAAACTATTAGTATGAGATGAAGAGAGTAATAAGTTATAAAGTACTACTCGTATTAGATTTCACCCGTCTTGTTTGTCATAATGTCTCTATTTTTTGGTGCATATAATTAGGTCGTTTATAATTATTGGGTTTTCCTTTAATTATTAGTTTGTGGGGTCTAACATGCATGTAAAACCAAAAACTAATACTTACAATGAAAACTAATTAATATAATTAATTAAGAGGCCAAAATACGGATAAGGACGATTCTCTTTTGCTAGTGAATGCATGGGTGTGACCATGATTGACCAACCTACACAAAATTATAAAAATCTTGAATCGATGTTTATCCAATTTTTCCTGAAAAAACCAAAACATGTATAAAGATTTGTAATTTGTTTTTAGCCTGGCTGCACCCTATGATGAATGAATAATGCATAGTCTTTCATGAAAATTTGAATCAACTTTAAGAGCTTTATATGTGAAACGAACGTGTGTATATATGTCTCTTGTTGAGTTTTCCCTACTCACATGCTCTCTAATACATGTTCGATTCTCTACCAATTTTTTTCCAAAGAAAAAAAAAATCACAACAAATTAAAAAAATGAATGAAAAGTTTCTGATGAAGCCAAACCAACCTTAAGCTAATAGTGTTTTGAATAATATTAGGAGATATAATTTGATTTGATTTAAATAGACTTAACTTATAATTGATATATATGACATATATTACGTACGGTATATAACACATGTTAAATACTAGTTTGATTTATTATTTATGTTGTACAAGAAGTATTATATTATTATATATATATATATATATGAGATGTAACTAGTGAAAATGTTTAAGTTATATGAGAGTAAGAGGAGCAAATTTTGACCCTAAAAATTAAAATCATCCACGAATAGTTAAGATTAAAATATTTTAAAATGTCACATTATCACTTAAAAAGGCATATAACTTTATATTTTAATCTTGACCATTTAATAAAGATACAATGGTCCAAAAATTATTTCTCTCACTTGATATGTCTTATATATATAGCCAATGAATGTATTATGCTTTTCCACGTGAATCGTATCAGAAATCATGCATGTCCTATACAATAAGAGCTTCAATTCTTTTTTAATTTTTTTTTATGGCGCGTGCAATTAATAAGTTAGCTACCTTATTTATCGGATCTTCAATCATTATATTTTCAAAGAAAAAATATATATATTTGTAATGTACAGCAAAGCATGAACAACCATGGGATTCATGCTGTATGTGTAATGTATATGTGTATGAAACGTGCATGTTACAATGAGTTGAAGAAGAAAAGAAGATGATCATGAAATTGAATACGACCCTTCGAGATGATGAAATTCAATTAGAGATCGTGATGACTACTTAGCTACCTTAATTGTGCCAGGATATATAAATATTTTACTAATGAGTATTCTATCTTCTAAGTATATTTTTAAGGATTCAAATGTAGAAAGAGTTAAGATATATTGTTTTTAGATTGCTTATCAATTTCACTAATAAGTATTCTTTGGATACTAAAATAAATTGTCTTAAAATATTTATTTTTATATTTTTTATATATTGAAATCTTCATTATATTTAAAAAAAATTAAAAATTTCTATTTATAACATCTTTAATAAGTATTTTTTAGGAATCTAGTCAGCAAATCTCATCAGTTATTAACAAACCTTATAAATATATGTCAGCTCGATGTTGACGTGCCATGTGCATTTTGCGCAATTCAAGGGCATGCAATGCAACTTTCTAGGCTTATTCTTCCTCCGTCCACTTTTAATTGACGTTTTAGAGTATTGCACACTTATTAAGAAGATGGTTAAAATATATTAATTTCTGTAGAAGTAAATGTACAATGACAAAATTATCCTTATAGTTTTTTATGCAATAATAATTGTAAGAGATAAAAAGAGTGTATATATGGATAAAACTGAAAAAAGATTGTAAATATTTCATTAAAAATCTAAAATGACAAATAATAGTGGACAAATAAATTTCCTAGAAAGACAAATAAAAGTGGACGGATGGAATATATCCTACAATTAACCTCACTTTGTTCTTGTCTTTAGTGGGATTAAGCTACCTATTATATTTTTAGGTTGCTTTTATATATTTTTTTACATCGGGATTAGAGTCAGGGAGTCAGTGAAAAATTGACTCGGTTAATATTTGGTACAATGATCACAGTAACTCAGTGAACAGAGTCACAATGACTCAGTGAATAAATTTGTCAATCTTTTGTTCACTTCAATTTTGGAGTTACTCTGTATTGCAGGGAGTCACTGTGTGCTGGTAGAGAGACATAAATATGAGAGGATGTGTTCGGAGTCAATTTTGGAGCAATTGTAACTCTGAATCCTATGACACTTACTTCACGATTCCCTTGACTCTCACTCTAGAGTCACTGAAAACAAACAATGCCTTATTATATATACTATATAGTAATTAGTCTCTTTGAGATAAGAGTTGTCTCTTGATTAGTAATATTTAGATATCTATTATTGATTGAATTGGTAATTAATTTCTATACACAAATAATAGTATAAATTAACTTTTTAATTGTATATTTAATTAGTACATGCATTGGTTGAAAACTAAATTAATACTACGCGACGAGATCATGTAAGATCGTTGTGTGTATGTACGACAATACAATTAGTCATTGCGTGCTTTAATTTGTTCTTCCTTAGCTTTTGTGAAACTTCTATGAAAATTTGATGGCTGGTAGTCAACTACTTATTGTTCATTTAGCATTAAGAAAAATAAAATAAAATAAAGATAAAATTTTTACTATAGGAATAATTATTAAATAATTGAAAGAAAAAAAAGAAACCAATCATGTTTGTTGAAGTTGGAGTAGCATCAGATCCCACTGATCAAGTCATTGATTAGTAGTATATATCATTAATAAAGCTTATCATATGGTTAACCCACCCACGTTATTATTATTAGTTGTAGGCGTCAATATATATATATATCACAAATGTTTGGGGAACAACATTTTTCCGGCCAAAACAGCCAACAAAGTCCATTTTAATATTTTTGGCCCAAATAACATTATTAACCATGTGTATTTTTTTCAATGGGTTGAGTGATTTAGACCCAATTCCCTATTGTTGGCTGTTTTGGCTGGTTTTTGGTTGTGTCTCTAGCAATGCTATATATATATATATATATAATTTTGATGCACTTAATTTATACTGTCATTTAATCAAAATAATTTATTTAGATAAATTTTTATATAATAGGAAAGAGAAAACACTATTGTAACTGACATGATAACACATGATTGAATAATTGTGTAAAAAAATTATACACAACTCAATAGTTAGTTAAGAAGTTTCCTAATCATTAGTTAAGTAGTTTCTAATCATATATAACCCGTGCCAGCTATAGCTGGGTTTTTAATTGATAACATGGAAATTTTCATGAGAATGAAAATAATTTAGAAATAGATATTTAATGCGTGTTATATATATTTTCCATGAACTTCAATGAAAAAAATAGTAGCACTTTTTATTTTGAGAAAATCTTGGTATAAAATAAAAAATTAGTTAAAATAATAAATTATGAATAATATATAATATGTAATATGCACAACGTAATATATATTACATGCTGTAATATCATATCTCTTTACATATAATATATGGTACATGTTGTGCATAATATGTGATATATATTGTATACATCATGTAATAATATATGTTGTGTACATTATATAATATTTATTGTGTATGACATATTAATTATTTTTATTGATTTTTCATTATATGTATATCAATGCTCTTTCATTTTTCAATGCCAGCTAAATCTGATAGATTGTGATTTCTCTCTATATACCACTCAATTAATAAGTACACACTCCAATGTATAATAATACGTAGTCATTTTAATTTTTTTACATTTAAAAGTTAATATATCTAGACATAAAATACTTGTAAATATATTAATTTTCTAATCTACAATAATTTTCCATTATCACTGTATTACAATGATAATGGAGATACAATTTGTTTATTCCAAAGAGAGAGAGGACGTCCACACCATTCGTTTGTATAGAAAATTATAAATTTAATTCGTATAGCACACATCCTGTAATATAGATAACACATATTAAATACAAATTGGACGTATTTATATTATACGTCAAATATTATTGGATAAATAATTATTATCTTGAAGATCTCTTACATAGTCTAGGACACCTGTCACTACTCACTATGATAGTTATCCAACACACAAAAAGAGAGAAAAAAAAAAACAAGTGTACAAGAATATCACAAGTCCAAATTAAATGACAGCACTAACTATTTCATGATGTTTTAAAAAATGCTTTCCTTTTCATCTTTTATCACTTACAATACTTTATCTCGTATTCATATACAATAGCATATATATATTATATCATATATATATTATATAATATAGTTTGAAATTCGGTTATAATATATGTACAACAATTATATATATATATATCAAATTAGTATATAATATGTATTATGTATCATATATAGTATGTATTATAATGTTTATTACGTATGACATACATTACGTATTACAACACGTTAGATACTAGTTGGATGTATTTATATTGTATAACAAATATTTTCCGTATCAAATTAGTGGTTGTTGGTTTTATTTAACGCCGTATGTGGATTAGATTATATGTCACAAAGTTTTGCTTGTTTACTGTATCCCTAGCTAATTAATTAAAATAGTTTATTAATTGATTTGCGACAAAACCAATCGATTTGAATAAGAAAATTGTGTGCTCATGGTGATCCAAATTCTTGCGGGGGCCATGATTTGGAAAAACGAAAGCCATGGAAATGGACAAAAATAATAGCACTACAAATTGTGCTGCGACCCAGGAAAGCTTATCATCATTATCATTTACATTCACATTCACATTCACATATACATATGCCTTGTTGCCATTGAATGGCGAGCGCAATAAAAACAAAAATTTAATTAGAAATTATACTAAACTTTACTTAGTACTCCAATCATTTTAAAATATAAATCTTTTATAGTCTGTATTATTGGAGTTCAAAGAGCAGAGAAAAAACTGAACAATAAAGATGAAATCTTATTATTGATGATGAAAATGATTGCTAATATGTTACAGGTGAGCTAGTCCAATATATACAACTAATTAACTGTAGTGAGATTAATTAACTAAAGATGATTAATTAAGAATGGTTAATCCTAACTACCTATAGCTAACTCTTAATTGTATTATTTACACTTACTTCCCCAATACTCTCCTAAAAATTAAACTCACATTGGGAGAAACTCCAATTGTGAGTTCGGTCCAAAAATATGAAAAAGGAGAAAACAAGCAGCCTTGGTTAATGTATCTGCTGCTTGTTCTTGAGTAGAGACACTACTAGAGAATTGCTAATTATTGAAGATGTTACGACAGATAGGAGTAAATATTTATCGGTAACATGCATCCAATACTGACGGATGTACCAACGGATGGCATCCCCCAGTTCCCGTGTGGTCGGAAAGAAGTTACCGACAGATGTTTCAGCAAAATCGTCGGTATATATCATCGAATGCTTATCAGACAGTATATATCGACAGATGCTTATCCCTCAGTTTATATTGACGGATGCATCCTTTGGTAACTTATTTTTTATTAATTTTAAAAAAATTATAAACAGATTCTATCCGTCGATAATATATTTTATTAAAAAATAAATTTCGTGTGTCACTGATGGATATTATCTATCGGTAATAAATTTATATTAAAAAAATAAATTTCGTCTCTTATAGATATGCACCTTAATACTGTTGAAATCATGAAAATATCTATAGGTATACTTGACACATGGATACTTGACTTTTCCCTCACTTATAAATTGTTCAGATCGAGAGGCAAATGACACAAACTCTTCAACTCCTGCATAGAATTCTGGTTTAATAACCCATATTCGGGTGCAACCTATCATACATTCATAATATATTTGTTGATGACATCCTCGTGTAATTTTTTAAATACTCTAAAAGTAACAAATTGGTAATATTGTTATTTTTTTAATTTAAGAAATTATATATAATTTATTCTTATTTTAGTTTATTATAATTAAATGATTCCATCCTGTTCACACCCCGAATTGCGGCCCAATTCGTTGGCCCAGTTCGAAACCCCAACTACAGCCCAAACAAAGGACGACCCAAATCAAGCGAGTAAGGGACCTACCTGGAGCCCAAGGTCGGACCTCAGACATGCCCCAAGAAAGGGCCCAGTCCAGACCAAGGCCCAATAAGGAATGGGTAACTCAATGCAAGTGGGTCGCAAACGGATCTGGGTACGGATTCACCGACCCGACCCGGCCTAAAGGACCTGAAGCCAAACCCAGGTCCGGGTGCCCGACCCGACCCGAGGAAGAGATATGCGCGTTCCCCCGAAAAGGGCGGACGCTTATCCACAAAGCGGATGGTGACGCCGAGTAGTCCGCGCTACAACGGCACTACGCGGATCAACCCAATACGCCGCAGAAAGCGGGATAGAGGTTATCCCGAGTCGCTCGGAAGCGGAAGCGCGGAAGGAGTTCACATCCTGCTCTATAAATAGGGTGCCACTCTCATGAACCAGGTACGCTTTCAGTTAAGTCCCCAAGCCTTGAGCATCTACTGACTTAAGCTTCAGAGTCCTTTCAGGGAAACCACCCCCCGCGCCTTGGAGAGGAGCTGTGCGAGGAGTCAAAGTCCGGCGACAGTTTATACCGGAGCAAAGGTACAGAACATTGGCGCCGTTGTCGGGGACCCACCACAGTTTCAGTCAAGGTCGGTTTACCTTCTAAGGGACCGAGGTGGGGAAAGTAGCTCTGGCTAGAACAAAAACCACATTTCGCATCGTCCACCACGGTGACCCAGGATACGGCATGGCAGGAACCTCGGAAGGACATTGCGAGACGGTCCACGAGACCAATGAGCAATCCCAACGCCAGTCGTCACCCAGGCTGGATGAACCGGCAGTCGGAGCCACTAACAGAGTCAAGATGCCCCCACAGCTGAAATTGGTTGTAGGAGTTGACCAAGTCGGACCAACCGTAGCTCCCGACTTACAACAAACCGTCCTGATAATTCGTTATCAGCAAGAACGGCTGCGTGCTCTGGAGCAAGAGATGGTGAAGCGAGCCCCTCTGGAGGAACGACTCCGGAGGGAGGAACGCCGCAACCGCAAGGTTGAAGAGAAGCTCCACGCGGAGCGCGAAAAGGTCAAGAACCTAGCTCAGCGCCTTCGAAGGCTTGAGCAGAAGCAGAAGCACCACAATGGCGAGTCCCGTGGGAAGGAGCACTCTCGGGAAATAAGGCAAAAGCGACCGGGATCCGACGATAGACGTTGATCTCGGGAACGCGACGAAAGGGACAGCCGAAGAAGATCTCGGGAAAGGGAAAGGGACCAGCAGTCCCAGAATTACGACGAGCTGGAACACTCCCAAACCCACGTCGAGCACCGAAGTACGGTCGGCGGAGAAGGGGGAGGGTTCCAGTTCCGTGCAGAAGGTCCCTTAGCTCCCCACATCCTAAAGTACCAGATGCCCCCAGGTCGGACCCCGCCAGGACTTAAGTACAACCAGACCTCCGACCCAGAGGAACATCTGGAGGCCTTCAAGTCCCGAATGGACTACGACGGAGCAGAGATGAGGAACGGTGCCGGGCATTCCCGATCACCTTGCTGAAGACGGCCTTGAAGTGGTATAACCGTCTTCCGCCGAGGTCGATCCGCTGCTTTTCCGACCTCGCTACCCAGTTCCTGACTCATTTCACCACTAGGAAGACAAAGCCGAGGTCAGCTGTAAGCTTGATGAACATCAAGCAGAAGCAGGGGGAGTCGCTCAGGGCATATTTCGAAAGATTTAATGCCGAAGCGCTCCTAGTGAAAGATCTGCATGTGTCAAATGCGATCACTTTGCTTATAAACGGGCTTCGCTGGTCGCCATTTGCCGAGTCCCTCTCCAGGTCGGAGCCAACGACCATGGAGGAAATCCAGGACCGAGCTGCCGAGTTCATAAGGGCCGAGGAGGCGATAATGGCAAAAATGGCAAAGGAGTCCGCTGAAGACATGGCCGAAGAGAGGCCAGACAAATCCCGATCTCAGAGGACTCAAGAAGAAGGCCCAAGGTCGGAGAGAGCCCCCCGAAGAGGGAAGTTTTCCAACTACACCCCCTTATCACGATCGATAAGTGAGGTATACAAGGAAATACAGCATACCGAGCAGTTGCCCAAACCTAAAGCAATGAGGCAAAGGGCAAATACAAACCGAAGTATGTACTGTGAATACCACAAGCAATATGGCCACCGAACGGAGGACTGTCACGACCTCCGAGATGCCATCGAAGAGCTTATCCGAGCTGGCCAGCTCGCCGAATACGTGTCCGAGCAGAAAGGGCCCAAAAGAAGAAGGGAGGCTAGCCCTGAGAATGAGAAACGGAATCCGAGAAACCAGAAAACCAACCAGGATGAGGACCCTGAAAACAGCTCCGAGATAGTAAAAACAGTTCACACTATCTCCGAGGGGTTTGCAGGAGGAGGTCCCACTGGTGCGGCAAGGAAAAGGGCGCTCAAGGAAATAATGAGCGTCGGCAAAAAGGAGTTGGCTTCAAAGGCACTGAAAAAAGCCTCTGTTCCAATGACCTTCTCGGATCTCGACAACCCCGGGGTAGTTGCTGACTACGCTGATCCTCTAGTAGTATCAGTCATAGCCCAGAACATGGAAATAAGAAGGGTCCTGATCGACACGGGAAGCTCGGTCGAACTGCTGACTAGAAAAACATTTGACCAAATGGGCCTAAAGGATTCCGACCTAAAGGCTCATACCGAAAAACTCGTAGGGTTCTCAGGATACGAGGTAGTCAAGCCTGATGGCTACATCACCCTGTACCTCACAATGGGCACCAAACCACTCATGAGAACCGTGGAAATCGACTTCGTAGTGGCAAGGATTGACTCGGCCTTTAACATGATCATTGGGAGACCCGCCTTGTGCAAACTCGGGGCGGCAGTATCAATCCCCCACTTGGTCATGAAGTTCCCTACCGAGGACGAAACCGTGGTCACAGTAAGGGGCTGCCAGGTCACAGCTCGGAAATGCTACATCAACAGCCTCAAGATCAAAGACAAGATCAAAGGCGGAAAAGATGAAGAAAAAGAAGACAAGCTAGAGACCCTAGGCGGAAATTCCGAGGTCGTGGAATGCCACGAACCTTAGGAAACTCTACTTGTAACAAATATACCCCAGCTCGTACTCTTTTTCCTACCTCGGGCGCTTACCCAGGAGGTTTTAACGAGGCGAGTTCGGGAAGATTATTAATAAAAATATTTCCTTTTTAATTCTTGTACTATTTTCATAAAATCCCGACGTACGAGGTCATCTAATCCCGGCGTCCGAGAATTATCTTAAGGAAGCAAGCCCGATATGTCTATGCTCGGCAAACGCACTAAATACGAAAATAGCTCCGGTAGAAGAAAGCTTAAAATAGCTAAGAGAAACCGCGAGACAAAAACGCGTGAACACTTAGAAACGAAACGCTTGAAAGGCTAAGTTAATAAAAGGAACCGAGCTACGGCCAGCCCCGAGCTCCGGTCGATGCTTAAAGATACCAAACACCGGTCAAAACTGAGCGAAGGTTGAAATCAAGTTCCAATGGGTACCCGGCGAGCGAGGTGGAGACACACCCCGGGCGCATAGGGAAGTGTTTTAAATAGTGTATAAGAACGCTTAATACACTAAACATACCCGACATATGAGGCGCTTGCAAAAGTCCCAATGTACGAGGTTATAAATAATTGAAAAACGGCTAAGTATTAAGAAGGAAATAACTCCGGCACAATAAGCTCGGGCGAACCTAGAAAGTACGAAAGCTCTTAAAATTATTAAAACCCAAGTTGGTTAAAGCCCCGAGTTGGCTAAAACCCGAGCTGGTTATTGAATTAAAACCCAAGTTGGTTAAAGCCCCGAGTTGGCTAAAACCCGAGCCGGTTATTGAATTAAAACCCAAGTTGGTTAAAGTCCCGAGTTGGCAAAAACCCGAGCTGGTTATTGAATTAAAACCAAGTTGGTTAAAGCCCCGAGTTGGCTAAAACCCGAGCTGGTCATTGAATTAAAACCCGAGATGGTTAAGCTTAAAACTTAGTACAAAAAACATAGCTTCGTGAAAAACACAAGTTAAAGAAAAACGTGCAATTTACATTAGACAACTCGGAACCCGAGAAAAACAAGC
This sequence comes from Aeschynomene evenia, assembly GCA_013621005.1. Taxonomy (NCBI): domain Eukaryota; kingdom Viridiplantae; phylum Streptophyta; class Magnoliopsida; order Fabales; family Fabaceae; genus Aeschynomene; species Aeschynomene evenia. The sequence goes on from CM024272.1 coordinate 14,658,047, forward strand.
CGGCACGAACCCAAAAGGGAACCCGGGAAAGTAGAAATATAAAACATACAAAAGTATGAAAAGAATTATCTACAAAAAGTTCTAAGTCTACCCGGGAAAGTAATCAGGCACTCTTATCAGCAGGAACCTCAGAGGTCGGTTCCTCGAGCAGGAAGGTATCGACATCGGTGGCGGAGGCAGGTTGAACATTCTCGGGGGAGTTAGGGTCCTTCACCACCAACTTCCCGTCCACAATCTCTGTGAACATCCTCACCTGTTGGAGGTCAAGCTCGGGAGCGATAACTCCGACCTGTTCCTTAATGAAAGCTGCTACGGCTTGAGCCGAGTCAGCTAAGTGTCCTGCATCTCCACCACCTCACTCTCCAACTTGGAGTTTGTTTGGGTGGAGGAAAGACGAAGGTCGTCGAGCTCGCCCATTAGCCCCTCCGGCTTCCTCTTCTCCGCCGACAGCTCCCCTTGGAAAGAGGTCGACTCCTCCCTTGCTGCCTTCAGCTCTTCCTTGGTGGATGCGAGCTCTTCCTCCATCTCCTTGGCCCGAGCTCGAAGGACCTCGTTCTCCTTAGCCACTATATCATGAGCTTCACGAAGAGCCTCTATCTCTTCCTGGGCACCTTGGCCCAGCAAGACCAAGGGCTCTACGTGTCGAAGCACGACCACAGTCTTGAGCAAGGTCCTCTCCCCCCACTGAAGGAAACCTCGGAGATCGTTGGCACCTGAGAGCTCGGCTACGGTCGCCGGGTTGTAAAGCTCTCGGTCGATCATTTCCGGGAAATTGTAGTCCCGATCGAAGGGGGAGAGGGAAGTCGAGTCGTTATTCCTCTTCTTTCGCACCTCGGATTGGGTGACGGCATCGGAGTCAAGCCCGTCATCCAGCAAGGGAGCCTTGCGTTTAAGGTCGGAAGGGGGAGTGGGGGCAGGAGTGGCCACCACCACTGGGTTAGAGGACGGATTAGCCGGGATGTCACCCGAAGCCACCGCCTGAGTTTTTCTGCGCTTCTAGGCTAGACAGGCAGCTCGGATCGAGTCCAGGTTTGCAGCGCCCGTCATAGTACCTACACATAAAGGGAAAAAATGCTAAGTTCAATGGCACAAAATTGCATAAGGAAATTAGAGAAGCAATATGGTTAAAAGGGAGATTACTGAGCTCCTGCTCAAGGTCGGAGTCGCTACCCCGGACTAGCTTCTTCAAGACCAAGTTCTTTGCTCGACAATGGTCGAGAAAGAGATTGGCCAGGGCTAGCTTGGCGTCCGTCAGATCCTCCTCCTCCAAGCTCAAGGAGAGGACATCTCGGCGCCAGTACAAATGGAACCGAAGCTTGCCTTCTGCGCTAAACCAAAAAGGTGATGTATCTTCCGCTGCGAGAACCCGGAAGTACACCTCCTTGAAGTTATGCACGAAGTCTTCGAAAAGAGTGAAAACCTTCCGACCTGAATGGGCTCGGAAGGAGATCCACCCCTCAGATCCGTGAGGATGCGTGAGGGTGAAGAGGTAAAAGAAGGTCCTCAGGAAGGGAGGGACCCTGAGGAACTCACAAACCCTCTCATACCCCCTCACCATGGCCCACGAGTTCGGATGGAGCTGGCTCGGGGCAACTCCGGCAATCCGGAGAATCTTCACCTCGAAATCGGTGAACGGGATCCTAATCCCGATCCGAGTTAGTAGGAGGTCGTAGAAGTAAAAAAAGTCCTCGGGTTCATCACACCGATTGAAAGAGACTCTTTAATCTTCCGAGGGGGCCTCTATGAGGTACTGGCCATGAGCCCCCTCGAGAAAGAACTCCTCACGGGATTGGACGGCGGTGGCGTACGTCTCGTCGACAACGGAGGCGATGCCCAAAGCTTCCTTCCCGGCCCAGTCATAAGAGTCGCCGAGAAGAAGGGGTCGTCGGAGCTCGGGTTTCAGTCATTTGCCCATCACCTACAAGGGAAACCATTTAAACAGTTTAGCAATTGTCCTCGGAGATCGGGGTTTGACGTTTAACATGGTTTCCCACGAAAGGAAAAAGGGCAAGAAGAACGGACCCCATAAGCGGGTACCGAGCTCCGACGTCACCATTCCAAAGATAACAAAAGCTTAAAATGCTAAGTTATAAAACTAAAGGAACTAAAATCTTTCCTAAGAAGGATCAAGATTCTCCTAGAAGTACTAAGATGTCCAAAACGGAACCCGACCTGGGATGCCCGAGATACTTAATCCCGACATCTATATCCCCTGAGAGATGAAAAGACGTGGACAAAAATGGAAAAGGCTTGAAGGAAGCACCCATGGCGGACGCGACCTCAGGAGTCTAACCTAGAACAGAAGCAAGAAGCGAGAAAGGGTCGCCATGAACCCAGCCTAAGCGACGCCATAGTAAAGGAAACTTAGAACCAGTAAAACCCCAAAAGTCCCAGAAAAGGAAACGCAAGAAAAATGCGAAAAACTTAAAAGGATAGGGAGATGCTTACTGAGTTCGAAGAAGAGAAAACGCCCAATGGCTGTGTAGACGGTGTTGGAAGAGGAGGCGCCGACCGAAAAATCGTCGGAGGTAGTTTTCGTGTGGAAAAGAAAAATTGCAGAAGAGGGAAAGGGAGAGCGAGAGAGTTGAAAGCGAAGAAGACGAAGGAACAGTGCCCAAGCGCGCGATTTATAGCGCCAAAAGGGCAGGGGCATTCTTGTCATTTCGCATGCCAAATGAAGGGGCAATTCCGGAAACCCAAAAACCATCTCGAAAACGTTTCTTCTCCGGTCGACACGTGTCACGCATCAAGCGGCACAATGCGACGTGAAGAGACGTGTGTCAGAGGTAGTTGGGCACGAATTGCGAAGCACCCTTAGGCATTTCAATTCGAACCTCGACCCACGCCCGAGCTCCGAGTTGGGGGCAATGTTCACACCCCGGATTGCGGCCCAATTTATTGGCCCAGTTCGAAACCCCAACTACGGCCCAAACAAAGGACGACCTAAATCAAGCGAGTAAGGGACCTACCTGGAGCCCAAGGTCGGACCTCAGGCACGTCCCAAGAAAGGGCCCAGTCCAGAACAAGGCCCAATAAGGAATGGGTAACCCAATGCAAGTGGGTCGCAAACGGATCCGGGTACGGATTCACCGACCCGACCCGGCCTAAAGGACCTGAAGCCAAACCCGGGTCCGGGTGCCCGACCCGACCCGAGGAAAAGATATGCGCGTTCCCCCGAAAAGGGCGGACGCTTATCCACAAAGCGGATGATGACGCCGAGTAATCCGCGCTACAACGGCACTACGCGGATCAACCCAATACGCCGCAGAAAGCGAGATAGAGGTTATCCTGAGTCGCTCGGAAGCGGAAGCGCGGAAGGAGTTCACATCCCGCTCTATAAATAGGGTGCCACTCTCATGAACCAGGTACGCTTTCAGTTGAGTCCCCAAGCCTTGAGCATCTACTGACTTAAGCTTCGGAGTCCTTTCAGGGAAACCACCCCCCGCGCCTTGGAGAGGAGCTGGGCGAGGAGTCAAAGTCCGGCGACAGTTCATACCGGAGCAAAGGTACAGAACACATCCCAACAAAATTTTGGCAGAGTCTCCTCTTAAATTATGAGCACTTACAATGATTTTAAAAAAAATTAATAGAGTTTCATCTAAAGTTTCGACCCAAGACAACGATTTTACACAAATCATACATCAACAAAGTAAATTAAAATCATGCATACTATAACAAAGTTAATTAATTAAAATCATACATAATATAACAAAGTTAATTAAAATTATACAACACATACAACATTAATCCTATAACCATTCTAGTACACACCCCCAACCTTCCATATATGTTGTGTCAAAGCTTGCATTTGTACGGGATTAAGTCATTCATTTGGTGCTGCCATGTTTATAAAAGAATTAAAACTTGATTAATAAAACAAAAATTTTAACCTTACAGCCACTCACCTGTGTATACTCACACTCATGATGTGTTTCACTCGAATCGGTCTTTTGACTTTTATGACCACAATGAATCACTCTAACCTTTTACTTCTTTGATTCTCACAATTCTATCAATTACACTTGATCAAGGAAATTAAAAAACGCCCTTTATGATTTCTTGAATCAAACAAGCACAGAAAATTTTCGCATAATAGAATACCAACCAATAATTCCCAAAATACAATGATATTTCTTTTTCTTTCGTGACGTTTTTTTTAACATTTGAAATTCACAGGAAGAAATTGTCAAAGTGTTACCAAAAGAAAATCCTAAGTGGAGCTCTGATGCCAACTGATGAGGATTTCCTTGTGGAACTCCTTGAAATTGTAGGATCGTCTCTTAGGTGTTTCTTTCCTAGGAAACCAATTGTTAGCTTCTAAAGGTTACAGCAAATTTGATGATGATTTGTTGTTGAAGTAGCTTCTGAAGGAGTTTCAGACAACTGCTTCTAGAGCTTCTGGAGATTACTTCAGCGATGCCTCAGAAGTTATGAGCTTGGAACTCGAGAATTGGAGATTACTTCAGCGATGCCTCAGAAGTTATGAGCTTGGAACTCGAGAATTGGATTAAAAAAAGGGTTAGCTTGATGGATAAGTTTTAGGAATGGAATTTGATTAAGAGGATAAATGCCACTCAAAAATGATTTCGAGATAAGTTTGGGTAAGACGCCACAAAGAATGTTACGTTTAAGCAATATTTGATAAGTTTAGGAATGTTCTTGAAGAACAATTAGAATCACTCCTAATAATTGGAAATAAAAAATATGGAATCAAAGTTGTATTCTTCAGCTCAAGAATGGCAATTTAAAGGAAAAATTAAGCATATGCATAAAGTGTCTTAATTGACTCGCACTCACAAAATGAAATGGATGTCATTTAAGAAACACTTTGAAATAACTAAGACTAGTATTAAACTCTCACTAATTACACTTAAATCCATATAAGGTCGAGTCATCACTAACTTAAATTAATTCAATGAAAATAACTCTAAGCTAGTGTTTTATTTAACTCAGATTAAAGGAAAGAAATTAAAGAGAGAAATTGTAAAGTTCTTCACGTGTGGTATTATCCTCCACCGGCCAAGATTGATTAATGCTCCACCTATTATTAACGCTTCGTGCAAGTTCTTTTTATTGTCCATTTTCATCCACGATGCATATAATGACTTTGCACTTCAAGTCACTTCCACTAGGTCCTTCCCTAATTAATTCAGAAGTGATTTTATTTAAAATTTTCTTGGATTTTCTCATTTTGGATCGAGTCATGGGCCCTCCAAAGTCCTTTGATGGCTTCTGTGTCTTTAAGATCAACAAATTCTTCATCGCACAACTTTTGCAGTTCTGGACGTAGGCTCTGAACCTCTCTATGTTGTGCTTCTGGCTTCTGGATAGGTTCTAAGCTCTTATCTAGCTTCTGAGCTTCATTACTCAGTTTATGAATATTCATTTCAGCACTTGCCAGCTTTTGAACTGGTTTTGCACCTCTTCCCAGCTTCTGAGCTTCGGTTTACAGCTTCTGGACTTGTGAGTCCTCGAGTCCTAGCTTCTGAATACTCTTGTATCAGCAACTCCTAGCTTTTGGACCTCGGTTCCAAGCTTCTGAGCACTTGAATCGTGCTTTCCTTGCTTCAGGACGTGTTGTCCCAGCTTCAGGACATCAAGTTGTTCTTGACTCAGGCTCTGAACATCCTCCAGAGCCATATTCTCATCAATGATAAAAAAAATTATTAATCTGTTATAAGGTATAAGTTATAACTGTAGTGTGAGGTTAACTAATCAGGGATGATTATTAACCAAAAATGGTTAATGCTAACTACCTATAACTAACTCTTAGTTGTATCATTTGCACTTACTTCCCTAGTAGAGTGCCAATTCATTTCAATCAATATACTTTTATTTTATTTTTTCTATTTTATCCTTCATTAAGTTTTAATTAATATTTTTAATATTATATAAAATATGTATATTGATAAGAATATTTTTGCCATCCATTTTTATGTTTTAAAATATCAATTATTAACATAATAAAAAACCTAAAATGACTTAAATTTTGAAATGCTCGCATGATGTAGTACCTAGCTTGTAAATGGAAAAATTTTTTTGTGGACCTTAAAGCATAATTAATGTGTATTTCGTAAATATTTATAATCACTTATTTTAAGTTTCTTTACTCTTTGTCTCCTTCTCTCATGTATTACTGAATAAGCTAACAATTTAGACGATGAAAAAAAATCAATATGGAAAACTTAAATATTTAATGTACTAAATATTTCTATTTTTAAAAATATCAAATAATAGTATATGTAAGGAATTTATAAAATTTGAATATTTTTAATTAAAATAAGTTATTGAAAATATTATTGAATTATATATTAAATATATCATCCATTTTTTAATTGTCCAGGCCACTCTTAAAAATTTATTTTTTCTATATTGTTCATTTAAAAGTTTTTGTCTAGAATTATTATTTTTTCTATTTATACTCTTCACTAATGAAAAAATAAAATATGTATTGTAAAATAATTAGTCTTAGAATAATACAATAAAATATACTTTAATTTTTAAAATTAAAATTTTATTAAGTTATTTTTAAAATTAAATGTGTATTTGAAATTGAACAATTAAAGAAATGAGAGACGATGATATTCTAATCACGTGAGTGATGTTTTTTCTCCTTCCGTACTTGCTCAAAATTCAACCTCGAGATTCAAAGTTAGATGTCAATAAGCTAAGCTTGTGGAATGTTTGCTTAGCCCAAGAAGAATTTGAATTAAATATTTGATGTGTTATATATTGTTCTTATTGCTATCTAGTAATTGGAGTTAAATATACGTCAATATAACATAGAAATGCCAGACACCATTCACACACTATTATCAAACAAATAAATTTATTTTATTCCTTTGGAGCTAAAAATTATTATTTCATTTCAAATTATTAAAATAATTGTTTAATCACCAGTAGAAAAGTAAGCATTTTTAACAATAAATCTGTCAATAAAAGTACTATCAATAAAAGTAATATTAACAATTAGTGACCGTCGAAAATACTTAAAATTAGTTTATGAATATTTTCAATGGTCATTAATTATCAAATAATAATTTATGACTATTTTCAACGATCAACAAATATCAATATATTTTTTTACAATACTTTTATCAACAATTTTCCATAATTATTTGTTGAAAATAATCATTATTATTGTAATAAATTATGATGTACTGATATATAAAATAGCATCATATTGGTAAATATAATTACTTTTCAGATATATATATTGCTTGAAAGGTCATGCAAGCATAAAGAAATAATTATATAACAATGTAAAATCTTTTACATTGTTAGTCACTTAATTAGTGCATTGTAATTAAATTCTCAAAATAATTATCCACTTGTTACTATTTATGAATATTAAAAAATAATTAGAATTATATTTGTTTGAGATAAGTTTAATGATGATTATTGTACCAAATTGTTCTTGTTTAACTTTCTTTTTTCCTAAATTTATTAAGCCATCATATTTAACAAAATCGTTTATTAGGAATATTTAAGAGGAAGAAAAATTAATGTTATATAATTTTTTTAAATGGACAGTTATTTTGACCTGAGGAGTAATAATATATTAAAAGTTGATTTTTTTCAACAACAAACACACAGTTTTTACTTTTAATAATATTTTGTATTTAAGATCTAAATTTTTAATTTGATACATAATTAATATATATAGTATATTTATATTATTATTTGTCTATATATTATCACATTGTTAAATATTTTTATATTAATTAATATAAGTTATATATAATTAATAAATAATACATACATATATATAATTTTATATATACTATATATTAAAGATTGTTTCTTGTTTGCTTGTAACAAATTTACTTTCATTTTTATATCAATAATACTTGTTGTACAACAGACAACTAATATCCAATGTGTGCTATATATTATACGTAATATGTGTCATACATAATGTGTTATATATATAACATATATTACGAACAGTATATAACATACGTTGGATACTAGTTGGATGTATTTCTATTGTACAACAAATATTATTATTTTTATATGCATATATTATGTTTCTTACACCTGTTCCTGATTATATTAAATGAGAGAAATACGACATAAGCATTTGGTAATATTATAATTAGGAATAAATGTGCCCCACATGCATCAAATTTATTTATACCAAATTTGACCATATAAAATATTTTTAACAGAAAACGCTATGTATCTCAATTAAATATTCCAAACCAAACAATAAAATAAAATGGCTAGCTATTCTATCAACCAGAAATTAAAGCCAACGGCGAACGAGTACGTTTTTGGTACGTTAAGGACATTTTGTATTCAATCATGCGTAACAGTAACTAAATAATTTAAAAAATAAACAAGAATTTTACTAACAAATATCTTGAAGAATATTATAAATAATAAATTTAACAAATATTAAAAATATCATGGTAGATTTATTACATAAAAATATAAAATGAATATTTTAAAAATAAAATTTTTCTTTTTTATTATCTTAATAACTGCTACACTTATTAACAACACTTTCTAAATAAAAAAAAGAAATGATTTATGTACACTAAAAAATCAGTCATCATTTATCACTATATGTAATGATCCAACTATTAATATTATACATTAATCTAACATTTTTAAATATTGAATTAATAATTTTAAAATATTAAATTATTGTATATGATAGCTGATTTTATGATATACATGTCAAATTACTCATTAAAATAATATCTTTACGTAATTGCTTGAATTGAAGGACTAGTACAAAACAATTATATAGGTACTGTACCGAATAGTGTAAAGCTTCATGGAAATTGTCTACGTTACCTGCACTACTTCCCCTTGTATAGAAATTAGAAACATGTTCACCAAAACCCAAAGAAAATTTATATAATATCTCCAACACAAACACCAACCAAAACTTCTTTGAAAATTGATTTGGAAAGACTTACCAAAACATCTTTAATTTGACGACTCTGAACAAACTTTACCTATATATATAAGTGCTTAATTAAACTAACTTGCTCTAGCTTCATTTTAGCTTGTTTTGATTAAAGTCTATGTGAACTCAAATTATGTTTTAACCACTTATTTAAAAAGTGCAATGCTGCATGTACACTAAAAGTGACATTAAACCAGTTACCAGTACAAAAAATTTGATTGAGTAAGTATATACGTTAGATTGCGTCATTATAAAAATTGTCATTGTCTCAATATAAAAGTTTAAATATAATGTTGGATTGAATCATGATATAATTAAGTTAGAATTGAGTAGTTGTAGATGTTAAATTGTTTTATAATTGAATTAAGTAACTGGTATAGTGCCAAATTTAATATGAACGAAGTATTTTACATTTACAAAATATACATTACATTCTTTCTTCGGTCAAACTCCAATTTGACCAAGTATATAAACAATAAAACAAACAATATTTGCATATATTGTGAGAAATTTCACTTTTCATTAAAACCTCTAATAGTTATTAAAGACAGTATAAAACAACAATGCTATGAAAAGGGAAATTTCTCACAATATATGAATCAATAATTCCACTAGTATATATATATTTGGATTTCTGCTTGGGTCGTATGACGTATAATTAATTTTGAATCCCCAAAAATTATAAATATAAATCAAACCATACTTAATTAAACTTAATGCTACAAAGTAAAAACGTAGAACTAATATAAGTGTCATCACGGGAATAGCATTTGGTCGAGAAGTTGAAGTGCATTTGAGATTTTCAAACTGTTACACGAGAAATTAAGCATATAAAGAGGTCATGGAACTAGAATGATGGATGATTAAGTGTTTGAAACAACTTAAATAATTGTTGCCATTAATAGTTCCCGTGTCGTGAAGTAATATAACAATATACTATATTTATAGCTAGCTAGCTTCACTCCTATCTTTGTTTTTATTCTATTAATTAAAAGTAATGCTATATATATATATATAATAAAATTGACCATTAAATGAGTTATTTGTACAAAATGTTGGATTAGATAATCATAAATATTGGATTGTATCAGTATAAAAATTGTCATTATCTTGATATAAAAAATTGAATTTAATGTTGAATTGAATCAGAATATAAGTTAGATTGAGTAGCTTGTAAATATTGGATTGTATCAAAGTTGAATTGAATGACTGATTTAATGTCAAATTTAATGTACATAAAGTATTTCACATTAGTTAAATAAAATTTTTCTAAAAATTATCTTAAAATTACTTGTTAAAAATATTTAAAAAGATAAATTTTATAAAAATGCATATTTTTAAGAGTTTAATTTTGATGCAATAAAGAAATTTTATAATGTCGTCCAATCAAAATGCTTCATTTGCGTGATTTTTCAGGTAGTGAGAGAGAGAAAACACAATCATGACTGACATGTCAGCACATGATTTAATAACTGTGTAAAAAAATGGTACACTGTCAGTAAATGAAAATTAAATCCTATTTTTAAAATATATTTTTTATTTTTTACTTTCTTAACTAGTATCTTTAATAAAACACAAATGCTTGGGACACAACAAAAAATCAGTCAAAACAACCAACAAAGCTCATTTAACATTTTATGACCCAAATAACACTTTTAATCATGAGAATATTTTTAATGGGCTGGGTGATTGTGGCCCAAATTTCTATTTATTAACTGTTTTGGCTGGTTTTTTGTTACATTGTGCCTCTAGCAATACTCTTAATAAAATGGAAAAGTCTAGCTGTACAACCCATATAGCCAACTAGGTTGCCAACTATTTATGATTTGTTCCAAAAAAATAAAAAAACAAACACATATTAAATGCTTATTAATAATCATATAATATACCATTAATACATTAGATATAATTAATTAGTTTTTTTATTTTAATTGTGATACCCTTTTAATTATTAAAAAAAACGGAAGACTACGCATGATTAGTCTAATCGTGCGCTTGTAACCCTATTAGTCTTCGTTTCCTTTTGTTCTGAGAAGAACTCACGGCTGCAACCCTTTTTATGCTATAAAAAGAAAAGAAATAAAAAACTAAGCATGTGTCCATTACACATACCTAATCATGTGTATTACACATAACTCATAGAGTTAGTGTACTAAAATTAACTAACTCAACATTTGAATATGAGAGAATTTGTTTGTCAATATGGTAACACATAATTAAATTAGAGTTAGTGTACTAAAATTAACTAACTCATAACATTTTTTTTTAATTTATCACTTGATTACAGCATAATAGGATTAATATTGATTGTGCTGGACTATACTCTATTTTGTGGGGTAAAGACAAAGAACTAAAGAATATTACAGAGAAAGCAAAAGATGAAGCATTACCTGAGATAATTTCCACAAATCATGATGAAGAATCAATTGATGACAAAATTGGTGAACATATTGAAAGCAATAACATGGAAATTGAAAAGTCATGTTGAGATCAAGAGATGCTATTAGTTATACACATAACAGAACACATGATGCAATTTATTTATAATTATACACAGAACAGAACACAGAAAGTAATAGTCAGGATTACACATACATCATAGTGAAGATTACACATACCTCACAGAAAGCAATAACATGTATATTTTAGGTTCAAATGATTTTTATCTTTGAGGATTACACATACCTCACAGTCAGGATTACATATAGTATGAATTACACATACCTAATAGTCAGGATTACACATACCTCATAGTCAGGATTACACATACCTAATAGTCAGGATTACACATACCTCATAGTGAGGATTACACATACCTCACAGAAAGCAATAACATGTATATTTTAGGTTCAAATAATTTTTATCTTTGAGGATTACACATACCTCACAGTCAGGATTACACATAGTCAGAATTACACATACCTAATAGTCAAGATTACACATGGTCAAGATTACACATACCTCATAGTCAAGATCACCATTACACATCACTCTAATTGCATATTACACGAATATTCACTACACATACCTCGTACTCCAGGTTACACAAATCTCATAGTGAGCACTACACAACTATTCACTACACATAACTCTAATTGCATATTACACCTATATCAGCATATACACACGGTCAAGATTACACATAATGCAAATCACAAATGTATTTTTACTAACCGGTGACACAGTACACAACAATATTTCTGCTAATTTATACACCACAAATGCAAATCACTATAATCAATGTTCATTGCACCATTTAAGAGTAGTAATATGTGTATAGGATAGGTATAAATGCTCTAATTTATATCATTCCAATGTAATAACTAGTTGACCACTTGGTTGGCACTATTGTTGTACCTGTAGCACTGCCGTAATAAAATTCATTATTAATTAATTAGTATATGGTGTATGGTATTGGAGAGAGATAAAATGGGGCTCACACCTACAGTAAACCTAATCCCTCTTGTATATATATAGCTGCTATAGGTGGCATATGCATCCGTTCAGTGCATTAATCATATAAAAATTGGTCTATAAAATAATTAAATAAATTTTGTGGTGGTGTAGGTGTGTAGGGTTAATGAAATGACCACCTTGACTTGCGCATGTAATGCCAATTTAAGACATAATCGAATCAATGGTGGTAGGTTTTGTGTTGAATGAAATCTATAGTTTTAGTAGTTGCATGCTCTTTAACTTCTACATCTCATCATCCTCTTAATTATTCTTCTCAATTTTCTCTATATATGTTGTTGCTTCTAGAACTTGCCTAATTTTAAACATATAAGCCACCTTTAAACTCAACTTTGGTTTATTATTGGACCAATATTTTGATACTTATTTTTCTTAGAAAGAAGTTTTGAGTTCTACTCTTATACACATACAACAAAAATCACTATTTTCAATATGTAATTGTCAAAAAGTGTTGATAAAAGTATTGTCAAAAAAAGATATATTGACATTTGTTGGTCGTTGAAAATAGTTATAAATTTTTTTTACAATTAATAATCATTGAAAATACTCATAAACTAATTTTAAACTAATTATCAATATTACTTTTATTGACATATCTAATATTAAAAATGCTCATTTTTATAGTAGAGTGTTGGGAAAATTAGTTATTTTATTTTTAATGTTAGAAGTGCGTCAATCCAAGATCACATTCGATGATTCATTTAGATGCCCTGAAAATGGTAGAAAATCTCAATAAGAAGAATTGCTGTCAACGAAAAAATTTAATTTGGAGAATCGAACCCATAATCCTAAAAAAAACTCTTAATATGGATTATATTTTAGACTCGTAATTTCAACCACTATGTCAATCATTTGTTGGCTAGTTATTTTGTTTTACCTTGGTAACAAAATCCCAACTCAAGGTAAATTGAAGTCTAGTAAATTTTGTATACTAAGTATATATATTGGATTAAGATGAATGGTAAAAACTTATTAATTAATGAGTTTCATATACTATTTTATATATAAATTTTATTCCTGTAATATCTACTATGGCTTATGCCCTTGATCAATCATACTCTAATAATTCAGAATTTTTATTGTAATTGCTATATGTATAATGAAAAACAGTAAAAATAGTTAATATGTTATGTATAATAAGTATGTAATGTGTATAATATATATTACATATATAGTGTATAATACACGTACGTATAATTAATACATATTTTATATTATATATAACACACATTGAATACTAATTAAACATATTTTTATGTAAGACAAATATTTTTGCTTTCCATATACTCGTCTAAACATAACGTAACCCATCATAATTGAAGTCTAATAAATAACGTGTGAATACACGTTTTATTTTTTCTAACTAATTTAATTTTTTTTTTATAATATTTTATAAAGTTAGTTGTGAAGGACATATCATTTCTACGGATCGGAATAATTGTATAGAGGAACTAGAAAATAATAAAGAGTAATTATTCGCAGAAATTTAAAAAACAGTACAAATAATTTTCTGTACAATTATACCCTACATATATATAATTGTAAACATTATATAATTATTACTAGTACTAGACTCTAGTTAGCGTATTGATGGGCACAAATTATATATGAAAATTAAATTCAAGGTGTTCTGAATCTAATTTTAATCAGTTGTTAATTGTAAACAAAATCAAATTGTCACGTCATTATAAGTTAATTAAGATGATTTATTATGCATTGTTAGGATTAAAAAATATATACAATAATTGAAATATGTATATTGGCATATATATGCAAAAAAGGTGGTTGGCATAGTTATTGTCTCAAAGTCTCGCATCTAATTATGTATAATTGAATGATAGTTTGAAATTATATTACACACTTATAACATATTAAACTAAATTATTATAATTTTATGTGTTTCTAATTGTACGTTAATTATTTATAACATTATTTTTAATTTAGATTGAAAGAAAATATCATCTCAATGCAAATTAAAGTCAAATTATATCTTTAAATTTTTGTACACTAATTAACAGTTAAAATTTTTTTTACAGTGTCGATCAATAAAAAATGAGGAATATGTCAAATTATGGTAGGTATTTATTATGATGCATGCATGGATTATTTTATTGATAGTTATTAGCAGTTTCTTAATTTCTATTTGTTGACAGTATAAAATTAAATTATTTAGTAAAAAATATATATTTTTAAAAGTATTTATAGAAAACTAACAAATAGTCAAATATAATACAACTCATAAATTAAACTTGTGACAATAGTTCACTAACTAAAAGAAAAAACAATCAAATGAACCAAACCGATTATCTTTTTGTTATTTTATAACGTATCATTAAATGATAGGAACTAATGTGAAAACCAATAGTTTGTTGACTGTGAAATAATAAAAATTGAAAACGCATTAATAAAAGAAATTGAAAACACAATATAGGATATGATGAGGTGTACTATTTGTATGTATGAGTACATACATTTACATTAAGAGTAAAAATTAAAAGTTTTTATATTTTAAGAAAAATATTTGATACACAATAAAAATTAAATTAAAATAGTCAATAAATAGTGCATAACATATAATATATAATATACATATTATATATTACGCACAATATATATGTGATATGAAAACATCATCTTTTCTTACATGTGATTGTGATATATAATGTGAATAATATATAATATATGTTATGTGTAATTGTACATATTATATAGATTTTTATGATTATTTTTTCATTATATATATAATTATCATATTTTAATAAAGTTACATTAAAATTTAAAAAAAAAATAAAGTATATGAACAAATTATGTAAAAAAAATAAAGTATAAATATTAAAAAGTAAAGTGACATGGAATCTACCTTTTTGCATATTTTTAGAGCATGATTTATGGGAAGGTACAAGGAGTAGTACACTTCTTTCCAACAACTATAACATAACAAGCATATGCCATCGTTATCTTTATCGGGACGGCCACAATGCACCACCCCCTATTCAATGACGAAAATACCCTCCATGAAAGCACAAAACTACGTAAATGCCTCTTCCTCTTCTGGGCTCACATTGGGATTCGAAATATGCCCACCGAATATCACGGCAATTACATTGCTGACCTGCCACTGCAAATTTCACAATTTTAATTACACAGATATACTTCTAATAAGATTACATTTAATAACACTATAATACTCATTAATGCATGATTAGATATCTATATAAAATTACATTAGTGATGATGAATTGAAATTTTACTCTTCTTTCTAATATATCTAAAAATAAATTGTTACAATTTTAGTTAGAAGTTCCATTTTGGAACTTCACTATTCCTACTTCTCATCAATCTTGCAATTTTCCCTTGAATTAGTTTTATCTGATAAAAGGTTCTTAGCTTAGTTTTATATGTACATCATATCAATTATATATAATAATTAAACTTTAAAGCTAGCTGAATTAAGATTCTATTATCATCAAGAAACACGAATCCAATTAATAAAATTTGATTCAACAGAGAATAGGGTCTCCATTACTAATGAACTTTAAATTACGTGGACACTAACCTAAAATCCAACATTCAAAATTTATTTTTGTATTCACATACATTTTTCCTTCACTAAAAAGTTAAACCAAGCCATTATTATAATTATATGAAGTTTAGACCTTAATCTGCTTAATTAATAGAATTTAATTATGATGCACTGAATTTTACACTGTCATTCAATCACATTAATTGATTTGTGTGACATTTTAGTTAGTAGGTAGTTGACTAGTTGAGTTAAAGACATTTGTTGATGTATGAATCTATAATTGGATGACTATGTAAAATTACTTAACATCGAAAGTTGATTGAAATTAAAATTTAATTAATATATAGTTCAACTTACTTTCCACTGCATTAAATTACCCTATTTAATCATAGAAATAAACCTCTTGTAAACAGATGAAAAAAGGAATTCATAGTACATACAACTTTCATGATAGACACTAGTTGCCAGATCAAATGTAAAAGATGTGGATCCCCTTTCGGTTAGCACAACTGAACTTACAGTTACGACATAGATAAAGGGCGAGATCATATATTTCTTTTCAATATTATCTTTAATCAAACAATGTTATCTTCAAAAAAAGATCATGATCCCAATTGTCAAAAGAAAAAGTGCTAACATAATCTTTAATTTTATTTATTTATTTATATTCTCCAATAACATTATCATATGATTGATAACGCTGAATCAAGATTCAAAAGTCGGCCGAGGAACCTCTCCTCCCACTAATTTTACGCTGCTGTGACAGCACGTCAATAATAATTACACAAAAAATTAAATCTAATAAAAATAATATTTTTTGCTTAAATTAGAAAAAAAAAGAAATTAAATTGGTAAAGAGCACAGTGAACTAAAATCCAAAACTCGAAACGGCGTGCAGTCTAAGCACTGCTTTTCAGATCACAGTACTATTCCGTTTCCGATCTTTACTTCTTTTTCTGTTTGTTTCCCACGAAAACGATCCGAGAAAACGAGAGAAAAACAGAGAATTCGAGGCCAAAAAGGAAAAAAAAGACACAGGTAATCGATTCAGATTCTCATTTCCTCGGTCGCAAAACAACACAGAGAGTAAGAGTAAGATCTTCTCAGTTTCTTTACATTGAGCATCAAAACCAACAACCGAAAAATAGAGAACTAAAAAAAAGATGGAAAAAAAAGTACTAAGCCCTAACATTTCTGACATTTCTGTGCTCCTCTTTTTTTCTCAAGATCCTGAATTTTTGTATATTTACATCAAAGCAAAAAAAAAAAAGTGAAAAATGAAGATCTCGCTAATTTACCACAAGGAGGGAGAGAGAGAGAGAGAGAGATTTTCTGGCGCTATAGCTCTTCGGATGTTGAGCAGTTGAGGAGCTCGAGGAGGTGGCGCGTGTCGCGACCGCGCGTGAGCGCGTCAAGCACGCGCTCGAAGACGATGACGTGGCAGGGGAGTCGAAGCACGCCCTGCTGTTCGTAGCCGTACTCCTGAGCGGACTGGTTGAGGAGCTTCACGAAGACAGGGTGGTTGAGAAGCTCCGCGCTCACCGCGAACCGCTCCATCTCGTCGCCGACGTACACCGGCACATGTCCCTCCGGCACTGCCGCCGGTGACGACCGGCGAATCTTCGGCCGGATCGAGTCGGAGCAGCGGCGGCGGCGCGTCGAGGCCACGGCGGTGGAGTCGGAGCGGAGGAGCGTGTACTGAGAGGAGTCGGCGACGCGGGAGAGACGGCGGATCAGCTGCTTCATATTTGAGAAAAACGGTTGGAAAAGAGAGAAAGTGGAGAGTTTTGGTTCTGTTTTAGAGAGAGAAAGAGGGATTGTAAGAGAGAGAGAGTGTGTGGTGTGTTTGTTGTATTGTGTGTGTGAGAGAGAGAAGAGAAAGAGAAAGAGAAAGAGAGAGAGAGTAGTTAGAGTTGTGTGAATTTGGGGGAATGAGATGAGAGAGTGAAGAAGTGTATGTATATATATATATATGTGTGTGTGTATATGAAGAGGAGAGTGAAAGGGGAAGAATTGAAGAAGTTGGTGGTGGTGGTGGTGTGTTGTATTGATTTGGGAGTGTACGCAATGGAAAGGTGATGATGCGAGAAGTTTGGGAGGTACAGGTAAGCGTACTTGGCAGGTACAATTAGTAAGAGAGAGAGAGAGAGAATTCTGAATTGTATAAAGAGGGTAAAAAAAGAATTGAAATATTATATATGGAATTCTGATTATTTAATGAATGGGGGTGCGGTTGTTCAAGACTAAAATATGGATAAAAACATTAAAAAGTATACAAGTTTTTTTTACACAATAAAAATAAATGAAAATAGTTAATAAATAGTGCAAATTTTAAAATATATAATATATTGTGCATAATATATATTATATATGGTAATATTATTTTTCTTTATAACATGTGATATATGTTATGTATAATGTATGATATATATTGTGCTGAGAACATGTAATATATGATATGCATATTATATAATATATGTTGAGTATATCATATTGATTGTTTTGACTATTTTTTATTGTGTATATAATCATACTCAAAAAAATGTTCTTGTACAATACAAATTTAGTCAAAATTGTTAAATAAAATAATATTTACTATATATTATATATTATGCATATCATATATTATATGTTATACATACTATATATCACATATTATAACATCTTTCTTCTTCATAATATGAGATATATAATATGCACATTATGTACATAATATTTTGAATGTTTTGTCTGAAATTTTATTATACAACTACTAATATTAAAAAATGATATTGACAAATAGTGGGGGTTTATTTATTATGAAGGGGGAATTAATGTTTATTTTGACCCTTGAGATTATGTGGTTGACACTTTAATCCTTTAAATTTAAAGGTATGACTATTTTATTTTTGAGATTGAATATTTTTTATAAATTGTAATAGTTTTTGAGAGAATAAGTAACGTTATAGCATTCCATAAAATATAGAAAATGTTTGGTGAACAATGGATAATCAGTCAAATTAGTTAATTAGCCTATTAGATAATCTTTGATCTAAAAAAATTATCTTTAAGTAGTTAATTTTCAGTGAGCTAAAATATTTGTGAACAAAAAATCTCTATATGAACTAATTTTGACTAATCTTTTATTATACAAATAACAACACTCTGAAATATATATCACAAACTGATATTGGTTCATAAAAATAATATCATTAACTCAAATTAATCTAGTAAAATTATTGGCATTCGGTCTACGAAAATTGATATAGGTGGTAAATAGATTTCATATCTCACAAAAATGTGAATTTGATGCACATTGTAATGAGAACATTTCTTTAGAGTATGTTTGATTCGCGAATGATTTTTTTTCCTGGGAATATGCACATTATAGGGAATCTTATTTTCGGGAATCACTTTCCTAGGAATGAAGTGTTCCAATGTTTGGTTCGTAAATTGAATTTTCGAGAATCTTATATAACTTTCCCAAAAATAAATCATTCTTGTGTTTGGTTCACACTAACATTCCTATGAATATTTCTTATTTTTCCTTAAATATCTCTAACAATGAAAGCAAAAATTAACAATAAATGTATATCAAAAGTATGCACCAAATTAAAAATCAAATTAATAAAATTAAATTAAAATTAAAAAGAAAATGAAATTTAAAATAAAAAAAATTAAAATTAAAAATATAATTAAAATTAAAATTAAAATAACAACTAAAATTAAAATTAAATTATTATTATTATATTTATTATTATTATTATAGATATTGGATAAGGATAATCTTAGAAATAATAAATTATAATAAGAGTAATATAGTCTTTTTACACTCTTCAAAACATTCCCATGGGATGAGAATCTATAATTCTCATGGGGGAGGTGAGATTAAAAATGTGGGAAGTTAGGGACTAAGGACAGACTAATTATAATTTTTGGGATCACAATAAACATTGACTTGAATTTATTTATATGCATTTGTTATGTATAAATCATCTATAAATTAATGTAAAATTTAATTTTTTTTAAGAAATACTTTTACGATTTTATTACATGTTTGTTTGTGTTTCTGCAAGAAAACAGATTAAAAAAAAATCACTTTTTATGTTTTTCATACATGCTTCTTCCATAATAAAAAATAGTAGAATTTAGTGAAAAAATTAAATTTTTAATTCTATTTCAACAAATTTTATGAAATGATAAAAATTAAGCTTTTAATAAACCGATCAATAAATATATTAATTTTTTTTTAATTATACATAATTTAAAATGAAAATTTATCACTTAAATTTAAATTAAATTAAATTCAATTATTAATAGACAGGGTGGAAGTGGGCTAAACTAGGTTTTGATGGCCTAAGTCTGACCTGTCATATTACCCATGTAAATATGTGGTCCGAGTCTAAGCCTGAAATTTGATATAGACTTTTTATTTTAAGGTTTGGCTTGACATTTTTAAAAGTCTGACTTAACCTATAAGCCTACTTAATAACGTGTTAAATATCAAGATCTTTAAATAGGCTTAAAGTCTACTTTTAAATATGTTTGTAGGCTTTTTAAATAAGTTAAAAACCTATATAAATTAATAGGTTAACTAAGTAGATCATTAATATCTTTTAAACTAATAGACTCTCTAAATAAGCCAAATAAATCAACTTCTAAATAATAATAATGATAAATAGGCCAGTCAGCTAGGCTTTTTAGGTTTTTCTAATTGCCCGTAGTCATCTATTTAGATAAATACTTGAGTTAAACCTCACTTGGTTCTCCACTTTAATTTTTGTCAAAATAGTTCTCCACTTTGCAATATGTGAATCAAGTTAGTCCTCCTGACATTCTTTTTTATAACTCTGTTAACTTCTGCTAATATGGACGGTTTAATATCAACTTGACAAGTGACATGTAACCCTATAAATACATATAACTCATATTAGTCATCAATTTTACTTGTTTTGAATCAAAATAATCATCCGTACTCTTATTTAAAGAGAACTATTTTGATTCAAAACAAGTAAATTGGAGGACTTATAGGAGTTATGAATTTCTAGAATTACATGGTACTTGCTAAGTTAGCAATAAACAGTCAATTTCAGCATAATTAACAGAGTTATAACATAAAAAATAAATGGAGGACCAATTCGATTCACAAAGTGCAAAGTGGAGGACTATTTTGAGCAAAAATTAAAGTGGAGAACTAATTTGATTCACGCATACAAAAAAATCTTGACCTAACGCATTTAATAAACGAATCAGATCAGACCACACCTAAAGTGAACCAGGTTATGGACCCCATAGGATAGAGGATTAGTAATTTATGAAGTAAATTTAAGCATTCATAAATTAATTTTTTATAAGTTCAATATGTAGTACTTAGCTATACATAAATTACATTATAATTATTATTTTATATTATTTTTAGTCATAAATATATATATTAAAATAAAATTTTATTTTATATATAGAATAATTATCATGTATAAAAATATTTTAATCCTAACATCATTTATTTATAAGAAATATATAAGATGTATATTTTATATTTTCAATTGTAATTTTATAAAAAAAATATTTGTATGACTTATTATTCTAATAATAATTACTTCTATAATTTCTTTCAAATGTATAAGAAATTTTTTTTTCTGCTCACACTTCTAATTTGAATAAAAACTTTTTCTTAAAATTTTAACCAAACAACTCTTTATGAACGCTGTGATGTTACCATGGGGTGCAATGTGGCATGGGTTATGGGTACATCCGTACATGGTTTTGGGGGTTCATCGTAATGTAAAGGTTTGGCATTTTTCTATATTTATTGTCTTTTCATTTATTTTTTAATTAAAAAATAACCATATAAACTCGAATTTATGAAAAATTTCTATACATGATATGATTATATAAATTAATAATTTCATAATATTACTGTAGTTATAATTTTTAGTTAAATTTTAAATAATTAATATATTATCACTTATAAGATTCATTATAAATTTAAATTGAGTAATGTTACCTCATCCTTCCTTAATCAACGAGGGTTCGATCCTCGTCTTGGGTATGGAAAAATTTTAAAACTTTGGGTCAGTTGTCTCATTCTTCGAGGTGCCTACAAGCCAACAAGGTATTAGTCACTGTGATCGACAATGGATATCCCAGTCATGAATAAAAAAAAAGTTAGTAATACTACATGTACACCATAAAATCAGCCACCATCCGCCATCATTTATAATAATCCAAATTTTTAAAACCATTAATCAAACTTTTAAAAATATTGAATTAATATATAATATTAAAAGTTAGATTAGTAATTTTAAAAAGTTGAATTATTATATATAGTGGTTAATAGTGACTGATTTTGTGGTGTATATAAATTATTTCTCATTTAAATATATATTAACACGACTATTTTATTTCCTTATCTTTTATTGGAACAAAGGGGTTGTCTTGATCAAATGCATGGATGTAACATATATTACCTGGTTAAAAGTATCTATTGGCTTTTCTGAAATTGACGCAACAATTAATCAGAGTAAAACAATGAATCCAAATTAAATCATAATTTGGATTGTAGCTTAAAAAATCATATTTTGAAATTAAGAATATGATCTTACCTTTTTTCTGGTAAGCTAATATATAGTCTTACTTTAGCCATCAATAATTGTTAACAGAAATATACAATTCATGGTAAGTGTACCAAGTTAGCTCCAATCAACTTGAAATGAGGTATCACATTGTTTTAAAAATTGGATCAAAGATTAAACTAGATGAATTAAAGGTTCCACTCAATCGGATTTGCTTGAGATAACTATTTTTTTGTGTCCAAATTCTTTTGAACTTACCCCTATAAAACTAGTAATAACCCTAATACTAATATATTTCTATTTCGGAACATTTAATTTTTCTTTTCCATTATTTAGTCCTATTTAGTTATAAATTTAATTACAATATATTACTGACAATAACAATATTTTACACTGTAAACCAATCTCACATGTAATTTTATACGACTTTTTAGTTAGTAAATATTTTAATCAAAAAATTTTATTGAGTTGTCAATATATAATTGGATGTTACGTTAAAACTATTTTAAACTGACAACATATTCTAATTAAAATTTTTAATTATATTAATTAATACTAAAATTTTAGAAATATGGCTTAACAAACACAACATTCCATAGCAAGGTGCTAGTATATATAAAATAAATAATTATCTAATATTATATATACATATAATAGATTATATGTTATAAAATATATAAAAAATATTTAAAATACATATAAAAAGTTGAAATATTGAGCACTTATTAGACTTAGATATTTAATTATCCACAATTTGAGTAAGATTTTATTAATTTGATTCTAAGATTTTCTATTTGACATCAATTTAGATATAAACTTTTTTAATATAACATAAATTTAATCACATCCTCGAACTTAATATTTTAACCACATTAAGAAAATGATGCTAAAAGCAACAACAACTATAGACCAAATAAATACATCTCTTCAACCCTGTAATTACACACTTTTTCACATCTCATAGATTCCAGTCTAAGGATGGCAATGGGACGGGGTGGGGACGGGGAGTATAGTCCTGTCTCCGTCTCCAAAGTATGAAATAATTCCCGTCCCTGTTCCCCACCGTGGGGGGATTTCTCCCCCATCCCCGATCTTTGCGGGGCCTCGAATAAGGAAAAAAAAATTAAAATAAAAAATAACTTATTTTTTATAGAAAAATATTAAAAATTTAATTCCAATATTTCAACTCAAATCCTAAAAATATAATTAAATAAGTCCTTGCTTACAACATAAAATTTAGCAAAATAAGTCACAAATACAACATCAATAAGTCAAAAAATTCTCTCATTTCCCACGGGGAAAAATTCCCCGACCGCGAAGCCCCAAATCCAAGGATCCCCACTTTCCTATCCCCATTGTCATCCCTATTCAATTCCAGCCTCAATGCAAACACACTATGTCATACCCTATAATAATAATAATATTATTGTTATTATTATTATTCTTAATTATTATTATTATATTACTATTATTATTAATATAAACACTCCCACCTATTCCTTTCTCTCTCTCCCTCATTTTCTTTTTTTCTTTTTCCCACTCGAGAGCCCTCCCTCCCTTTTCTCTCAATTCTTTTCTTTCCTTCTTCCTCCATTCCCTTCTCAAACAACCCGAAACCCTCATTTCCCTCCACTAATTCTTCAACATTTCTTCAGTGTTCTTGTTCCTGGTAAGTGGGTTAAGTTATATTTTTGTTATTGAGTGGTATTAATATGTTTCGGCGGACTTCCGAGGGTTCTCGACATGGTTAGGGTTAGGTTATGGGGTCTCTGGGCACCGTCGGAAGACCCTCAGAAGTAATAATATGTTTCGGCGGACTTCCGAGGGTTCTCGAAAGGGTTAGGGTTAGGTATAGGGTTTCGGTTAACCATCGGAAGACCCCCGGAAAATCATATACTATTCCGGCGGAGTTCCAAGGGTTCTCGACAGGGTTAGGGTTAGGTTATGGGGTTTTTGTAAACCGTCGGAAGACCCTTGGAAGTTATAATACTTTTCGGCGGACTTCCGAGGGTCCGTGATATTTAATAAACTTACTTTAATTATTGGATTTAAGGTGATATTAAACGGATTTAAATGTCTGGAGTGTTTGTATTAGTAAAATAATATTAATAAATGATATTTCGTCCAATAAAATCATTAATTAGTTGAACGGTGTGTTCGAAGTAGCCAACAACATTGACGACTGACTTGAGAGCCAGGGAGACTCTCAAGTACTTATATATAAGAGAACACCAAGATAACTCATCAATTGAGTTCATCAGGACAATACAGCTCCTGACAACAATAATATATGATGGATCGTTTGTTATATATTAAGAATTGAACTGATTAAATTGATTTGTTAGTATATTATAAAATAAAATGTTAAGAGTTTCATGGACGTTCGTCGGAAAACCGTCTGAATACGAAGAGTTCCGGCGGTTTTCCGAGGGCGTAATGGACCATTTCGATTGAGATTCCTCTCGCGCGTGGCTGAAACGCTGCGTTTCATGGTTTCCTATTGGAAAACCCTCGGAAAACCCACGAAAATTTAAATTTTGAATAACTGAGGGTCTTCCGACGGAAGTTGGCGAATTAGGGTTTGGGCGCCATTAGACCGTTTAATGAAACGGTGCGTATCATGTAGCCGTCGGAAGACCCTCGGAAGCCCACCGGTAAGTGTGAACTTAAACATGAGACCGCGTCTCCTTCCTCACTATGCGCCGTAACTTCTCTCTCTCTCTCGCTCTCTCTCTCTCTCTCACGTCCGCCACCTTCAAGCCGCCGTTGCGCCGGTGGTTTCCAAAAAAGGAGACCACCATCTTGTTCACGGTGAGTAGAGCTACATTTCTAACCGATTGATTTTTTATTTGGTTTGTATTTTGAGTTTTTTTTTGTTCCCAACAGAGCCATCGCGAACCACCCCGCCGCCGCCTCGTCACCACCGGCCCACTGCCGCCTCCTTTGCCCGAACGCCACCGCTGCGTTGCCAACCCCGGTTCCCTGCGCCACCACCAGTTCCGCCACTGCCCGCCGCCGCCGCTGCCCACCGCCGCCGCTGTTACCAACCACTGCCGCTGTCGTTACTACTCTGTCAAGGTAAGTGTTCTTAATTTTTCAATTTGTTAAATTTTATTAAGTTATAACTGATAAATTAAAATTGAAAAAAAAATATAATTGAGTATAAATTGTTATAATTGAAAAAGAGATATAATTGAGTTATAATTGAGATATAAATTATTAAGTTACAATTGTTAAATGAAAATTGATAATTAAACTTAAAATTGAAAAATATTTATGTGATAAAATAAATTGAGTGAGTTTTGGTAAACTAATTTCATAAAATAATATATTTCATAAAATAATATATTTCATAAAATATTTATTTGATAAAATATATTTCATAAAGTACAATACATGATTAATAAGAAAGTTAGATCAATCACAAATTTGTACGTATACTTGAAGATGGGGGCGTACACAATTTCCCGTCTCTTGTGCGACTGGAACATGTCGCGTCCCTGGTTGAGCCAGTGATCAGACTTGTTCCAATCGCGAAGAGACGGGAAAAAATGTTATGTCCTCATCAATCAACAAAGATAAAAATTAAGAAAGTTAGATCAATTAATTAAGCAAAGATCAATTAAAATTTGTACGTATACCTGAACAAAAGAGGAGTACACAATTTCCCGTCTCTTTTGGGACTGGAACATGTCGCGTCCCTGGTTTGAGCCACCAGTGATCAGACTTGTTCCAATCTCGAAGAGACGGGAAAAGTGTTAGGTCCTCATCAATCAACATATATAGTGGTATAATAAGAATTGTTATTTGATGGAAAATTTGACCAAAATTTTGATATTTGTTGATTGTTATGTTTGATGATAGTATGTTCATATATTAAATCAATCTCACGATGATATATGATTGTTGTATAATATGATTGGCATATGTTATGATATTGATGTTCAAATTACAAATGTTGTTAAGAACCTTAGGGTAGATGACTTTGACTGGGACCGGTCCTTATCTCCGGCAATTGATATTTATTGGTTGACTTTGGTTATATATAGGGGCACTCTGTCGAAATTAGGTTAACTGAACATGTGTTTAATAAAAACTTATATAATAAAGAGATATTAATGTAAAATATGTTTAATGAAATTTCCAACAATGCATTAGGTTCCTAGACTGTAAAACACACTATAATGTCTCGTGCGGATCGATCGTGGATGTACGATAGGCTTCATCATAATAGAGGCGGAATTAAACCATCGTTCATTAGAGGTCTCGATGTGTTAATGGATGTTGCATGTAGAACTGAAGAGTACATTGCAGAGGGTAAGATAAGGTGTCCGTGTGCCAAGTGTAGGTGTCGGAAACTTTCAGAGGTTGATAATGTAAAGGTTCACCTTATGCAGCATGGTTTTAAAGCAGAATATTATGTGTGGACCCAACATGGGGAGGAAATTACGGTAGAGGAACATGGTGGATCGGGAGTGGGTGAAAGTAGTAATCCTGTTGCATGGCAAGAAAATTTGAATTGTTACGAGCAGATGATTTTTGACGGATACTTCCCGGAGACAAGAGGAATTCTCGAACCGGTTGAGGAAGTCCCTAACGAAGATGCACAAAACTTTTTTAGACTACTGGATGCTGCACATCAACCTTTATGGGAAGGTTGTGTTCATTCAGAACTATCCTTAGCGGTTCGAATGCTTAGTATTAAGTCTGAGGGTAACCATAGTCAGAGTTCATTTGACCAGTGGACAGATTTGATACGTGAGCTTAGTGTTCAACCAGATTGTATCCCAAAAGACTTTTATCAAGCTAAGAAGTTGGTTAGTAAATTAGGATTGTGCGAGGTGAAGATTGATTGTTGCGTCAATGGGTGTATGTTGTACTACAAAGATGATTCAGAGCTTACACAATGCAAGTTTTGTGAAGAACCTAGGTATAAACCCAAACGTCGTGGCAGTCATAGGTCTAAGGAGGTTCCTCAAAAAAGAATGCATTATTTGCCTCTTATACCTAGGCTAAAGCGATTGTATGCCTCCATGAGTTCTGCTCCGCATAAGAGATGGCATTTTGATAATCAAAGGTTTGATGGTGTGATGACTCATCCGTCGCATGGGGAAGCATGGCGACATTTTGATCAAACGCATCCTGAATTTGCCGCGGAGCCTCGAAATGTGCGCTTAGGTTTGTGTTCTGACGGATTTACTCCCAATAGACAGTTTGGTATGCCTTACTCTTGTTGGCCGGTTGTGATAACACCGTATAACCTACCTCCTGGAATGTGTATGAAAGACCCATACTTGTTCTTAACATGTATAATCCCCGGTCCAAATAACCCAAAAGCAAAAATTGATGTGTACCTTCAACCGTTGATTGATGAGTTGATTGAGTTATGGAATGAGGGTGTTATGGTGTACGATATTTCCTCCAAGCAAAACTTTCAGATGAGAGCAGCATTAATATGGACTATCAACGACTTCCCCGCATATGGGATGTTGTCTGGGTGGATGACACAAGGAAAATTAGCGTGCCCAGTTTGCATGGCTGACACCAAGGCATTTACCTTGAAGTATGGCGGAAAGAACTCGTGGTTTGATTGTCACCGGAGATTTTTACCAGATGATCATCCATATCGGCGTAACAGGTACGGTTTTAAAAAGAACACAATCGAAAGAGATCCACCACCGGTAAGAATTACTGGTGAAGATTTATGGGAGGAGGTAAAATATATACCCAAGATCACAGAAGTTGGGCAACAAGTGAAACCATAGGGGTATGGGAGAGATCATAACTGGACTAAACAAAACATATTTTGGGAGTTTCCATATTGGAAGGATCTATTGGTCCGTCATTGTCTAGATGTGATGCACATAGAAAAGAATGTATGGGAAAACATAATGCACACAGTAATGGATACTGATCGGACCAAAGACAAATATAAAGGCAAGATTGGATGTGGCTGAGTACTGCAGACGACCTGAGTTAAATTTGCAGGATCTAAGGGATGGACGTGTTTGTAAGCCGAAGGTGTCGTATTCATTAACCAAGACTCAGAGAGAATCAGTTTGTAAATGGGTGACGGAGCTCAAAATGCCTGAGAGTTATGCCACTAACTTGGGGAGATGTGTCAACCTTGATCAAAGTAAGTTTGTCGGCCTTAAGAGTCACAATTGCCATGTCCTCCTGGAGAGCTTGCTTCCTATAATGTTTAGGGAGCTGCCCGACCATGTTTGGAAGCCATTGACGGAGTTGAGTAAATATTTCAGAGACTTATGTGCGACAACACTCAAGGTAGATGATCTTATCACCATGGAGGCGAATATCCCCATGATCCTGTGCAAATTAGAGAGGATTTTTCCGCCTAGGTTCTTTAACTCGATGGAACATCTTCCAATTCACTTGGCATATGAAGCAAGGGTTTGTGGGCCGGTGCAATATAGGTGGATGTACCCATTTGAAAGAGAAATGAGAGTCTATAAGCGGACTGTCAAGAACAGAGCTCAGGTGGAGGGTTCAATTTGTCAAACATACTTGGCAAAAGAGACATCAAATTTCTGCTCATATTACTTCCAGGATAATGTCCAGTCTCGCAGAACAAGGGTTCCCCGCAACGATGACGAAGGAGAGAGTGTAATGTACCCACCTCTGTCAGTATTCAATCAACCAGGCCGAGCAACTGGTTAATCTGTAGATCGATGGTTGACGGTTGAGGAGTGGACTTCTGCACACCTCCACGTGTTGCTAAATTGTGACGCGGTCA
The DNA here is from genome assembly GCA_013621005.1 of Aeschynomene evenia. Classification (NCBI taxonomy): domain Eukaryota; kingdom Viridiplantae; phylum Streptophyta; class Magnoliopsida; order Fabales; family Fabaceae; genus Aeschynomene; species Aeschynomene evenia. The sequence continues at coordinate 14,687,272 of CM024272.1, forward strand.
CACCGTATCGAAGGTAAAATATCAATATTTACAACCTAATTCTAAAACAATGTAAATAAAAGTTCATCTAATCTAGTGTTATTAATAAATGACATGTACTATGAACAAATTCATGGGGAGGATTCTCTTCAACAATTTCCGGCATGGTTCAAGGGCTATGTAGGTTACCGTAATAAAACATTTAATTGGTATTGAAATTTTTTTCATCACCTTGTGTAACAAATCATTTGTTTTTGTGAACAATACACGTAGGTACAAGATCCCTCACATAGGGTAACTGACCAATTTTTGCAAGATATAGCTTGGGGACCAAAAAATGAAGTGCACAGTTGGTCAATATACTATGTGAATGGATTCAAATTCCACACTGTAGATTGGGGAAGGGAGAGGAACTCATAATTGTGGGGTTTGTGTCAAAGGAGATGCTGGAGAAGGGGAACGAGATTGGTATGGTACAATTAAAGAGATCTTAGAGTTTGAATATGTTTGGTTACCAATTAAAAGAATTATGTTATTCTATTGTGATTGGTATGACCCACAACGCCCAACTGGAACTCGATCTCACACTCAGTACAAAATAACTGAGATTAATAGTACACGACGAGAGCAGCGATTTGATCCATTTATCATTGCTCAAAATGCTCGTCAAGTGTATTACTTATCTTACCCTGGAAAATGTAAGTCGAAATGGAGGGTCGTAAGAAGGACAAAACCAAAAGGGCGAGTTGAATATGATAACGAAACCGTTCTCGACGACCAAGCTTATCAAGTGGATGACCAGTTCCCACAAAGGTTGATTACTGACACTACCATGCCTCCCAACCTTTTATCCGATACAGGTGAAGTTGATATTGTTGAGAGTCCATCACATACAGTACAAAGCGAACCCCATAATAGTGAGAGTGAGGATGAAAGTGAAGAAACGGAAGGATCCGAGGATGAAGATGAAAGTGAAGAAGATAACGACCGATGAAGTCTTCAAGTATATATATATATTTAATCATATACTAATTGTTTAGGAGAAAACAAGAAATGTTTACAATTAATAAGTTTACAAAATATTTTTTTACAGATACATATGGCACCACGTAGACGAGGTCGTTCCAAGAAGGACGACCCGCCGAGGATTCGAGGTTCCACGTCTTCAGACGCAGCACACACTACTCCCACCGATCCTCCAGAGACTGCCGTCACCCCACCCGCGTCAGTACCTGGCCCACAGTCAGGGGCTATTGGAGGTGCTCCAGAGCCCCATGTAGTCACTACTGATAGGAGCCACCCCGTTACTGGGGATGACAGTCAGCCCACGGATACATCTGATCGGTACCCCGTGGGACATGAGCCCACTCGGATCCGATGGGATGGCAAGAATGGGTAAGTTTTAAAAATTAATTTCACTATCATGGATAAACAATATTTTTACTAATTTGTAATTTAAAAAATAATGGTTTATATTTTGTAGTTGGATCCCGTTTAAGGATGGAGCTCACAAGATTACGGAGATCATACAGAGCCATTTTGATGCTCCGTATCTCAAGTTCTCCAAGATCCCTGTGCCCATGAGAGACATGTGGTATAGGGAGTGGAAGGTAAAGTTTAATTTATTCACTTTTTAATAACCCAACTTAGCTTATTATGATCTTTTCTGTACATTCTATTGGACACTAACTTTTTTTCCTGTAAACGTTGCAGAAAGATTTTCTGATATTCCCTGAGGAGGAGCCAGCCATCAGACGGGCTTGGAACTTCAGGGCCGGGAAGAGGTTCCGGGAGATGCTCAGAGATATTCGAGACGGGACTTCACGCTTTCAGTGGATCCCTGAGCGTCACCTCCAGGTGCTGCGGGAGCACTGGGCCACCGATGCCTTCAAGGCTGAGCAGGCTCGCAACAAGCTGAATCGGGCCTCACTTAACGGTGGTTCCCTCCACACCGGCGGCTCTACCACTGTTGAGGGCACACGAGCACGATTGATATGTACATAATGTTTAATATTAATTAACTATGTTATTAAACCTATTGTTTTAGCACAAAATACTAACATAAACTCATTTGAACACAGGCCCGAGAGTTGAGGCGCACCCCTACTCACAGTGAGGTCTTCGAGCAGACCCACATGAAGAAGACTGAGAGGGGGAAGGAATGGGTGGATGAGCGCTCCAGGAACACCTATGTGAGTATACATATAAAATTTTTCTCTGTATAATTTTGTGAGTAAGCAACTAATCTTTATTTACAATAGCACTTACATTTTTAAAATTGTTATGATACGTTGCAGGCAGAGTTCAGGCAGAAGTTTGATGAGGCAACACCTATGTGAGTATACATATAAAATTTTTCTCTGTATAATTTTGTGAGTAAGCAACTAATCTTTATTTACAATAGCACTTACATTTTTAAAATTGTTTTGATACGTTGCAGGCAGAGTTCAGGCAGAAGTTTGATGAGGCAACACAGGCCTATCAGACTCAGCTTGATGCAGGAGAGACAGCCGAACCTCCTAGTGAGGATAATATTTGGCTGGAGACTGTTGGTGGGCCATATAAGGACCGTGTTTATGGTACCGGCATTGCTGGGTTCACCAACACTCCATCTCCTGCATCGGCCTCTTTATGTGGTTCTGGTGTTGGAGATGACGCTCTTAGGGACCGTGTGCATGCCATGAATGCAGAGCTGCAGCAGCAAGCGCAGACCATCCAGGAGCTACAGCAGAGGCTGCAGAGCCAGGAGTCGGACAAGAAGAAGATGAAGAAGAATATGAAGATGTTATTCAAGATGTTTGCGTCTTCTAGCTCTTCTGGAGCCAAGCTGCCATCGGGTCTGGTCGGTGATGATGATGATGATGATACCAGTGGTGATGAAGGCCACCCGGACTATGAGTAGTCCGTTTCTTTATACTATTTTATTCTTATGTTTCTCTGCTACATTCTCATACATTTAATTTCTTTGTTATTGTTATACTATTTTATAATTTAATTTTTCATAATATTTGTTTAAATAATATTTATAAATATATCGATAAAACAATTCGATTATTTCGTACTAATGATAGCAGATATTATTATTCAATTTTATATGTTAATTTCGTACAGAACAAATTCCAAAAAAAAAAATTTCTTATTTTTTCCGTCGGAAATCCGTCCGAAATTAATGAAATTATTCTGTAGCTTCTTAACCAAAACCCATTAGAAATCCCTCGAAAAATTCAAACCCAAACCGCCGAAAACCCACCGGAAATATCCGACGGCAATTTCTAACCCTAGCCGTCGCCGACCGATCGGAAACTTCCGACAACATCCCTAACCCTAACCGTCGGAAGTCCATCTGAAACTTCCGACGATCTTTCTAACCCTAACCGTCGGAACTCTATCGGAAACCTCCGACGATTTTTTCAGAATAAACCGTCGGAAGTTCCTCGAAGATATTCCGACGGTTTTTCTTAATTATGCCGTCGGAGGTTTTTTCCGACGAGCGGGATTCCGAGGGGTCATTTTTTGAAAATACCCGTCGGGAACCCATCGGAATTTATTTTTTCCGTCGGAAGCCCATCGGAAATCCCCTTGGAATTTTCCGTGTTTCTAGTAGTGATGGTGCAAGGAGTGCTATGTGCCGGCTACGGCTCGGGTAGGGTCGTGACACACTATAACTAGCAGCCACCTTTGTTTTCTCTTGGCGCCCATCACACAATGTCGATCCTTCATCACCATAGGCTATAGTGACCAAATCCAAACTTTATTTCACATGATTGTTGTGTCTTTGTTGATTTCATAATTGCTACTTAGCGTGAACCACTATGGATGCCATTGCTCCATTAGGCCTCGCAGGAGGGTTTTTTTTCCACGAGGGTGAGGACAGGGATAAAAGTCCCTTCACAGCAAATTTAGGAATAGGGTGGAAATCACTCCCTATTGTTAGGTAATGGGTGGACCCACAAAATTAAAAAATAGCACCGATAAAAAATGTGCGAAAGCTTATGAATAAAAGGACACAAGAAATTTGCATGGTTTGACAAAGTAGTCTACATCCATAGAAAAATGTAACAATCAAGTATTTCACAACGGAAATATAACGAAGATACAAAAGTGATCACATTCCACTCAAATCCCAAGCTCCAAACACACTCAAAATATCTCACAATATTTTCTCAACGCTTTATACAAAACACACTCACAAAATTACAAAAGAGAGCAAAAACTAAACGTTCTCTCGAATGTGCTTACTAGCCTGATCACAAATGCTTCAAAATGATACTTATATATATATAAGCATAAATCTACTATTCATTACATTTTATATTTTAAAAAACACTTCTCGTGGGAAACATGGAACATGTCATTGAGTATTTATTACTTTCTTCTTTCTAGAATGTTTGTTGGACTTACAATTATCCCTCTCCTGCAAATGACGAAAAATTCAGGCTATCCATTTTGATCAATTTGTCACACAATTGAAGTTTGTCTCACGTTAAAAACTACTCATTGACCAAACAAGCATCGAGCCTCACAAAATCAAATCAACACCCTTGGCCTTGTGAATGGTATTGTAAAAAACCTGACACTCGTTTGCCTCCCACATACACAAAATTAGAAAATACAGGCATCACAAAATTTAAATAGCAAAGACATTCATCATACATTACAAAAATGAATAGTGCTCTAGTCAAATGAAGGTGATCCTAATTGTAGCATACATCACAGAGCTACCTGAAATAGATAACAATCTTGACAAAACTACTTTTAACCGCGAGAAATGCACTTTTACAAAAAAATTTCAGAAAAACTCCCCCTGAACCAAAACATGGTAGTATCTTTGGGAGTAAAAGAAGCACTCATTAAGAAAAACATATTGTCACAGACCAAACGTATCCAAGCCTTCTGCATTCCAAAATTTTCCCAGAATTCTACCAGTGACTCTAATACCACTTGTTAAGTAATGGGCGGACCCATAAAAGTAAAAAATAACACCAATAAAAAATGCACGGAAGCGTAAGAATAAAACGACACAAGAATTTTACGTGGTTCGACAAAGTAGCTTACATCCACGGATAAATGTGACAATCAAATATTTCACAGTGAAAATATAACAAATATACAAAAGTGGTCACACTCCACTCAAATCTGAAACCCCAAATAAACCCAAAATATTTCACGATAATTTCTCAATTATATATACAAAACAAATAATATTTGTTGTACAACAAAAATACGTCCAACTTGTATCCAACATGTGTTATACATAACACAGAATGTGTGCTATACGTACATGTGCTATACATATAGCCCACATTGCGTATGAGAAATATATAGCACACGTTGGATACTAGTTGGACGTATTTCTGTTGTACGACAAGCATTATTGTATACAAAACACACTCATTACAAAAGAGAGCAAAAACTAAACGCCCTCTCCGATGTGGTTACTAGCTTGGTCACAAATGCTTCAAAAAAATTATACTTCTATATATAGAAGCATAAATCTATTTTTCATTACATTTTATATTATAAAAAACACTTCTCGTGGGAAGCACATAACATGTCATTGAGTAATTTATTACTTTCTCCTTTCTAGAATATCTGCTGGACTTACACATGTACGATCCATGTCAAGATTATAAAGAGCAACAATAAACTTGAACAAGAGAATATCAAAGAGAGCAACAAAAGACAAAATGAATGTAAAGAAAATGATATTGAATGAATATTTATGAATTGATTGATTACAAAAGAATGAGGAGACCAACTATATATAATAGATCTCACAAACAAAATGAATACAAAACTGAACTAACTAACTAACTAACAAAACTGAAATAACAGCCAATATATATCATATTCACTTACAGTCCCCCTCAAACTCAGGAGGAGCGGTAGTGACTCTAAGTTTGGTTGTAAGATAGGGAAATCTGGAATTAGAAATAGGCTTTGTTAATGCATCGGTTATTTTCTCTTTAGAGAGAATGTGATAGACTCTAGCTTGATTGGTGAGAATCTTGTCTCAAACGAAATGGAGATCAATCTTGAAGTGTTTTGATCTTCGATGAAAGATTGGATTTGTAGATAACAGAACAACACTGAGATTGTCACAATAAATGTTGGATGTAGCATGGAACGAGACTTTGATATCCGAGAATGTTCTTGATGCAAATGATTTCAGAGAGTGAAGCAGAAATAGCTCTGTACTCCGCTTCAGTACTTGATCGCAACGGCTGATTGTTTACAAGAGCTCCATGAGACAATGTTCGGACCAAGATACACACAGAGACCAATAGTAGAACGACGATCATCATGATCTGATGCTCAATCGGAGTCGCAAAAGGTTGTAAAGGTATAAGTTGCTTGGCAGGGGTGAAGTTGATTCCATGTGTTGAAGTGCCATTGAGGTAACACAATATACGCTTCACTGTTTTCCAGTGACAAACCAAAGGGGATTACATAAATTGGCAAACTCTATTGACTACATAGGTGATTTTAGGGCGAGTGACAGTAAGGTATTGTAGGGAGCCAACAATTTGGCGATAAAAGGTAGGGCCATCAAAGGGAGTCGAACCAGATTTGGATAAAGAGGTGGAGGCTGACATAGGAGACTCCATAGGTTTGGATTCATGCATTATGGCTTTAAGAAGAAGATCATGGATGTATTTGGTATGACTCAGATGTATTTCTTGTGAAGAATGGTGATTAACTTCGATTCCAAGACAGAAACTAAAGGTAGAAGAAATTTTTACATCGAAGGTGGATTGAAGAGAGGTGAGAAGCTGTTGAATGGATTGAGGGGAGTTACCACTAATGAGAACATCGTCAACATAAATGAGAATGAAGATGGAGTTGTTGTTGAGAAGAACACGATGGAACAAAAGACATCCGATTTTGCATTGGTGAACCCCATCTGAGTAAGGAAGGAATTGAGGCAATCAAACCAAGCACGTGGTGCTTGTTTTAAACCATAAAGAATGCGATTTAATTTGAAGACAAGAGATGGATTGGATGAATTAAACCCGGTAGGCTGATGCATGTAAACTTCTTGGCTGAGAGTGCCATTAAGGAAGGCATTTGCAAAATCAAGTTGATAGATATTCCAGTTGAAGGAAAGAGCTATAGTGATGATTCGAATATTGGATGACCAAATGCCAAAGAAGAAGGTTTCTTCATAATCGAATTCCCTCATTTTGCTCATATCCTTTAGCAACAAGGTGAGCTTTATATCTAGAAATTGTGCCATCAGGATTGTACTTGATCCTATAAACTCATTTGTAGCCAATAATTGGTTTGTCAATAAGAGGAGAGACAAGAGTCCATGTTTGATTCTTGATTAATGCTTGATACTCTTCATCATAGCTTGCAACCATTGTGGAGATGCCATAGCAGTCTTGAAGGTTATTGGAACAACATCTACATTCGAGGTTCTTGGTTTGAAGGTTCCATCTTTAGCTCGAGTGACCATAGGATGAGAGGGAAGAGAGGATGATATTAGTAAAGGACATACAGTAGCTGTATCTAGTTGTTGTGAAATACTTTGTTGAGATGATTCAGGTGAAGATTGAGAGTTTGATTCGATATTAGCAGTTAGAGAGGGGGTTGCTGCTTCAATTATGGATCTGTCCAAAGGAAGAGTAGAAGCAGTAGTAGAAGAAGAGGAAATAAGTGTGTGTGAAGTAATAGAAAGATTGTTAACAAGAGAAATGGTAGGAATTGATGGAACAAAAGAAGAAATAGGTGTTGGTAATAAAGGTTTAGTAACATGAAAAGGAAATAAAAACTCATTGAAAAGGACATGTCTTGAGATAAGTACTTTACAAGATTTTGTGAGATATATATAGCCTTTATAAGCATATGAATAACCCAAGAATGTGCAGATATCCGAATGAAAATCAAGCTTGTGTTTGTTGTATGGTCTTAAAAGAGGGTAGCATGCACAACCAAAAGTCTTGGGAAAAGCATAGTTAGGCAGTTTTGAAAATAGTTTGAAATAAGAAGATGACATATTAAGGACAGTAGTTGGGAGAATGTTGATTATATATGTTGCAGTATCAAATGCTTCATCCCAATATTGGAATGGAAGAGAGACATGAGATAAAAGAGTAAGGCCAACTTCTGTAACATGCCTATGCTTTCTCTCTACACATCCATTTTTCTCATGAGTGTGAGGGCATGTGAATCTATGATGAACTCCTTTGATAACAACATACTTAAACAACTTTTGATATTCTTTAGCATTATCAAATTGAAAACCTTTAATTTTGGTGTCAAACTTATTTTCTGCAAGAGATTGGAACTGAACAAAAGCATCATAAACCTGTGACTTAGAGTGTAAGAAATAGATCCAAGAGTATCCGGTAAAAGTATCAACAAATAAAGCATAATATCTAGTACCATTGATGGCTGGTGTAGGAGATGGTCCCCAAATATCACTATAAATTAACTGGAGAGGAGCAGAATATGAAGTATTGGATAAAGGAAAAGGTAATTACTTCATTTTGGATTTACAACAGCAATCATATATTATGATCAATTTATTAATATCAGTGTTTATGTTACATATTTGTAGAACTTTTGAAACAATAGGACTTGAAGCATGTCCAAGTCTTGCATGCCAATGATCAAATTTAGTAGTAGAAGTTATAGCAGAAAAAACAGAATGAGGAGAAGTATCAGATTTATTATTAAGAGGAATTACGTCAGAATGAAGTTTATTTTTGCAAGAATGAGCACTGAAGATAGTAGGATCTTGTTTAGTGTTGCAAGAATTGAAATTATCATTTATTATATTGAAAGTACTAGGCTTCAATGATGTGAAATGAAAATTACAACATTTATTATGAATAGTGTAATTTGAAGCAGAGGAAGCAGCAACAATCTTTGTTTGGGAGGGAAACACATAAAGATCATTCTTAACATATCCTTGAAGGAGAATGTGGTGTGTTTCCTAGCAAAGAACAAGGCACTTGTCAGCATGAAATTGAAAATAGGCATGGTTTTCTCTACAGAATTTCAATACACTCAACAAATCCTTTATAAGAGATGGAACATGTAGAAGTTGCTGCAAGATAACATTATGATTGGAAGAAGGAAATTGCAAAAGGGAATGTCCTGTGTTAGCAATGGTCATACCAGCACCATTGCCAACTAGGACTTTGGATGAACCTGAGTAAGTAGAGCTAGAAGCAAGGTTGTTGATATCCGGTGTCATATGATTTGTAGCTCTAGTATCAGGATACCATTGAGGGTCGTAAGTGGTAGCAGGAGTTGGTAGGAGACTAAGTGTAAAAAAGGTAGACAAGTGTGTAGTAGGAGTGGAGGATGTATATTGAGAGAAATAATTATGTGGAAGTGTTGAATTGAGAAGCAGTGTGTAGATTGTGTTGATGTTGTGGTTGTTAGTAATTGGGATTGAATCTATGATAACAATCCCAAACATTGTGTCCAAACTTTTGACACAATTGCCATTGAATTTGAGTAGATGAGTTTCTTCTTGCAAAGCCTCTTTGCCCAAAACGGCTGCAACCCCTTTTGCCATAACCTCTGCCACAATCGGAAAAGAAGGTTCTTGTTGAGGTTTGGGTAATATTTGCTTGAGGAATGGTTGATGGAAGATAAGTGGTAGATGAGACATGTTGTTTTTCTATACGTTTCAATAGCAAGAAGCAAAGCCTCAATTTATTAATAGTGTAATAATCTTTTCTAGATAGAATAGATGCTACCATGGAATTGTAATCTTCAGAGAGCCCATTTATGATAGCACTGATATAATCTGAATCAGAAATTGGATGACCAACAACAGCAAAATGATATGTGATTTGCAGATATTTCAAGAAGAAAGACATTCCTGGATGTTGTTTTCTTTGTAGAGCGAAGTTGAGTTTTCAACTTTTCAATCTTTGCACGAATTCTTGATGCAAATATGGTTTTGATTTTAGACCAGATATGAGAAGCATATTTGCATCCGACCATGCAAGTCTTTAAAGAAGTAGAAAGAGAGGCAAGTAATTAACCAAGAGAAAAGAAGTTGATCTTTACATCTCTAAGAGGTATAAGCAGGGATTTCCTTGCCTGCAGTTGCATTTGCATCAGTTGTATATTGTGGTGGTGGCATGATGGTGAGGTCAAGATGAGATTCTAACTTGAGACCTTAAATAGTGGCGAGTGTTTCAAGATCCCACGGCAAGAAGTTATCATCATCATCCAACTTCACAGATACGGGTGTAGAGAAAGTTGGAGAAAGAGGATGTTTGATTGGGGTGGAGCCAGAGGAAGTAGAGGAATTTGAGGGTGAACTAGAGGTGGTGGAAGGTGCCATGGATCAGGGAAGCGATGATACCATGTCAAGATTATGAAGAACAACAAGAAGCTTGAACAAGAGAATATCAAAGAGAGAAAGAGAAGAGAAAAGGAATGTAAAGAAAATGATACTGAATGAATATTTCTGAATTGATTGATTACAGAAGAATGAGGAGATCAACTATATATAATATATCTCTAAAAACGGAATGAATACAAAACAGAACTAACAAACTAACAAAACTGAAATAACAACCAATATATATCATATTCACTTACTATCCACATAAGAAATTACTAAAATGTCCTCTTGTTATAATGTGCAAAAAATATCTATAAGTATGTACATTTTTTACCTTATACACTTTTTTATATTTTAAATGACAATAACTTTGTTATTTCATCCTCACTAGTCACTCTAAGCCTTAAGAGTGGCAATTGCCAGCCTACTGAGCACATCATTGTTATATGTACAACAAAAAATCAATTAAAATAATCAACATATCGTACATAATATATATAATATAATATGCACAACGTACATTATATGTTGTGCACACCATAGATCACATGATATGCACAATATATATCATATGTTGTAAAGAAAGATAATGTTGTAACATGTGATATATATTGTGCACAACATGTTGATTGTTTTGATTAATTTTTTTGTTGTTGTTGTAAATCAGGTATTTACCCAACCTTAAATCTATTTCATCCCAACCTATTTGCAAAGTGTAAGCCCTCCTATGCTAACTTGTGATGACATAATTGATCCACTGTATCCGTTTCTTTTGTTTGAATCGGGCGATCAAAAAATAGAGGAAAGAACACATAAAGACATTCAAAAAATACAAAAAGCACACTGATTTTGTTGATTCTTTTAGAGCCTAAATAGCACAAATTATCATTTCATAAATGACATACATTACTCAATGAATAGTACACATTATCATTTTGTAAATGACACACATATATCCATTCAGTTTTAACTATGCATCGCTTCAATACAATAGCACACATCATCTATACAGTAGTAGCACACATACATTCGATCAATTCACAAAAATAGCATACGTTGCATATAAACTAGACATATTAAAGTATATTGCAGCACACAATACATGTTAATATTGTGCATTATTTCAATTAGTATCGTACAATATATTCTAAATAGATGCCGCACATTTTATATCAAATAGAAAAAAAAAAAATAGCACACATTCAATTCACAATAGTAGCACACGTTATATAATTGAATCGTGTATTACTATGGCATGGTACGGTGTAGCATTAATCATATGTTATTTTTTCTTTGATATCATCGAATCGGTATTTTTCTCAAAACAATGATAAAAGGAGCATCAAATTTCTTTATCACAAATTAATTGTTATATTTGGGATTAAAAAAGAAAATGTGGAAGCAACTTTTCTTGTTATTTTTGTGGATAATAATCCACACGCTCCCAATTGCAAGTTTGTAATTGTTGGGCTTTAATTTGTGCGGTGTGACATTGTGCTTGGTAAGGATTTTGGCTTCTTTCATACTTGAGGAGTTTAACTTTGCTCTTTTCAGAGTGATTACAACTAAAGTAAGTAACTTTTTGGGAAGATATGCTTGAGTATTATTATTATTTGCCCTTTTATTGTAGCTAGCATGGAATAATGTAGTTTCAAAAAGCATTATATATATTGATTGGTAAAGCAAGTTACCACTTGCAATTCGCATGTATGTTAAAATAACATAATTACTATATTAATTTAATTTGTATGTACGTATGGATAGTATAATTTTTTTTATATAATCAGTTAATTATGTATTGTCACATTGATTATATTAGTGGATTATTTCTTTTGCTACCATTGTAATAAAATATTTTGATTAGATACATGTGTAAAATACTTTTACAATAATATTGCAACAAAATTAAATTCTTATGATTTAATTTGCAACAAAATTAGATACATATGTAAAATGTTTTTATAATTTGCATGTATGTTGGGTATTTAGATTTATCTACGAGCCTATTAGCAATTATCTCATCGAGATATGTTTATAGATATGATCATGTTCCACCTGGGAGAACCTATAAGTCTTTTATAGCTTTGTGGTCGTTAACTTATTATGTCTCGTACGACAGAATTAAATGTGTCAATTTTTATTAGTTTAAATCAAAATAAGGATCATAATTAAATCTAGAAAACAAATAGAAAAATTATTAGATACACTAAGAATAAGAGAAATTTTTGCTTTGTATCATTAATTAAGTGACACATAATTCATAAGGTCAATTATAATGAAAATTAAGTTTTCAATAAAAGAATATAATTATTGATATGTCATATAGAAAAAAAAATCATTTTACTCTTGCTTCACCTAATAATTTCTCAAACAAATATCCTATGGGCTGAATCAAGAAATACTGAATCAAGAAATACTGATTTTGCAGCAATTCCCTTACAAATATAGATCAATCTTAAAATTTATACCTCATTATTATTATTCTTTACTAAGAGAATCTGAAATATATAGTCATTTTTTTAGTAAAATTATATATATAATACAAATGTTTATAACATAATATTTATATTCATCAATGAACTTTAAATGGATCACAACCTTCCCTTATAGCCAAATATTTAAAATCCAATAATAATAACATTATACACATTAGTATGAGTATTTATATTATAAACTAAACATTTTATTCAAACTGCATTGGTATATCTTTGACAACTATGATTGGTAGTCATATGTTCACATGCATACAATCATGAATTAAAGAAAAAGCACTGTAAAAATATGGTCTTTCTTATTTTTTGAATTTTGTGGCATACTTAAAATAAATTATAACACTTTATAAAATTTAAAATGTTAAGGTAACTTTCTATAAAAAAAAATATTAAAATTCATCTTTTTTAAAATAAATATTTTTTATTTTACTTCCTTAACAAGTATTTTTAAAATAATTGATTAGCAAAATCATTTTTACAGGTATCTAAAACTATATAGTTGTCTCATGTTTTTTTTCTCCATCCCTTTTTCCAGCAATTAAATAATTATTATCTGTTCAAGCCCACAAGAAAAACGAAGATACAACTGTACAACTTCCCATCACATATAAAGTATAGAAAAGAATTATAATAATAATAATGTGCTATGCTTAAAAACTTCGTTCTGATGGAATTAGCATCTTCCTAGCTTACCTTTTTGTTTTATAATATTATTATTATTATTATTTTAAGAATAAAACAAAAAAATAATTCAACAAGTTGTGTGTGCAGTGGTGGCGGTGAGTGTGAGCTGAGCGTGTTTATACGCGGCACCGCGAATCACCGTGTTGAGAACCAATCATTGCTCTCAAATTCTGAATTCTGATAAACCATTTTCAATTAGATTTTTTCAATTCTTATTATTCTAATATTCTTCCTCTTTATTTTTTTAACTAATTTTGGTCCTCTAATATTATTTTAATTAATATTCATTCATTGTTTTTTATCCTCAAATTCTTTTTTGTCAGTGCAGCTATATATATATATTAGAAGTTGATTTAATTTGAAAATTCTTTGGTACTCCAAGGATACAAATATTTTTTTGAACTCAACAGATATAATTTAATATAAATATAAATATTTTATATTTTTATTCGTCGTTAAGGCGAGCAATTGTGCGTGGCAGGGGCGGGAAGTACCTTCCCCATCTTCACCCACAATCAGTTTTCCCCCACCCCCCCCCCCATTCCCCGACAAGGACCCCATAAGGAAATCTCCTCTTGAGCAAAAATAATTTTTAAAATTGAAAAAATAGAAAAAAATATAAATAATAAAAATTTTAATTACTTCAATAATAATATTAACAATTCAAAATTTAAATTTAATATAACAATTCAACAAATATAGTTATTAAAAAATTTTAAATGATAATAAAAAATGAAATGATTATAAAGTATAAATAAATAAATATTTATATTAAAATTAAAAATATTTTAATTAGGACTAACACTCGTACAAAGCAGAGACGGCAGAGCAATGACTGTTGTTGAGGCTTGAGGTTGAGAAATGAGGAAGGAGTGAGGTGAGGTGAGGTAAGAGTTTCTTTCTTTGCTTTCTTAATTGTGTTACTTCACTTTAAGTTTAGAATTTATTCATTTTTTATTTTCAACATGTCTAAGCATAATAAGTTTAGGAATATAATTAAGGCTTTTTTTTATATAAAATATTTAAGTTGAGTTATGGAAAATAATTTTGACCACATAGTCTATATATATTATTTTTCTAAAACTATAAAATTAGTTAAATCTTCTTCAAATAATATAAATAAATATTTTATATAAAAATATAAATATTTAAAATAATGTTCATGCAGGATGATGTGGGATCTCTATCTCCATATCTATTGCGAGAGGAATCTGGCCCCACCCCACGGAAAAATATTTTCCTACTTGCAAGTCCCGAACAAGACAGTCGCCACAGAGTCCCATTCGGTAAAAAAAATTGGCACCCCACATATCTAAAAGAGTATCGGTACTACTATTATTTAACTTCCTATAATTTTTTTTTTCTTTCTAATTTCACTATATATTTGAGGGGAAGATGCTACTAAGATTCCAACATATATAGTTGATAACCTCCATGTGGCCTTTAATGCATGTGAACGCGTTGAAGGGAAAACCATACATTACAATTATTTAATTTAATTCGTATTAGAGACAATAGAGTATAGACTATACATTCGGTGGATCATTTCCTTGCATTTGTGATAAGAGGATGTTCCATCTTTCTGAATTAATTGTTGAATAATTGTAAGAAATCTTAAGAAAGAAAGAAAGAAAGAAAAAATAATTGATGTTTGACAAATGGAATATTTTTGTGCAATTATATTAAGAAAGTGACAACACCCCTTGACGTGCAAGAATTTGCTAATGTGTGGCCTTACAAGTAACCCATAAATTAAAACTACACATTTTAAATTTTTAATCCTACACTTCAATAATTAGGTTATGAAATTTCAATTTCGAAAAGAAAAAAATAATCAAGCACTTGTGTTGGCTTAATTTTCTCTAATTGAAAGCCACTAAAATTAATATAGTAATAATGTGGGGTTTGGGATATTATGCATGAATTTGTTCAAACATCAAGTAATATAATTTCTATATATATATTTTTAAGAGTTTAATAATTATAATGCACTGAAAGTGTAAGATAATCATATTCATTGATTTGTATGACTTTTTAGTTATTAGTAAGTGATTAAGTTAAAAACTTTTGCTGATGTGTCAATTTATGATTAGATGTCAGTGCAAAATTACTTTACACTAACAGTAGATTAAAATTAATTAAACTATTTTTAATTTAAAACATATTATAACCATAAGTGCAATGTAACTATTAAAGAATGATCATATGTTTTTAAAGGTTGGACCGATTCATTTCATTCAATAACTAATTTAATTATTATTATTGTATTAGAATCAAGTTCTAAAATTTGACCCGATATATATAAAAGATGAATCGGGTTTAGGTTATGTTTGATCAAACCCGACTAATACAGTACTAACCAGATTCAAATCATTAGTTGTGTCTGTGTGTTTGAATTAATGTTTGCAAACTTAAATTTGTATAATTTAATTTATGATTTTGGATAAAAGTGAATTAGTATAATCATTGTTTATGTTAGGAGAGTTTTATCTTAAAAATAATTAAAACATAATAAATATTATTTAGATAATTAAAATAAAATTACTTTTAAATGTGTAATTACTAAAAAAAAATACGCGTTTGATGGAAACATAAGGTAACAGGAGGACAATACACACCCTAAACTAATTTGACTCTTCTTAAACAAATTTAGTTGGGTCGAAACAGATTAAACGAATTTTTAGTAATAATTATTTGGATACAGATGAACAATAATCTATTATTAACAATAACAACAACAGTATGCTTCTAAGGAAAAATAAAAGTAAAGAGGGCTAATAGGCATGGCCAATGAAATCCGATCCGAGTAGTTGGAATCAGATAAAATTAATTAGCAACGATGAGATGGGATACATAAATACATGTTTATGCATGTTTTGTTGATTTAGAATCAATCATGTTTTTCGTACAATAGAAATACATCCAACTAGCATTCAACATTTGCTATATATGATACAGAGTGTGTATTATACGTACATGTACTATACATATAGCATATATTATATATTATGTACTCATTAAATACTAGTTGGATATATTTCTGTTGTACTCTTATTGTATTGTAATGCCCACAAGATTGAGGTGTCTTCATTCCTTTATAGACTCTCGTCATTGTCTGCTCAAAAGCAACTAATATGTCCACACATACACATTGCTCTGTCTTGTGTTGTGAGTCCCACCATACATATATAATGCCATCGCATGCATCCACCTTCCAATGGGCTCTGCCCCAACCCTTCTTATCTTTTAACACATAATAATAATAATAATGTATAAATTCATTAATAATTTATGAGTGTAATGTTAATTTGGTTAAGATGATATGATGAACTCTTATTCTTCAATAAGATCTATCGTGTTTAAGTCATCTTCCATGTTCAAGTCGGTCCAAGATACGAAGGTTCGGACACGTGTTTGACACTTTGAAACACGTTTCAGAACACAATAAATCTAATAAATCGGGTTGAATATAGTTTGACAGCGTCTCTTTTTAGCTATAAAAGAAGTTTACAATAATAGATTAAAAGGAGACGATATAACTAGCATATATACTTATTCCAATTCTCTACTCTTCAATCACTCACAAGCGTTGTTGCTAATTGTCTATTCTTAGATAAACCCAAATGGTCGGCAGATGTCGAAAAACCCTCCGAATAGATCAGAGCTTCTAGCAACGACCACAAACGGCCCACCCCTACGTTCTTAAGACAAACAATTCATGATTAAGGATTGTTCTCGTTCTGTAGGTTCGATCGAGAATTAAACCCCCCTTTAGGAACCTTAGTCCAAATCACATCAGCAACACAAACACACAAACACAAGCACATAAGAGATCACGTGTTCACTTTATAGTCCATATTCGAGTATTTTGTTCAATCTTTCTTAAGGGAAAAACTTCACTTCCAAAATATAGACCGAACTCTCTCTCTTTATTATTGTCCTTTAAGATAGAATCTATATGTTACGATCTCATCCAGCTCGGTCGCTAACGTTTTCATTCTGTTTGCCTCTTTGCTAATTCTCCGCCATCCATTAAGTTGGGTATCTTCTATACGTTTTTGGTCGACTGTGGCATGAGCTAGAATTTATGGGCCTAGTCCACTACTAAGAATTTTGTATCTAATTAAACAAATTAAATGAATTTTAATAATAATTATTTGGATATATATAAATGAACAATCCATGAAAAGAAGATTGAGAAAGTTATCTGCTGCTGACGATATAGATTAATGAAAATAAATTTGGCTATTTGCAGCCCCTAGTACCATATATTTTTGGCTGAAGGCCCACATAATTTCCTAACTTTAACTTGGTTCTTGAAAAATAAATAAATAAATATTAAATAGAACAAGAGAGATATATAAATAGATAAATATTAGTTACCTTTTAATATAAAGAACAGAAAAGTTAAAAATATTTTACTATAAATGCAAAAAAAAAAAAAGAAAAAAGCAACAAAGTTTGAGTTTCTTTTAGAAAAAAAAAAGAAAGAAAAGTAGATGTATGATGGGTGCTCATGCATGATGATGCGTATCATCATCATGATAATAGCGGTAGCGCGTGAAAGAAGTTGCGTGATGGGCGCGTGGGGGTGGGGCCCAGAGATAGGTGAGGCGGAGTTGTCAAAGAGAAGAGAAGTGGTGTTTCCGTATGGACCGTACGGCCGTACAAAAGGACAGCCCACCGACCCACTTGCTTGCTTTGATGACTAGGATTACCACGAACTTCCCCCTTGGCCCCACTATTAATTCCATGAGTTTAATTTTAGACAAATCATTCAAATCTATTATTGTCAAATTTATTATCGATCAAAGTAATATATTTAAAAATGAAAATAAAAATATAAAATATATATTTCTTAAATTAAAATTTTAAACAAATTAGTTTAAAAGGGAAATGATCAAATTAATTTCTTGATGAAAAGATGTTAGACAAATTAATTTTTAGGATCAATTTGACTATTTTTATTAATTTTGAAAGATTAATTTATCTAATTTTTTAATGAATAATTTATTTGATTTATTCTTAAAGGATTAATTTATCTGTTATTTTCTTGAAAAATTAATTTATCTAATATTTTAATTTAAGGAGAATATATTTTAAATTTTCATTTATGAAAACAACTATTTCGATCGGGATAAATTTTATGATTTTATGATTTATTTCTCGGTCAAAATGAATTTAAATAATTCAATTACATATACACTCTTTTTTTTTTTTTTTTTTGGTAATAATATACACTCCTATTTGAAAGGCATGTTATTATACCTAGCTATTTGATGGTTAATTATTGTGCGGAAGCACTAGGAATTTGATAGGAAAATACAAGTTACTCCCCTCTTTTATTTTTTTATTTGTCTAATTTAAAAAAATTTATTTTCCTTTTTTATTTATCCATGATTCTAAATTCTAAATAACATTTATTAAATTTTTCACCTTTACTCCTTATTAATTAAAAAGAAATAATAAATATAATGAAACAATTAATATGAGAGATTTAATGCTAGAAAATATTATAAAATATTCTTAAACTCCTCTTAAAATAAGAATTTCTCAATTATTGTTGCAATTCTATGCGCATTTAAAAAGACAAATATAAAAATAGAGAGAGCATATATACATGCAAATAACTTATTAAACAATTTTACCCTTAATTACCAAAAAAACTTAAACAATTTTACTATTACTCATAATATCGATTGTTGATATACTAGTAATAATTAATTTTTTCGAGACAAGAGTTTACATAGGAGACAAATCTTAGGTCACGAGAGTTTTTCATTGTCGCTATGAACAATTTAATCTTTTGATTAAATCTTCAAGAAGTCTAATTAATTTGATTTAAACAATTTTATATTTATTTTCAAAGGTTTTAGCTCTGTAAATAAAAAATTCTTTAAAAGTTAAAAAAAATAGTTATAAAGTAATAAAAAATATGAACTTCTTAAAATTTTCTCTGCAAAACTCAGACAACAGAACCCTCCTCCAGTGTCCTCCTACATATAGGGATTAAGATTACTTATTCCTTCAATCAACCTAACCATTCGTGGAAAATGATAAGCTATTGAAAAACTAGGTATAACATCATGCAATATTATCACATTACATTAATCATATATATGTAAGGAATTGACTTAAAGTACACGTTTACATTTCATAAAAAATGTAAATTTATGCTTTTGAAAATATGACCAATAATCAACGAAGCTTACATGAGTTTTTCTTCTAGCAAGGTTCTTCTTTTCTCCTTCTCCCTAAAGAGTGTTGAAATTGCGATTTAATTTGATTGACCAATATTATATGAATGATCAAAATTAAAATATAAAGTTACATAATTTTTTTAAGAGGTAATGTAATATTTTAAAATCTTTTAATCTTAAAATCCATATATAATTATACTATCCATATTTATTTCTCTCATGCTCATATATTAATGTGAAATATCTCTAATTTTTAATATTTAGAGTAGCTTTCAGTACTGTAGGTTTCCTCGGTCAACACTCAACAATTCCCACCCTTTAATCAATGAGAAAATACAGATATATATATAAAAACTTTTCATAACTTATATTTTCTTCAAAACGTGGTCCAAGCTTTGACTACATAAAAAAATCCGCATAAATAAACAAAAGCTGAATATGACCAAATAAAGAAACAAAATAAAATAATCCTTGATTAATTTTTTTAATATATTAATTTTCATAAAAAATATATATATCAAAATATTACCAGCAAGACCAGGTTGTAATAAGATCAAGATCCAACTCATATGATACTGTGGGCATCAATTTTTGTATGCCAAACATGGCCTACATGTTTTGAGTGGGCTTGGCCCATATAAGAACCAAAAATTAGGTTATGGTTCCCTACACTTATTTATATCTCAAGTTCCCTATGTCCCATGTCTATTCCATTTTGCTACCACAACCACAATCAAGGTACTCTTAATTTAAGAGAATGGTCCTATATGTAGGACCCTATGCTTGCTAGGTTCTTAATTGTTTTGTTTGAATGGCACAATTGGGTAGGTTTCATTATCTTCCATTCCCCCACAACATGGAAATTGATGGTAACAGAAAAGACAAGATTAGGTTTTACCATTTGTGGTTAGGACAAATCAAAACATGCATAGTGCTTTTAAATTTTGAATAATCCTTTGAAGTTAAGTAAACGAACTTATTGGGAAATCAAGCATTGTTTTTTTGAATTGATTTAAGTAAATTGGAGGATATGATGAGGTGCCAACAATTATTATATATTAGAGTTAAATTTTGATTTGTTAATAGAGTTGACATATTTCATATGATCACTATATTAATTTAAGAATATATTTGATTGAAGGATAAAAAATAGGTAAATTTTATTTGAATAAACTCTATATGTAAAATAATACATAAAATTTATGTAAGTAAAACATACTTCTATTTTTACTTTTTAACCAAATTAATGCTAAGTCCTTTTATTTGCAATAATGCTACGTGTACAACAGAAATACGTCCAACAAATATCCAACGTGTGTTATACATGATATGGGATGTATGTTATATAAATAGCACACATCCCATATCATATATAATACACGTTGGATACTTGTTGGACGCATTTTTGTTGTACGACCAACATTATTGTTTAATTTGTGTTGATTTTGACAAGAATCAATTCTATTTGCCAATGTCAAAAATTTGATTTTAATACCATTCACATCAAAATTAAATTCTATTTATAACATTTTTAATGAAAATAGTAAATAATTTTATTGATATAATAATACTTGATTGAATGCATTTATAAAGGTTATTCAATAATAATAAACTAATAATGTTTAATTTGTTGTACAACAGAAATACGTCCAACGATCATCCAATGTGTGCTATATATAAGACATAATGTGTATTATACGCACGTGTGTAATACATATAGCACATATTATGTCTTATGTATAGCACACGTTGAATGCTTGTTGAACGTATTTCAGTTGTACGACAAGTATTATTGATAATATATACATCAAAATTAAATTTATGAAAAATAAATAAGTATAAGCATCAAACACTAACACGTGTTATGACTTATTATGAGGGCCAAACTAAAGCTAGTCTTTGATGAATAACTTGATTCAACTTTTGACACATCATAGATAGCATAAGATACTTGTGTAGCATATTGTGGAGTAAACTACTAGCTAAAATAGAATTTGTATGGTCTAAGTATTGACTTGGAATTAAATGTGTTTGATTTAATTTATGAGGTAGAATAAATTTGGTGCATCTGTACCATCAAGTACAACCGTACATATACCAATGGTGCGTCGCTTTCTTTTTTTTCAATTTCGTTAGCTTTTAATTTTCCAACATTATGAATTAATTAATTAATTAATAATTCAACCCCACGCCACATGGAAGGCACTTTCTTTGTAGCTTCACTTCGATTTTTTTTGTCCTTCTCATTTGTGGGCGTAATCAATACTCCAATTCAAGTTTTTCTAGATTTTTTCTTTCAATTCTATTGCACCCAATTCAGATTTTTTTTTGTTTTTAGTTATATATATTGAAAGAATATTTGTTATATGATGAAAAGAAAATCAACATAATATGCATTACATATATTATAGGTTGTGCACAATATATATATATATATATATATATATATATATCACATGTTGTAAAAAAATATTATTATATGTGATATATATTACACACAACATATCATATTACATATTATATATTATGCACTATTTATTGGTTATTTTAATTAATTTTTCACTGTTTATAAAGAATTTTTTATATTGAAATATGAGATTTTGAGAAACCTTATATAAATACGGTGGATAACACACATCTTGTAACATGGATAGCACATGTTGGATACAAGTTAAACGTATTTTCGTTGTAAGTCAAGCATTATTGATTACAAATTTATTCAACCCTTCCGAGTGGATTATATTAAGTAATTAATGTTGACTAATTAAAATTTGCATTGATAACTTATTATTATGCGTATCGCTTTCTTGTATTAGGCCAAAATGGGTTGATACTTGATACAAGTTAAATTATTTTAACTACCCCATCCCTTTTCTCACCTAAAATCTTTGAAAATAAATATTTGGTATTTGATTCTAAGTATGTTATGAAGCACAAGAAAGCCCCACAAAAATATTTTAAAAACTAAATATATAGATTTTAGGTAAATTACACTAATATCTCGTGAGATTTACCTTGGATTTTCTGAAACCGTAAAGTATGCTTAAATTACATTGGTTTATAAATATATATGTTCTATTGTCCATCAAAATAATTATATATTCCATGGTTCGTTTTTGGTAAAGGTTGGAAATATATTCCATTATGCAAAAATCTAATACCGTTAATCTAGACTGGGCCTAAAATTATATATACTCTCAGTATATATATATTTTTTCTTCTGTTAAACTTAAGTATTATCATTTTTTTTCTCCTTTGGGTCTGAAACTCTAGTCATACATTGACTCCATTAGAGACATTAGTTTCAATCAGGCCCATTTTACTAGTGTAAACTTTTAATTAGTCCAGTTTTCTTGGGCACTTTGATGCATAAAAGAAAAGTTAGTCCGCATACAAAAAAAAAAAAAAAAAAAAGTTTGAATCAATTGGACGACCTTTTTTTTTGGGGTACATGTAATGTTTTTTATGCTCATCATTGGTGAGATAATGGGCCTACACATTATCATTAGGGATGACAACGAGACAGAGATTGTGCGGGAAGTAGTATCTCCGTCCCCACCCCACCGTATCTTGTCCCCATCCCTGATCCTTGTTTTGGAGAGAAAATTTTGGACTTTTTTTTTTGTACTTGTAATGTTTTTTTGCGTTGATCATTGGTGAATAATGAGCTTACACATTACCATTAGGGATGACAATGAGACAGAGAATGTGTAGGGAGTAGTATCCCAGTCCCCATCCCCAATCCTTGCGTCAGAGAGAAAATTGTCTCATCCCTGATCCTCAAGGATCCCAGATCGCTGCGAGGGCCCAAACAAGGGATTGTAAATTGAAAAAAAAAACTCAAAAAGAGGGAGGGCGACAACTTGGTGGGAGAAGGTGAGTGGTGGGTAATGACAATGAGGAAAGGAAGAAAAGCAGAGAGAGAAGGAGGACATGCCGTGGCTTGGTGGGTGAGAGTGGGGGGAAGAGGGAGGGAATGAGCCATGAAGTATTGAGAGAATTAGGGTGATCGAAAGGTACATAAAAAAGATACAATAATAAACTGGAACATCATAGTAAGATAAACCCTATCTCAACTACTAGATGACGTTCTCGTACTAATATCCTCCTCCGGGTCCTCCTCTTCCTCCTCCATGGTCTGGTAGGACACCACAGACTTAGGCATACTCTCCACATCATACTCCCAGGCACCAGGGACGTAGTCGGGGACAACGTCATCAGGGTCAATCCATAGAAACGGATTCTCTATGATGTTATCATTCGGAAACAGTGGCTCCTCTGGCTGTGGCACTGGGTCACGGACAGGTGCATGCACATGCGATGTCGGGAAATCATGACGTATGAGTGGTGGGTGGTAGTCCTCTCCATGATGCTGCTGCGGCGGTACGATCGGCTCGAGGGCCGGATCCCAGTAGTGGAGGTCAGTTGCGTAAAGCTCGAATGAAGAAGGGGATAATGAACGTAACCGTGACGAATCCAGTAGTAGGGGTGTATCTAACCACAACAATGTCATGTGTGGGTGGTGGTGGTGGTGGTGGTGGCTCCATTACCTATAATTGGGGCATAAGAAAATGAAGGGAATGAGAAAGATTTCTCAATGAGTCATCACACGATACCCGGACTTGGTACCATCTTTTGTTCTACAACCTTAGGATTTCATATTCTTGAACACGCTTATTATTATCAACGAAACTTTGTCAACCAATTTTTCCCTCCTCATGGCCACAGGTATAGTACCATACACATAGCAAAATATGTATTTTTCTCATTCCATTATTTACATGCATATCATATTCATCAACAACTCAAGATTCAAGCTTTCAACCATCATAACACATAACCAAAACAACACACTTTTTAATCGGTGAACTTTATGGGAAATATCATGAACACTTTAAAAACATTATTTTGGATCAAAGAAGAGATTTTCACTGAACATTTTCAGCAACCAAAACCATTTTTATTCAAGAAATGAACTTTAGGGTAGATGACTCACACAAAAGGGCTCAAAGTTGGTAGCTTTTTGAAATGAAGTTGTAAGGGCTTGCCCAAAACTCCTTTTGGCTGAAATATCACCTAAGGAAAGCTTCTTTTCTCTTGCTTGAAATGTTGATGTTGGTTCTCTAAGGGTGGAGGAGTTGCTGAAGAAAAATGAAAGCTTTGAAATCGAAGTGACGGAGATCAATGATGATGGTGATGGCTGTGGGTGTGGGTGTGGGTTCTAGCTAGGGGGTGAGGGCTTGTGTGTTTGAATGTGTAAGAGAAATGAGTGAGTGAGGGAGGGAGTGTATGGCCGAGAGAATGGAGAGGTGTTTGAGAGATTTTATAAGAATTTTCCTAGAGAGATTTTAGCATAGTTTTGGCCTAACCTTGAGGTAGTTTATGTGTGTAAAATGTCGAGGTTGGAACTTGTTCCGTACCTTTGACTGAGGTATGAACTGTCGCCGGAATCTGACTTCTCGCACAGCTACTTTCCAAGGCGCTGGGGGTGTTTTCCCTGAAAGGACACCAAAGCTTAAGTCAGTGTCAGTGTAAGTATGAGAACTCAACTGAAAGCGTACCTGATACTGTGATGGGACACCCTATTTATAGAGGGGGATTGGAGCCATTTCCGTGCCGCTCTCGCCGCACGACTCGGGATAACGACCTTCCCACTTTCTGTGGCGCGTTGGGGTGTCCCGCGTCGTGTCGATCGTGGCTCCGGATTTCTCGGCATCGCTATCCGCTCGCTTCTGATCGCCGCCCTAATCGGGGGCCTAATCTTATCCGACCTCGGGTCGGGTCTCGGGCCGGTTCCCGGGTCCTGCTCCGGATCCAAGTCCTTTGGGCCTATGATTGTTATTGGGCCTTGAAGGTTTAATGGGCCCTGATCTGGACTCGCCCATCGTGGGGTCCGAGGTCCGACCTTGGGCCTTCTTTGGGCTCACTATTGAAATCTCAAATTGGGCCGCCGGATTGGGCCACAATCCGAGGTGTGAACATTGCCCCCAGCTCGGAGCTCGGGCGTAGTCCGAGGTTCGAGCTGAAACACCAAGAGGCGCTTCGAAATTCACGCCACCCTATCTCTGACGCTTGTCTTTTCACGTCTCATCGTGCCGCTCGATGCGTGACACGTGTCGACTGGAGACGAAGCGTCTCCGAGATAGGTTTTGCGCCTTCCAAAACTGCCCCTGCTTTTGCTCGCAAAATGTCAAAAATGCCCCTGCTCGGTACGTGAAATGACGCTTCTGCCCCTACCTTTTTGGCGGTATAAATCCCGCCTAGGGGGTCACTGTGTTCCTTCTTCATTTCAGCTTCCAATCTCTTGATTTTCTTCTTCTTCTCTTCTGCAACTGCGATTTCTCCTACTCCCTTCGCCGCACGCCGTCCCTTGTCGGGAACTACGCCGCCGCGAGAGACTTCAGAGCTCGCCATTTTCTTCCTCCACCATCATTGGTCGCTTCATATTCTTCGAACTAAGTAAGTTTCTCTCTTTCATTTACTGATTCTTGGCATTTTTGTTGGTCCTTGATACTTTCTTGGAGCTTTCTTGATCATGGCGTATGGCGTTCATTCGCCTCCTCCCTTGCTTTACATTGCTTCTGAGTGACCCCATTTTCTGGGTTTTAAGTCTCTTTTTGGCATTTTCTTGCCCCATGGTTTTGCTTACGGGTTGCGACAGGGTGCTTTCCCCCCTTTTTCGCCCCTATTTTCGTCATGTTTCCTTACTGAAATGTCTAGATGTGCGACCTCGGTCCTCGTGTCTGACCTTGGATGCTCCTCTCCAAGGCTCCGTTCAAGGTCAAACCTAGAGTCGGGCCTGTGACCTCAGATGCCCCTTTCCAGGACTCAGTCCGGGGTCCCACCTAGGGGTTTCCTTTATTTTCGTCTTTTATTTGTTCGGAGCGGTGACGTCGGAGCTCAGCTTCCCTTAACCGGGATCCGATTTGCCCCCTTTTTCCTTTCATTGGAAACCATTTAAAACGTCAAACCCCGATTTCCGAGAACAGTTTCTAAACTGTTTTAAATGGTTTCCTTTGTAGGTAATGGGTAAACGTCCGAAGCCCGAGCTTCAACGCCCTCTTCTGCTGAACGACGAGTACGACTGGGCCGGGGAGGAGGCTCTCGGGATCGTCTCCGTGGTCGATGATATTTACGCCTCGGCTGTCCAGTCTCAGGACCGGTTCTTTGCCGAGGGTGCCCAGGAGCAATACTTAATTGAAGCCCCCTCGGTTGATGAGAAGGTCCCCTTCAACAACGGGCAAGAGCCCCGAGACTTCTTTTACATCTACGACATCCTTCTGACTCGGATCGGGATTCGTATCTCGCTCTCCGACTTCCAGATGCGGATTCTCAAAACCTCCGGGGTTGCTCCATCTCAGCTACATCCCAACTCTTGGGCCATGTTCCGAGGCTATGAGAGAATATGCGAGCACCTCGGGATCCCTCCCCTCATCAAGACCTTCTATTACCTCTTCGAGTCCACCCTTCCTCATGGGAGTGAGGGATGGGTTTCTTTCCGAGCCCGTGCGGGGAGGAAAGTTTTTACCCTCTTTGAAGACTTAGTCCATAACTTCAAGGAGGTGTACTTCCGGGTTTCTGCCACGGAGAACACCTACCCCTTCTGGCTAATGAAGAATGGCACCCCCCGATTCCCTCTATATTGGCATCGTGACCTCTACACGGTCGACCTCAAAGACGATGACCTAACCCTAGCTGAGTTTGGCCTCACCTGACTCTTTCTCGATTGCCATCGGGATAAAAACCTTGTCCTTAAAAAACTTATCCGGGGTAGCGCCTCCGACTTCTCAAAGGAGATCGGTAATCCTATTTCCTTATACTTGCTTTATTTAATTTCCCAAGCTTTCGTGCTCACTTTAATTTCTCTTCCTCTTGTTTCTTTCAGGCACCATGACGGGCGCTGCTAACCTCGACGCCATCCGCGCCCTCTGCTTATCTCAAAAGAAGAAGAAGACGGCTGCGAGTGGGTCGGGCACAAAGGCCTCCTCTTCTGCTGCCACCTCGGCTACCCCTGCCTCGGGGCCCATTGTGTTGGCTACTGCTGCTCCTCCTCCCCCTGGTACCAAGCGTAAGGACCTGGCGCTGGACGAGGGTTCCTATCTTGTCCAGTTTGGGCCCTCGGAGGTTCAGAAGAAAAAGAAATACGACCAGGGCGGCTCTTCCGTCCTCTCCCCTTTTCACAAAGATTATAACTTTCCGGCCCTGATAGACCGAGAAATGTACAACTCGGCTGCTGTTGCTGAGCTGGAGGGGGCGGAAGACATTCGTACCTTCCTCCAATGGAGCGAAAGGGCTTTGGTGAAGACCGTCACCGTCCTTCGCCATATGGAGCCCCTAGCTGTCCTTGGTCAAGGCGTTCAGGAAGAGCTCAACGCCCTCCGCGAGGCCCAAGACACTAGCAATAAGAAGATGGAGGACCTCGAGGCTCGTCTCAAGGAGGCAGAGGAGAAGTTGAAGGCAGCAGAGGAGGAGCTTTCCTTTACCCAGAGTGAGCTGAGGGCTTCAGAGGAGGGTCGGGGGAGCCTTGCCTCGGAGCTCGACGAGGGGAAGAAAAAGATTGATGAGCTGACGGGCGAGCTGGACGACCTCCGCCTCACTTCCACTCAACGCGTCTCCAAGCTCGAGAGTGAGGTGGAGGGGCTGCAGGCCACCTTGGTTGACTCCACCTTAGCTGTGGCGGAGTTCATCAAGGACCAGGTTCGGATCATCGCTCCTAATCTCGACCTTGGACAGGTCGGGATGTACACCAAGATCGAGGACGGGAAGCTGATCGTCGTTGACCCGAACTCCCCTGAGGAAGCACAACCAATCCCCCCTGTCGACTCCGATGTCCCTGCTGACAAGACTTCTTCTGAGCCATCATTCCAGACACTGTTGATGTAGATGCTCCTGATGTCTGATTTTTATTATTTTGTAAATGACAATTTTATTTTGCCTTTACCTTTTGATTACTTTGTCTGGGTTCCCCTTTGTGGGTTTGTGCCAGTTTTTTGCACTCTTTATATTTTTCGGGTTCCCCTTCTTGGGGTTCGTGCCGGCTTACATTAATATATGTAGGAATTTAATTCACGACATGGTTTTATTTATTCGTGCTTTTAGCTTGATTTAACTTAGCCTTACACAAGTAACCACTTTTTTTAATTGCGGTAACCATCGTGGGTTTGCTTGATTATTGATCATCTCAGGATCTTTATCGACTTGGATTTTAATTTTAATCAACTATTAACCAGCTCGAGTTTTTGACCATCTCGGGGCCTTAACCAACCTGGGTTTTTAACTTAATCGTTTAACCAGCTCGGGTTTTTGACCATCTCGGGGCCTTAACCAACTTGGGTTTTTTATTAATATAACCAACTCGGGTTTTTGACCAACTTGGGGCCTTAACCAACTTGCATTTTTAATTTAATCAATCGTTTAACCAGCTCGGATTTTTGACCAACTCGGGGTCTTAACCAACTTGGGTTTTTTATTTTAATTATAACCAGCTCGGGTTTTTGACCATCTCAGGGTCTTAATCATCTTGGGTTTTTAATCGTCGGGCTAGTACCTCGAACTTTCGAATAAAACAACAAAGTAAATGTCGAAAAGAATACTTTATTAATGTCTTCTCAAGCTCGCCTCGTTAAAACCTCCCGGGCAAAACCCTCCTTAGGGCAAAATCCCGTGGTAGGAAAGAGTACGAACTGAGGTACCACAAATTACATGAATAAAATTAAATATAAAATTTCCTAAGGTTCGTGGCATTCCACGACCTCGGAACCTCTTTTTCTTCTAGGGTTTCTAGCTTGTAAGCCCCATTTCATAGAGACTCTTTCACTCTATATGGCCCTTCCCAATTGGCGGCCAGCTTCCCTTCTCCCGGGTTTGGGGCTCCGATGTTTGCTCTTCGCAAGACGAAGTCGCCCTTCTTGAACCTTCTCGGGACAACTCCCCGGTTGTATCTTCTTGCCACCCTTTGTTTGAGGGCTTCTTCTCGAATCATGGTTGTATCCTTGTCTTCTTCAACTGTGTCGAGCTCCACCTTTCTTGTCTCCGAGTTGTGCGCTTCCGAGTAGCTGACAACTCGGAAACTTGGCTCGCCGAGCTCGACTGGGATCAAGGCATCACTACCATAGGAGAGTTTGAAAGGACTTTCTCCCGTAGTAGAGTGCGGCGTCGTTCTGTAGGCCCATAGAACACTCCCGAGCTCTTCTGCCCAGGATCCTTTTGCCTCGTCGAGCCTTTTCTTCAATCCTCTTAGGATCACTTTGTTAGCTGCTTCGCACTGCCCATTAGCTTGGGGGTGCTCCACGCTAGTGAACCTTTGCTCAATGTTCCATCCTTGTAGGAAATCCCGGAACTTTTTGTCAGTGAACTGTGTTCCGTTGTCCGAGATTATAACCTTTGGGACACCGAAACGAGTTATGATGTTCCTCCAAACAAATTTCCGACATTGAGCCGCCGTTATTGTGCTTAGAGGTTCTGCCTCAATCCACTTGGTGAAGTAATCGATAGCCACTACCAAATACTTCACCAAGCCCGGAGCCGTTGGGAAGGGCCCGAGCAGGTCTATGCCCCACTTATCAAAGGGCCATGACGCCAAGATCGAGGTCATCTCCTCGGGAGGCGCACTGTAGTGGTGACTGTGTTCTTGGCACTTCACGCACTTCTTCACGTATTCGGCCGCATCCTTCTTTAACGTTGGCCAAAAGTGTCCAGCTCGGATAACTTTCAGCGCTAGGGTTTGGCCTCCGAGGTGACTACCCCCTGCCCCTTCGTGGACTTCCTCGAGGACATACTTGGCTTGGTCTTCGTTTAGGCACTTCAGTAGTGGCTGGCTGAACCCTCTTTTGTATAACTGCCCCTCGACCACTGTGTAGTATGGGGCTCTTCTTTTCACCACTGCTGCGGCCTTCTCATCATCCGGAAGAATTCCGAGCCTGAGATACTGGAGGAGCTCGGAAATCCAGCTCGGCGACGTTATTATAGCAGCGACTTCTTGTGCTTCTGCAATTGATGGCCTTTCCAGGGTTTCTTGGATCAGTGTTTTACTCGTCTCTGTAGGCCTAGTGCTTGCGAGCTTTGACAACACGTCGGCTCGGGCATTCTCTTCTCGAGGTATGTACTTTACCTTGGCTTTTTGCAGCGGCTTTAGTAACTCGGTCACTATCTGCAGATACTTCTTTAGTTGCTCATCTCGGGCCTGGTACTCGCCCCCGATCTGAGAAACCACAATCTGCGAGTCACTGCAGATAGTAAGCTCTTGTGCTCCGAGGTCATTCCCTAACTTCAATCCAGCAATCAAGGCTTCATACTCCGCCTTGTTGTTGGAAGCTCGGAACTCGAACTTTACCAACATCTCAACTTGGATTCCTAGATTATTTTCTAGGATGATGCCAGCTCTACTGCCCTTTAAATTGGACGATCCGTCCACAAATAAGGTCCACTGGACCTCTTCCTCTTCTTCATCCACCATTTCTCTCACGAAATCTGCTAAGGCTTGCGACTTTACCGCGTTCCGAGGTTCGAATATCAGGTCGAACTCGGAAAGTTCTACTGCCCACGACACCATTCGTCCTGCTAGGTCGGGCTTCTGTAGAATCTGCCTCATAGGGTGATTTGTTCTTACTACCACCGTATGGGCCTGGAAGTACTGTCTTAGCCTTCTCGCAGTTGTGATCAGTGCGAATGCGACCTTTTCTAACTTCGGATATCGGATCTCGGGACCCTGCAATGCCTTGCTCACGAAGTAGATAGGTTTCTGCACTCTGTCTTCTTCCCTTACCAGCGCCGCTCCAACCGCCAGCTCTCCTACCGAGAGGTAAAGGTATAACACCTCTCTGACCTCCGGTTTAGACAGGATCGGGGGAGCCATCAGGTATAGCTTGAAGCTTTGGAAAGCTTCTTCGCAATCCGGGGTCCAACTGAAATCCGTCTTTTTCTTCAATAGTTCAAAAAGCGGCAGGGATTTCCGAGCTGACAACGGGAGGAATCTTGATAACGAAGCTAACCGACCCGTCAACCTCTGAACTTCTTTTACGGAGGTCGGGCTCTTCATATCCAGAATGACTTTGCACTTTTCTGGGTTTGCTTCGATACCTCTCTGGGTTAACATGAAGCCCAGGAACTTCCCGGCTTCGACAGCGAAGGCACACTTCAGAGGGTTCAACCTCATTCCGTGGCTTCTTAGCTTTCCGAACACGATTTCTAGATCGGAGATCGTGTCCTCTTCTCTTCTTGTTTTCACCAGCATGTCGTCTATATACACTTCCATTCTGGTTCCGATCTCCGACTCGAAGACTCTGTTCATGAGCCGCTGGTAAGTGGACCCTGCGTTCTTCAAACCAAAAGGCATAACTTTGTAGCAATAGTTTGCCCTGGGTGTGATGAACGCTATCTTTTCTTCGTCATCAAGATTCATACGGATCTGGTTGTATCCCGAGTAGGCGTCCATGAAGGACAGGAATCGGAATCCTGATGCAGCATCAACCAAGCTATCGATGCTTGGGAGTGGGAATGGGTCCTTGGGACAAGCTTTGTTCAGGTTGGTGTAATCTACACACATCCTGAGCTTCCCATTCATCTTTGGTACCAACACGACATTGGAGAGCCATGTCGGGTACTGGACCTCCCTGATAAAACCGGCCTTGAGCAGTGCTTCAACTTGCTCGATCACTGCTTGGGCCTTCTCTTCAGACATCCTCCTCTTCTTCTGCTGCACAGGCTTAGTGCCTGGGTAAACAGACAGCTGATGGCTCATGACCTCGGGACGGATTCCAGGCATGTCCTTTGCTTCCCATGCGAAGAGGTCGGCGTTTTTCTTGAGAAATTGGATCAGTGCCCCTTTACCTATAGGACTTAGGTTAGCACTGATCCGAGTAATCTTCTCGGGGCTTTCCCCGATCTGTACTTCCTCCAGTTGGCCCTCTGACTCTGGCAGAACTGGGTTCCGAGATCTCACGTCGAGCTCAACATTGTTAACCTCGATTCTCGGTCTTTTTTCTTTTTTTTCTCCTTCTTTTTCTATTTTTTCTTTTTCTTTTTCTTTTTGCACTCCATCCTCACCCTTGGTCCTTTCACTGACCTTCAGGCTATTGATGTAGCACTTCCGAGCTGTCACCTGACACCCTTTCACTGTGATGACCTTTCCATCCTCTGTAGGGAACTTCATGACCAGATGAGGGACCGATACCACTGCTCCGAGCTTACACAGCGTGGGTCTACCCATGATCATATTGTAGGCAGAGTTGATCCTTGCCACTATGAAATCTACTTCCACAGTCTTCATTAGTGGCTTGGTGCCCAAAGTGAGATACAGGGTGATGTAACCGTCCAGCTTGATCACATCGTACCCTGAAAACCCTACAAGGTCTTCGTCGTAGGCCTTTAGGTCGGAGTCCTTTAGGCTCATCTCATCAAAAGCTTTCCTCGTTAACAACTCGGCGGAGCTCCCCGTGTCGATTAAAACCCTTCTAATTTCCATGTTTCGGGCTATTACCGACACCACCAAGGGATCCGCGTAGTCGGCAGTTACTCCGGGATTGTCGAGATCGGAGAAGGTGATTGGCACCGGGGCTTTCTTCTGCGCCTTCGATGCCAATTCCTTCTTATCCACGCTCATTATTTCCTTGAGCACCCTCTTTCTCGCCGCAGCGCTTGCTCCACCTCCCGCAAAACCCCCCGCGATGGTGTGAATTGTCTTCACCACCTTGGAGCTGTTTTCGGGCTCAACCTCATCCTCTGGCTTGTTTCTCTTGCTTCTCGGGTTCCGCCCTTCATCTTCAGGACTTCTTTCCCTCTTCCTCTTCGGGCCCCTCTACTCAGCCACATATTTCGCGAGCCTGCCGGCTCGGATTAATTCTTCAATCGCATCCCGGAGGTCGTAGCAGTCCTCCGTCCGATGCCCATGTTGCTCGTGGTAGCTGCAGTATAGACCTCGGTTTGTGTTTGCCCTTGTTCTTACTGGTCTGGGCCTGGGCAACCGCTCGGTCTGTTGTATCTCCTTGTACACCTCCCTAATCGATCGTGACAAGGGGGTGTAGTTGGAGAATTTTCCCCTTGTAGGGGCCCAATCATGCTTCTCCGACCTCTGTCTGTCCTCCCTAGGCTTCTGAGGTCGGGATTTTTCAGCTTGTCTCTCTTCGTTTTTATCCTACGCCGACTCTCTTTCCATTTTGTCCATCATGGCCTCCTCCGCCCTGATGAACTCGGCCGCTCTGTCCTGAATTTCCTCCATAGTCGTTGGCTCCGACCTGGAGAGGGACTCGGCAAATGGAGACCAGCGGAGTCCGTTGATCAGAAGGGTGATTGCATTGGAGACATGCAAATCCCTTACCAGGAGCGCTTCTGCATTGAACCTTTCGAAGTAGGCTCTTAGCGTCTCCCCCTGCTTCTGCTTGATATTCATGAGGCTCACAGCTGACCTCGGCTTTGTTTTCCTGGTTGTGAAATGAGCCAGGAATTGAGCGGCGAGGTCTGCGAAGTAATGGATTGACCTTGACGGGAGACGGTTATACCATTTCAACGCCGTATTTAGCAAGGTAATCGGGAACGCTCAGCATCGTTCCTCATCCTCCGCTCCGTCATAATCCATTCTGGATTTAAAAGCCTCCAGGTGCTCCTCGGGGTCGGTGGTCCCATCGTATTTGAGTCCCGGTGGGGTCCGACCTTGGGGCATCTTGTACTTCAGAATATGTGGGGCCAGCGGCCCTTCAGCTTTGAACATGAAACCTCCCCCCTTTCCACCGCCAGTACTTCGGTACTCGGTGTAGGTAAAGGAGCGCTCCCGTTCTTCATGGAAGTTCTGGGACTGCTTGTCCCTTTCTTTCTCTCGGGATCTTCTCGATCTTTCCTGGCGATCGTCGCGTTCCCGAGACAGACGTTGCTCATCGGATCTCGGCCGCTCCTGCTTCTTCTCCCGAGAATGCCCATTCCGACCATTTCTTGTCGGGTCTTTCTGCCCCAGCTCGAGCCTTCGGAGGCGCTGGGCTAGGTCCTTGACCTTTTCTCGCTCGTGTAGGAGCTTCTCTTCCACCTTCTGGTTTCGGCATTCCTCCCTCCGGAGTTGATCCTCCAAAGGAAGTCGCTTCACCATTTCTTGCTCCAACACTCGGAGCCTCTCCTGTTGATCCCGGATGAGCTGCATTGTCTGGCGCACATCAGGATCGGCTGAGGGCCCGACTTCATTGTTTCAAACAACCGTACTGGGCTGCTGTTCAGCTTCAGCTCC
Source organism: Aeschynomene evenia (assembly GCA_013621005.1). NCBI lineage: Eukaryota > Viridiplantae > Streptophyta > Magnoliopsida > Fabales > Fabaceae > Aeschynomene > Aeschynomene evenia. The sequence goes on from CM024272.1 coordinate 14,722,150, forward strand.
CCCTGCTCCTCCAAGGTTCAGCTCATTCTGATTCGGGGGGGGGCTGAGGTTGAGATTGGTCGGTCTCGTGGACCGTTTCACAGTGCCCGTCCTGCGTTCCTTCCATCCGGTATCCTGGTTCTTTTGGGTGGACGAGGCGGGCGGTAGACTTCGTTCTAGCCAGTTTCTCATGTTCGCTTTGGTCCCTTAACAGGTAAACTGACCTTGAAAAGGTGCTGTGGTGGATCCTCGGCAACGGCGCCAATGTTCCGTACCTTTGACTGAGGTATGAACTGTCGTCGGAATCTGACTCCTCGCACAGCTACTTTCCAAGGCGCTGGGGGTGTTTTCCCTGAAAGGACTCCGAAGCTTAAGTCAGTGTCACTGTAAGTATGAGAACTCAACTGAAAGTGTACCTGATACTGTGATGGGACACCCTATTTATAGAGGGGGATTGGAGCCATTTTCGTGCCGCTCACGCCGCACGACTCGGGATAACGGCCTTCCCACTTTCGGTGGCGCGTCCCGCGTCGTGTCGATCGTGGCTTCGGATTTCTCGGCATCGCTATCCGCTCGCTTCTGATCGCCGCCCTAATCAGGGGCCTAATCTTATCCGACCTCGTGTCGGGTCTCGGGCCGGTTCCCGGGTCCTGCTCCGGATCCAAGTCCTTTGGGCCTCTGATTGTTATTGGGCCTTGAAGGTTTAATGGGCCCTGATCTGGACTCGCCCATCGTGGGGTCCGAGGTTCGACCTTGGGCCTTCTTTGGGCTCACTATTGAAATCTCAAATTGGGCCGCCGGATTGGGCCACAATCCGAGGTGTGAACAGAACTCATATTTATAAAGGGAGGGAGGGCTTGGCCAAGTTCTACAAGGGAGGGGAAGGGTTGGAGTTATCTTAGCCATTGGATGGTGATCCAAGTGGTGTAAGATGGACCAATGCATGTAAGAGTAGCATCATGAGTGATTATGAGTGCTTTTGTGCCACTTGTCAAATGTGTCTCATAAAGCATGAGACCTTGGGTTAATTAAGCTTGGATGTGTCTAGCTTGGTCTCCAAGCATAGTACACGACTATAAGGGCCTTAGGGCTAGGTTTTGTATAATTTTGCTTCTAGGTTTAGTCATTTAACTCTTGTAAGAGTGGGGTGCCACTTGACATCTCATTCGTGGAGAGAGGGTTGGTGATTGGTGAAATATTCTACGGTAATTTTGAAAATAAATTTTGGTAAAGAATTTTATCCTAGGTGGAACAATGTGATTGGTATATGATAGAGAGATGAGTCATGAATATTAATTATATTATATTCTTAAATAAAACATTCTTTTTGCATAAGAATAAAATCTTGCATGGTTGCATGGAGTGTGTATAGTGGCGCCAAGTGTCATGCATGCACACGTTGAAAAATGAAATTTTACATGGAGAATTAAATCACAATATAATTCATGCATGTACATTCAAGCATCATCAATAAGTCATCATATTCATCATAATTATTAAAATCATCAAATAAGAATAACATAACATAATAAATTTAAATATCAATTATTTATATTTATTACTAGGGTTTGAGGATTAAGGGTGTTACATGGTTGATAAAGCAGTATTGGTGGCAGCAAAAGCAGTATCGATGGAAGTAGAAGCATAACCTTCGGTGGATGAAGAAAAAATAGAACCCGCCGGCGGCAAACCTCATTCTCATGACCTCCATAGCATAAGTAGATCTACAAAACCAGAACTAGCTGAGACTCAAGCAGAACCTGCGGTGGCTGAAGCAGAACCAACGACGAATGAAGCAGAATCAGTGGTGACTAAAGTAAAACCAGCAATGGCTAAAGTATAATTGTGACCTCGACAGCAGAACCAGCGACGGTTGAAGCAGAAGCGTTGACAGAAGCAGCACCTTTGGTGGCTCGATAACAAAGGCAAATCTGTGTTGAATGAGATCGATTTGGATTGATAGGATATGTGTTGGAATTATGCAAAAAAAGGTAAGGGTAAAAAAGGGACAAGTTTCATTAATGCTCTGTGACTCTGCTGCTCCACTCCGTGACTACACTTAAGGAGTGAACAAAAATATTAAATTTTTGTTAACTATGACTTTGTTCTACTCTTCATTATGACCCCAACATCAAACACTTAATAAAGTCACAAATTCAGTGACTCCCTGACTCGGACTCTAGAGTTAGAAAAATCAAACGCAGCTGTGAACACCGTATTTTGACCGATCCTTTTTAGTATATTGGTAACCCTTGTTATTATTTTTGTTATTATTTTTATTATTCTTGTTCTTTTCAATTGCATAACAAAAATTCAAAAGTAGAATAAATAAACCATTCAAGGCCCATTTGCATAAAACAAAATACAAAAAATAATAAAAAGGACCAAAAAGGAAAATTGATCCAGCCCACAAGAAAAATTATATGATCCATTGATTTCAGTCCTTTCTTTTTACACCTCTAAAATAAAATATATATATATATATATATATTATTATTATAATAATAAGACACATGTGTCGTTGGATGATTAGAGTCTCATTCCTTCATGTCTTGGAGGTCATACTCCATTTGCAGCTGCTAGCTAATCCTGAAAAATAACAAAAATATCCATGTGAGATCAAGAAGATATTAAAAAGGGATGGATTTATAGGAGACAAAGTGCAGGAAGATAAAAAGGGATGGAATTATCAGAAACAAAGTGCATTTGGTCTCTGATTAGTATGAGAAGATAAAAAGAAGGATGAATTATTAGCAACAATACAGCTCAAAAGGAACGAATTTGTAAGTATAAATACATCAAGGGAAGACACGGGAAGGGACGGAAAAAAATTGAAGTTCAATCCCAATCCAGAACACATCCAGTTTTTATTTTAAACCAGAAACACACCCAGTTCTTTTTCTTGACTTCAAAACCAGAAACACAGCACAAAGAGGCAGAAAACAGAGCATTTCACAACACATAAACACAATTCATACTCAATCCGTTCAATCCAAATCCAGTGAATCCAAAACATCATCAAGGTAATTTCATCATCCAACACATCATAGTTCAACTAAAATCATTCCTACCTATAAAAAAAAACTAAACAAAAAAAAGGGGTCATCAGCATCATCACCTTCACCATTCCATTATCACACATAATCATCAATCTCATATTCATTCAAGATCATCACCACACACATTCATAATTAATCAGAGAAATAAGAAAGGGAAACACAACAAAAATGTGACAGAGGAGGAAGTGGACTTACCTTGGCCGCCGCGAGTCCTCGGCCGTCGTTGTCCTCCGCCACCACGACCGGTGGCCTTCCTCTGTTCCCGATTGCACCTCCCGCATCGAAGTCGCGTTGGTCTACACCACTGACAGTAGAGAGGTCGCTCCCCTCCTTTCATGGCAGTGGTCGCAGACCGTCGCAGCCCCGCTCCTCCATGGCCGCCGCCACCCTCAAGGTCTCTGTCTCTCTCTAGCCGCGGTGCCTAACACCGCTCATCCCTTGCCTGCAGTAGTCGCGAACCTTCCGTCGGCGAGGCACTCTATCGCCGATCCACCACCAAGCAACGGCCGGAGTCGAATCCGCCGCCGCATGCCTCCACCCTCCATGGCTGTCGCGGTCTCCCTCTCTCGGCTGCCTCTTTCTCTGTCTCTCTTCCACGAGGCTGTCGCCGCTGCGCGCGGCTGCCTCTCTCTCTCTCTCCTCCTTTGCGGCCGCGGCGCCTTGCAGCCGCGATGGCCGCAACCTCCGCCCTTCCCCTTTCTGCTTTCTCTCTCTCATCCCTCACCCATTTCTAGCCCTAATCTAACGTGTGAAGTGTGTTGTATGTGTATGTGTATTATTTTTTTTTTCCTTTCAAGAAAAAAATTTAAAAAAAATATATGAAATAAAAAAAAATGATGATTGGATAGTAGATTATATTTTCATAAAAAGGTTTATTGAGTAGTCAAGTACTAACTTAAACCTTTTAAAAAAAATATATCTTTTTCTTCATAAAAAAAATACAACAAAAAAATAATTCTTTTCTAAATAAAAAAAATAGCAGAATCATTTTGGTAGAACTATGTGAGCTTTGAATTTCTCATTGTACTGGAGAATACGTAGGAGCAGGTATTATCTGTCAAGCTCAACTTTATTTTTCATAATTTTGTGTTTAATATGTGTTGTTAATATTTGTAAATATATTATGTTATTGTTAGTATGTGTTTTTATTTTATCTCTATATTTTTCTAAAAAAATAAAAAAAAATAGAAATTCAAAAATAAATAAATATATATATATATATATATATATTAAGGTTATAATTTGATTTGTACAACTAATTCAAGGTACCGTCTCTAGACGGGTGTACTAGAGGTGCGTGAGATTAACTTCTTACCCTTTCTTATGCATTGACTCTAGGACTCAAATCTGGTTCGAAAGACCATCTTTTTTCTAAATAAAGGTTTTTCCATAGTTTTTCCCTATCAAATAAACTGTGGTGGAGACTCCAAATATTTTCAAAAATTTTATTTCTTTTTCGTCGTCCCATCGTGATTTCGGTTGCGACTGCAGCCATAATGTCCAAGTTGATTGGTGAGTATCAAAGTGCCTTTATAAAAGGGAGGAAAATCCTTGACGGTGTCTCGATAGCAAATGAGGGGGTGCACTGGGCAAAGAAGAAGAAAAAAAAAAAAAAAAAGAAGCATGTTGTCATTATTAAGTTAGACTTCCAAAAGACCTACGACCGCATAAGATGTGATTTTATTGACACATTACTTCTAACGATGGGTTTTGATTTAAAATGGAGATCATGGATAAGAAGCTGTATATCTTCTTCCATGCTGTTAGAGATATTAGTGTTAAAGGATATGATTGTATTTTAGATAAAAATGATTAGTTGTTAGTTATTAGTTTTGTGGCCTATATAAGACATGAGTGATTGTAATAATTGATGATTCAATTCCATTCCATTTCATTTCACATTTTTCATCTCTTTTCTTCTTAATCTTTGGATTGATACCATGGAATTTCACATGATATCAGAACAAAATGATCCACGTTAATTTTATTTCAACTGTTATTAGCTCTCTTTGAAGAGCATTTCTTCTCTTTAGCTGCATCTTATAGTGGTGCTAATATTGGTGCTTTTCTCTGCCATTTCAAATTGACTTTGAGGTCCTCTAATAGAGTGTAAAGAAAATGAAAGAAAGAAAGCTAAAAGCAAAAGAAACAGCATGCAATCAAGTGGTGATGACATGCGTTTTTCTTTCTTCATCAATGTCTAAGGTACCAATGAAAATGTAAAGATCATGTTTCCCAATCGGCACACGCGGCAGGGAAGCAAGCTACTCGATGCAACAACCATTTTGCTGTGATAAGCAAGCCAGACTAGCCTCTCTTCCCTTTCTATCCATTTGTTTTTAAATTGCTTTTGTGGATTTTCTTGCTTCCAATCTCATCAAAGTTACCATCTTTTCATCAATTTATCCCTGCCCAACTCTTTCAATTTCCAGCACAAGGATTTGCACCCTACAATAAAATTAAAGGTTGCTGAAAAAAAAGATAAGGAGCCCAAGAAATCACAAAAACCCTTCATCATCCCAAGCTCTTCGAAATTCATCAGCCTCTTCCATGTCGAACCCTTCTTGCTTTCTTTGTTCATGAAGCTTAAAGCAACAAGGCCAAGCATGATCACATAATGACAAGGAAGGAGAAATCCATTGAGAAGTGAAAGAGACTAGAACGACAACTATCAGCCCATCATCTCTATTTCAACGACGACTATCACAAAGAGTGCGACACCACATACAAGGAGATCTGAGTCGCGTTTCTGGCGTTATTCAAGATTCTTCATTTCAATTTGTCAGGTTCTTCTGTTTGAGTTCTTGCTTTCTCTGGCATTATTCAAGATCTCTATTTCCCTTGTTTTTATTGCTGATTTGGAGAGGTTCACAAGTTATGGGGATTTAGAAATTGTTTATGGTTGGTCTCTTTTGCTGCTATAGTAACCTTAATTTGGAAATTTTTTCATTGGATTTACTATTGGATAGATACTGGTATTAAGATTTCTCTTAGAAAAAATTGATCAATTGAAGTGATGCAAGGTTCTGCCTTTGTATATATGGTAGATATTAAATAAAAAAAGCCTAAATAGGCTAATATGCTTCTACCATTAAAAAAAATGTTAGTTACACATCATATGGACGTTAACCCTTTTAAAATTGGCTATTAGGATATAGTAATGACAAGTACAATATGTTGATGATACTATACTATTTTGTCTTTGTGATAGTAACTCCTAATTGAGTTTTCTGCAGCATGCCATTAAATGAAAGTGAAATTACAGGTCATTTGCTCCGACTCTTTCAAGAAGCCATTTAAAAAAATTGTTTTGAATGTTAGACACATATTAAATGGCTTTGAATTGTGATGAAGATATGATTATAAGAGAGTTGGGCTCCCTATTGATTATTGAGAGTTTCTTAAGGTGGGAATCCAGGTGATGACGTGGCAACCTGTTATCAGATAATAAATTAAGGGGTTAAAAAGGCAAATCATATATCAAAAACACCTGTCTGGGGGCGAGAGATTGTAACCATTACGAGCAAGGTTGAGACAATTGAGCCAATGAAGTAGCTCAACATTGGGGGTCCTACATTCACCATCCTAATTTCAAAACCCATAGGAGTACTACACTTGACTTCAATGTCCTGTTTCTAAATTTTTCAAAAAGGTATGGATCACTACATTCTTGTCTAAGGAAGCAAAAACTATTAATGTCATGGAGCAAATATTATTTTGAATGGACAAATGAATGGTAGACATTGACTCCCATAGAAGATAACTCCTATTAAAGATGATTTTTAATACTATTTGTATGAAGAGGCAAGACATGTGAATTGTATTACTAATGAACTGTTTGTTGTGTGTTGTCTTGTAGGGTAATTTGAAATTACTTTCTACATGAGTCACTAGCTTAGTACTAGACATACGAGTGGCATGATGGTTAAGGGTATATTATGCATGATTTTGGTGGGGACTAGCGAGAATTGAGAAATAACATAACGGGGATTTGAGGAATCTAAATTTTGTCTTGTACTCAATTATAACATGTAAGATTGTGGAAAGAGTGAGATATATTGTACTTTATGGGATTAGTTTTGTCGGAATACCGAATGTTTCTTGTAGAATAGAGAGTTTTTATAATGAGATCATGATAAATGTATATGATGTTTGATTTTGTGTGAGTCTCTTATAATGTAATGACTCATATGTTACTTATAAAAATAAAAAGAACATTTATTTATTTATTTATTTCAAATTGGGATTCATGGTTCTTTCTCTAACGAATAATTTCAACTAAATTTACATTAATATTCAATAACTTGTTTACTATAATAATAATTATCGTACAATAGAAATACACGAATGAAATAAGTCTTTTTTTCATTTTACTTAGTTTCATTGCGCTCAAATCCCTCTTTAAATTGGAAGCTATGCCTTTCTGTTTAAGACAGAAATATTTCCTTATAGCCGGAGCTTACAAAATGAAGAACCGTTGTACTTTCAATTTCATAGCAACTTGCATGCTACTTAGACAAAATTCAGAAGCATTAGCCAAGAAGGCTATCAATGCACACCTAATAAAAAAAAATAGATTAAGCTAACCTAATATATATTACTCTTTGCATACCTAATATTATCCGCCATCTCAAAAAATACTAACAAATTGGTATCTCGAAAAATTAACATATTTATTTCCGATATTTTTAGATATGTTAATTTTTCAATATATACCAATCTGTCATTATATTTCTGAAGTGACAAATAATATAGTGGGAAAGGATTAACTAAACAAACTCATTCTTCTATACAAACTTTCTCCAAATGTAGTCCTAATTACTATGATTAATCACTCTTTCTCCAAATGTAGTCCTAATTACTATGACTAATCACTCTTTTAAATACAAATACATAACAAGGTTATGGCATTGAGGAGAGACCAAATTTGTGCCTAGCCAATTTTAATGAGCTCCAAATGTTAAGATTTCTAAACCCCCCACATCACCAACATGAGAATTACAACAATAATAATGTTCCTAGCTAATCTTAGTACCAAAAAAATAATAATAATAAAAGAAAAAATTATGGTCTTCATCAATTGGAGGGTACATGGTAGTATTTCCCTTTACAAATGCATCTGTAAACTATAGGGCATGACTCTGCAATTGAGCACTTGAAACTCACCATGACCCTCTTGCAAGGAAAACATGGCCCACATGCATGAGAACAATCTGGTATGGTGGACCCACTTGGGTAGTGATCCATTACAATCTCTTCCTTTGCCTCTCCCTAAAATTAAGTCACAATATAATTAGGTAAACAATAGCAATTAATTAACCACATATATGTTTGAAAAATAGACAAATGATTTGTTTACCAATAATCCTTGTGGTACAACAGAAATACGTCTAACTAGTATCCAACGTGTACTATACATAATATAGAATGTGTGCTATATATTTAACACACATACGTATAACACACATTCTATATTATGCATAGCACACATTCTATATTATGCATAGCACACGTTGCATACTAGTTGAACGTATTTATGTTGTAAAATCAACATTATTGTTTGTTTATCAAACAATAGTGAAATATCAAACCTTCTTATCTCTAATTGCTGCAGCCTCTTCTTGCAAGTTATTCAACTTCACTGGAAAATAGGAGAAAAAGGCACATATAAGAAAAATATATTTACCAAAAAGAGTAATATTGACACAACTATAATAAGAGTACCTATTTTGAAATAAGCATTTTACTAACGAATATATTGAGAATGTTTGTAATGTTTTGGTTGAAATTTTGAACTTTTCAAGATTTTAAAGCATTGGAAGTTTTATTCTTTTAACAAATGTTCTTATGACACTCTTTAGCAAATCACTTCAAATTATTTACTTAATTATTCTTGAATGTTGGACATTCCAACTTGAAATTTCAATGTCAAACTAAATTTGGAGTGTTTTCATTTTAAGTCAAGGACAATGATTTTATCTTAAGGTTTATCAGAACACAAAATTTCAAGTTTTTTTTATATATATATAAACAGATAAGCATGAGAACTATAATAGGAGGAACTCATGAGATCTTACAACCATCATAAACTATACAAGTCATATATATATATATATATATATATATATATATATATATATATATATAATATTAACCTTATTAACAAAATCTCCTATCATAAAAGAAAAAAGGGCACTCTAAATATGACAACCCCATAATTTATGCCTCCCAAAATACTCAAAAAAAACTCAGCCATTATTCATCAAAAAACTCATTTTCTCTCTAACATCTACCTTGCATAAGCTATTGTTATATCACCCCTTTTGTTCCCCACATACATTCCTTTGTTATGTATTGTGGGGTTTTTATATGAAATCAGATAAATACATTATTATATTATAACGTTGAGGCACTAATATGCTTGAATTAAAGTTATGTAACTAGGAACATTTTTCACTTACCATGATTAGGAATGACCCTCATGCTCCAACCAACAGAAACCACCATGAAGAAAACTATAATCAGAAAAGATTTATGGGTTCCAACAAGTGATGACAAATTGCTCATATTTGAAGCAACTATACAAGCTCAAGTAACTAACTTGGAATCACTTTTCATTAGTAGAAAGCAAAAAGCACATATATAATGAGATGTATATGTATATATAGTTCTGTTGTGTACTTTTTTTAGGTTGAAAAGTTTTTGATGATTTCATAAGACTTATATACATGAAGATTCAAAAGGGTCCCTATTAAATGTTCAATGGGGTACATTTGCAGCATTTCACATGATACTTGGCCTATCTTTTAAAGGTTTTCACAGGTTTTGGTAAGTCCTGAAAATAAATTCAGAGAAATATATTATTATTGTTGTTATAACTATGATCAGAAAAGCTATAAATAAACAATAATGTTTATTGTACAATAGAAATACATTCAACTAGTATTCAACATGTGTTATATACCATACGTAATGCGTGCTATATGTATAACACGTTACATATGACACACATTACGTATGGTATATATCGCACGTTGGATACTAATTGAATATCTTTTTTGTTGTACAACAAGTATTATTGATAAATAAATGAAGGGGCATTTATGATTTTTTCAATAATAATAAACTTGTTCCGGGTTTTTGGATTCATGGGACACACACACCTATCAGGGGGAAGGGAAGTATGAGGGAGGTGTAATTGCAGCAGAAAATGTTTGTTTGAATGATGGCATTAATTGAGGAGTAATGATATTGGTACATACCAAATGGTATGTATAGGATACATATGCTTTGATTTAATAGTGAAGAAAAGAAGTGTAAGTGGTGGAGTGGTGTCACATCAAAATCCAAGAATAATAAAATGGGTGTAGAAAATATATAAGAGAAAAATGTATGTACAAATATTAATATTGTTAATTGAGACATATTTTAAAAGTGAAAAAACTGAGGGAAAAGAAAAATGTTATGGATCTGCATGCCCTGAAGATTCAGAACAGAGTCAATAAAGGAAGAAAGAGACTATGAAGGGATATATGTTCATGATCCCATCTGGCCCGAATTTGTTTGAGTTTGATTTTGATCCTCAAATTTGATTTTGGGAACGTTTTAGGTCGGTTTGGGTTTTACTCTTAATCCAATCAAAGTTAAATATTTTTTAAAGCTTTAAAATTTTGGAACAGATCAATCTCTTTGAGGTTCTCATAAGTTAATGATGGATTAGTCATCGTGGTTGACAGTGAATATCCTCCGAACCGATAAATAAAAAATATTTTTAAAAGCTAACTATACATTTCTATGATAACTAGTGATAAATTAATGTGTTAATGCAATGTTTTTATATATGTATTGTAAAATATTTTTTTAACTTTGTTTTTTACTTGTACAATTTAATAACATTATACAAGAAATGATCTGTTCTAATCACGAGATCTATCATAGTTGATAACTAGTTGAACTCCTTAAGCATTTAGTCAGAGTTAGATTCCTGACAGTACGTATAGAGAGATTGCAGAGGTTTATCCCCTTACGAATAGCTTCCAGTTCAATTGAGACAGACATAAATTTAATCAAACTTGGCCTACTTGTATTTTGTAAACTCTAAATTAAAACCCTTAATTCTTCAACTTTAAACCCTAAAATAAATTTTACATGTGTATCCAATTGTAGAATATGACTCTGTTATACATTAAACTTAAAGTAACATAAAAACTAGTTCAAAATATAGAGTGTGAAAGATTCGCGGCAATACAATAATATTGATGTTTGAATAATATTAATATCCATTAACAGGAAAAAACTTGAATGGCACTTAATGGCCAATGAATTCGAAGTAAGAGGGAACAGAGTCACAGAACAGAAGTGTGCAGTCCAAGGGGGAATTCAACACATAAACGTGAACATCAGGTCTTTGGAGTAAATGAACTTGTTTCTTTTCACTTCTTCTGTATATTCATTCATTAATTGGATGCATTTATGTCCATTTTGAATCTCTATCTGCCCATTTACTCCAACCTATGTGTGTCACAAGAATTTGAACATAAGTTTGTTCCAATTCAAGATTGCATTGGATGGGACTTGAAAAAAGTGCAACAAATGTTGCTTCTATATTGGTATGTTTAATTTTTTAATATTGTCACATAAGGTTGCTGTGGCGAATCCTGATGCTCACAATCTCACAACTTCCCTTTGTTTGCGTTTTTGTCAAGGCGGGGGTGGTATCTGCAAGGACACTCTGAGGCTCAAGTTAGTCGAAGTGCGGAAGATACGTGTGGTTTGGTGGAATGTGACTTACCTTGCTACGCAGCCCGGCTCCGCTTTAATAGAGGTGCCTTCAATTTGCGGATGACGATCATGGCGACCCCACGATCTCCAGTTCTTTCAGGGGTGACAGGAATAGTCGACGTCGTGGATGAGATCGTGAGTATTTGGTCTCCTTTTTAGGGCCGTACTCGTCTTGATCTATTAGGCCTTTAGTATTGGGCCCGTAACAAATATATATTCTAAATTTTATTTTAATTGCAGTATTTTATTACTTGACTATGTATAATGTTCAAATTCTTATATATTCGGTAAATGTTACTTCAAATCACTCAATGAGTTATTATGGAATTTGGTTTGGGTTCTAAAGATAGTTTGACCCAACCTAACAAGTGCCCGTAGCATATCATAAAAGTGTTTGGTTTGGAAATCATATGGCAAGTGGATTAAATTTTATTTTTGGATGAGAAAAAATATAAAAATATTTGGTATTAAAATCTGAAAAATGAAAATTCTCATCTAGTATATGAGATTAAGATTTGGCTATTTTTTCCATCAAAGTAACTACCTAGGCATATTTTTTTAAATTATATTTCCGTAGAAATATTTTTTTTTGTGATAAATCCGTAGAAATATTATCATGAATATAAAAGCAATCCCCTGCCACAAGCCTCTTATTAACCTTTGCAGGTGATAATCCCCTCGTCAAGTCAAGCACCTTTCCACTTTGAATTTGCTTTCTCATCTTTCAAGTAACAATGAAATAACCTTTCCCTCATTTAATTTGCAAAATAATATTTTTTAAAATATATTTTTAAAAAAGCTAAAATATCATTTTGGTCTTGTAACTTTTACTTGATTTTGATTTTGGTCCGGTATCTTTTATTTTTTTGATTTTGGTCCTGTAACTTTGCAAACGTCAACTATTTTGGTCCTCCGTCTAAACTCCGTTAGTGAGGTGCTGATGTGGCACTAACGGTGCTGACGTGGACACCACGTGGCGCTGACATGGACGCCACGTGGTGCTGACATGGACGCCACGTGGCACTGACATAGAAACAAGACCAAATTCACCTTCCTAGAAAAAAGAAACAGGACCAAATTCAAAATTGGATAAAAGTTACAGGACCAAAATAAAAAAACTAAAAAAGAAGAGGGACCAAAATGAGCTTAATAAAAAATGAAAGAGGACATGCGTAAAATTGATGGAACAAATCACTTGTCTAATCTAGATAATATATAATGTTACTCAAACGTATTTTTAATTTGCTTGAAACACATAATTTACTTAATTGCTATAACAATATCTATTCATAATGTGACTAATAAGTTCACAAAATGTTACGTAAGATTTGACTACATCGAAAAATAAAAAATTGAATATTGTGCACATGAAGTATGAATATCAACTAAATACATCCAAAAAGTTACTAATAAGTTCATACATGATAGCAACAAGAGTGCAAAATAAAGCTAAATAGTGTGCAAATATAATATGAGTACCCCAATATGAGATGAAAAAAGGTTAAATACAAGTACTTCCAATATGGTTTTAGTTTGCACACTTGTTATATATGAACTTATTAATAATTTTTTGAATGTAATTAGTTAATGTTTATATGCACACTAGTTAATTTTCAGATGTGATCGAATCTTAGATATCTTTTGTTGAACTTATTAGTCATGTTATATATTAGTATTATTATAGCAATTAAGCAAATTATGCGTTTCAAACAAATTAAAAGCACATTTGAATAACATTATATATTGTCTAGATTAGACAGATTATTTATTACATCCAATTTTATGTAGGTCTTATTTTATTATTTAGTAAGCTCATTTTGGTCCTGTTTCTTTTTTAGTTAGTTGAATTTGATCCTGTAACTTTGTTAGTTAGTTGAATTTGGTCCTGTAACTTTTATTCGGTTTTGAATTTGGTCATGTTTCTTTTTTTAACAAGGTGAATTTGGTCCTGTTTCTATGTTAGCGCCACGTGGCGTCCATGTCAGCACCACGTGACATCCATGTCAGTGCCACGTAGCATTCATGTCAGTACCGTTAGTGCCACATCAGCACCTCACTAACGGAGTTTAGACAGAGGATCAAAATAGTTGACGTTTGCAAAGTTACAGGACCAAAATATTCATTTCTCTCTCACATTTTCTCAAAAATGTCAAAAAAATTCCACAGACCAAACACTCCATAAGCGTATATGCTACGAGGTCAAGTGTTTAATTCATTGCTTGTAGTTCAATAATACAAAAACTTCAGCCGGTGTTTACCCCACACCAAACACAGTGAAAACCAAACAAAACCAAAAATTGTGTTTACGTATGTTTTTTCTGTGAGAAAGTCAGCCAAAAATTGACTTTGCCAAGTGTTTGATGTGAGAATTACAGTGACTCAATGAATAAAATTGTTAATTTTTTGTTCACTCCAATTTTAGAGTTACTGTGTATTAGAATGGAGTCATTGTGTATTGGAAGGGAAATACAAATATATGAAAGTGTGTTCAGAGGCAATTTTTGAGTCACTGTGACTTTGATTCCTGTGACACTGACTTCATATCTACCTTGACTCTGACTTCAAAGTTATTGAAAACAAACAGAGAACCCGTATCTAAGTAATGACTAAACATAGAAGATGATATTAGGCTTTGGAATGTTGACAAATCCACTTAATAATTTTCTTCCTCTCTCTCTACCTATTACTCCTAAAAGTATATCTTGTTTACAGAGAATCTTAAATTTATTTCAACCCATCCAAACAGAAGAGAAAAAAGGACATTGAAGGGCACTCTAAAAGCAGAGAAAACAATGGAAGAAATTAATAAAGGATGTGGAATTTGCACAAAATCTAGTGTATATACAAAGAAAAAACATCCATTTAATACCTTATTGATAACCTCAATGAATCAAAAACATAAAAAAAAAAAGGAAATAAAGAAAGAAACAGCACAGAAGAAAAAGCATAGATTCAAACACCACTTGGATAACCAGATTTTGCTTTATACATGAAAGAATAACAAAGAGTGGTAGCAGTTGCAACATTATAATTATTTTTTCTACAATTATTATGCATCAGGGAATTCCCATACTAGTTACAAATGTGGAAACAGTATCACCTAGAGCATGGTGAAATTGGTCAAAACTGTATGAGCCGCAGCAGCTGAAAAACTCTCCCTTTTACTTTCTGTCTAATAAGGAAGCATGAACACTTTAACTTAGTATCACAAAAAGAATGCAAACAGACCTTGATGATCATGGAGTCAATAGCTTCAAAAGGAAGAAATCAGCACAAACTTTAGAGTTCAGATAGCTCGGATAGCTCATAACCATTGACAACCAAATCCAACTGTATAATATAGTACTTCGCATGAATTGTACATCTTCAAGACAGCACATGATTCAGCTATTTCAACCAGCCAACTGTTGACCATGAGAAGTCATTTTCGTGTTCAATATTGGATCAGAACAGCCATTTAGAGATACCGTACACAACATTCTCACTTCACAGGACGTACACCAACTGTTCTCACGCGAAACCGGTACTGGGGCAAAGATTCTTCATCTTCATCATCATCAT
The DNA here is from genome assembly GCA_013621005.1 of Aeschynomene evenia. NCBI lineage: Eukaryota > Viridiplantae > Streptophyta > Magnoliopsida > Fabales > Fabaceae > Aeschynomene > Aeschynomene evenia. The sequence goes on from CM024272.1 coordinate 14,737,530, forward strand.
CATCATCATCATCACTAGAATCATCTTCAACACTGTCCCACCGTGCATAGTCTAGAGCTGAATGTCCTTTCGGTTTTGGAATTGTTTGCCATCCTTTGGAATTTTGCTCTTTTGATTCCGTGTTCGGTGCTGCTTTAGGTACTATAGCCTCTGCTAAGGGTTTTTCAGGCTCATAATTCTGGTCTCTTCCTTGTCTGGATGAAAACTTGGGATCTGTTTCCTGGGAAGCATATTCAGCACTTGTAATACCTTTCCCAAGCTCAACCTTCTGATTTTTCACAATATTAGAAGTTGCTGCATATTCATCTCCAATTGCTTCCTCCTTATTCTCTCCTTCTAGTATCACCTCAGTGTTGTCTTCAAAATCTTCTTCCTCTTCAAACTCCTCTTCTGACTCTGGTATTGGAGCAAGTGACTTTGCTTGAGCAAGCAAAGAAAGAAAAAAACGCATTTCTTATTACCAGTTGACAAAGTACTTGATTTTAAAAAGTGGATTCAAGGTTTACTAGGTCAGTAGACCAAAACCTTAAAAAAAAGTTATCTCGAATACAGAGCTTTTTAACTACGCATTATTCATTGTTTACTTTCTAACTTACACATGGACTTGATAAGTCTAATATAAGCAGGATTAAAAAGAAAAGGCAAGGGCATTGGGGGGAGAAAATAATGAAAATAAAATAGTAAGTGTTCAAACTTCAAATACTAAGGACTGTAATAATAGCAACTATTAAGCTATCCAGAGTATGCAGGTGATGCTTCAAATTTCGGTATATTTGAATCAAGTTACGAGCTGTGCAATGTATGCAACTACAATGAAAACACAATACAAGAGAGACATAACACCATACCAATTGTGTCCTCAAGCGAGCTTGAAGATTTTGATAGACTTCTGAGGATGGATTCAACTCTAAGAGTCTGTTGACATCAAAAAGCGCTGAATGGTACTCCTTCAAGGTGACTAGTGTTTGAGCCCGTAGCATCAATGCTCCGCTGTGCTTCTGATCAAGCTCAAGCACCGAGGTACACTCTTCTGCTGCCTGAACAGTAGCAACAGCAATTGATCGTATCAAAGGCAAGTATTCAACTGGAAATTGTACAGCAAACGCTTGCAAATAGACAGATAAAGCATCGATATTCTTGCATGTTCAAAAAATTTAAAATCCTAACTAATGAGTGACAAAAATTTATAGCAACGGAGTAGCTAAAGTCACGGGATTCAAGAATAATAGGAAACAGATAGTTCGATATCAATAAAACAACCATGTCAGCATTTGTTAAAGTCATTTAAGTTACAATTACAAATCATAGATCTTTCAATTCAACTTATCATGTGTTCCATTCACAATTCATACTTTGCATATATTAGCTAGCAAGTTTAGAGTACGATCTAAACAAAATTTCCATGCTCAGTTGCAACGTCTTTACTATCTTTATATAGCTGCTTCAAAAATGCTTAAGAAATGGGAAGTTATAGCATTCTACATGGAGAGCAAAAAAGCACTTATTTTCAAATCTGATAGTCCAGAGTGAGAAGTAATTCAATCAACATAGCTATCCAACTCTAAAATTGCTTCAGATAAATTAAACTCAACCTCATTTCTTAAGAGGATTACCTCATTAGTGAACTATAATTATGATGCACCAATAGCATAATTTTCTATGCTATGATCCAATCATGTAATGCTAATAATCCATTGATTCATGATTGAATATTACACTCACTATTAATGAATCAAAATTAAAGTCAAAATTATATAATCAGAATTCTATAGTTCCTCCCTCTGATGGTAAAACCAAACTGAATTCCACAATAAAACTCTCAATAATTAAAATATTTTAAAAATTAATATTGCTACATCTAAAGAACACAAGCACTAGAATAATTCAGGGAAAAAAAAAGCCCCAATGAAATCATTCAAAATTATCACTTATCAGTATCAGTCCTAAACTCTTATCAATTCAAATCGAATCCATAACACCACACCACATAACCGAATACCAACAATGAAAAAAAAAACAAATAAATAAATAGAACTTTGAGGTCTCGAACACAGTAATATAAATCCTTTTTTATTGTCTTATTTTTTATTCCTTATTTTTTCATTTTGATAGAATTTGTAACTGCCAAAACTCAGCTAGAAGATTATCCGCAACCCCTAAACGGCCTTAGAAACCACACATCATAGCCAGTTAGTTCCTCTCATACCAGAATTTCAATTTACAACGGACCAAAATTAAAATTAAAAAACAAAATTTTTAATTAATTAAAAACAGGGCAAAAAATAGAAGGAACTACAACAAAAAAAAGTCACCTTTTTGAAATCGTGAAGTTTGAGATAGCAAGCAGCGCGGTTGCTGTGTAGAGCGATTTTCTGGGGTTTGGTCTTAGCGATGGCTATGGCTTCCGTGTAGAACCCTAACGCCTCGCCGTAACGGCCATCCCTGTACATTTGATGCGCCCTTTCTATCTTGTTATTATTGCTCGACGCCATCTTCTCCATAATCACCCAAATTCACTTCTTCTTCTTCTTCAAATCATGAATGAATGAATGATTGATTGATTATACCTATGATTGAAAATTAGGAGCTTGAAGTTTGGATGATTGTGTAGTTGAGTTGAGCTCGCACATGTGTTTATATATATATGGAGAGAGATGAAAAGGAGTTGGCCTTGTTTGTTTGTGTGCGTTTCAGACAATTATTGCTTATTTGCGCTCTCTCTCTCTCTCTCTCTCTCTCTCTCTCTCTCTCTCTCTTGACTTGTTTCCAGAAGCGCGTTTTGCTTGCTTCTTTGTCTTGTCTTTTCTTTTTTTTTTTTAATTTTGAATTGAAAGGAAAATATTGATATTGATTTTACCCGGTAGATATATTTTAATAATTTTAACTAGAGAAATATTATGTGTACAATAAAAATTATATAATATTTATACAATAATCATATTTATCATTGGATTATAATATGAATTTACTCACTAGTGCAATTTGACGAAGAATATAATTGTTGTACAAGAATTGTACAATTTTCATTGTAGATATTGCATCGATATTTTAACTATCAAGAAATATTTTGCACAGAAAAATAAATATTTATGAAAAAAGTAATGTTATGTGTATATTAACATTAAATTAGCCACTAATACAAAAAGAATTTGATTGAATAAGTATAAATGTTGGATTGTGTTAGTATAAAAATTGTCATTGTCTCAATATGAAAATTTGAATATAATGTTATTAAGTAACCGTAAATGTTAGATTGTATCAAAGTTGAATTGAGTGACTGATTTAATGTCAAATTTAGTATACATAAAGTATTTCACTTATGAAAAATTATTAAAATTAAAAATTGAGTTATTAAAATATATATCAATATAGTGAAATTAGAGAATTTGAAATTCCACCAAGTCTTAGCATTTATCTCTCATTTCACTGTTTGCTATTGTAAATCAGTCACCTCTTCGACATTGTATTGTGTCATAGGCCGCATCAGGATCGTCGACTTCACATGAAGTTTTACTCGTCCCAACTTCTCTGACAGTATTGACTGCACCTTTACCAATCATTGAATTATTATCTGTTTTAATTTTTCATATTGTATCAATGTTTGCATTTTGTATTTGTATTTTTGTTTGTATTTCCTCTCGTTGTAATAAATTGCAAACTCAAAATGCCTTCCGTCTACTTGAGTTTGAGGGGAAAGTTAACATTATATCATCCACCCCACCATTATCACTATTCTTCTTTACCATTACACTTCACCATCATCATCATTACCTACTACAATCCACTAAACCTAACACACTAGACTCTGCCTCCTATTTGCCCCTTCGTTTAGCTCTCTATTTGCTCTATAAATCCCCATTGCAATGCTTCAATAAGATGTACTATCAAGAAGAACAATTACATTATATTACATTTCCATTATTATTATTTCTCCATTTATTATTCTGAGTATCCATCATGGTAACAATTACAAAGAACATTGCTATATTAATATCCATAAAGTGGATGTTTATAAACATTCATTCAAATCCAAAGGTGGAGAATAAAATAAATAATATGTAAGTGAGAGTTCTACAAAATTAAAGGTGATAGATTGGATGTATATATAATGTAAGAGATAATGAATGTTAAAATAATTTTATTGTATTACAAATATATTGTTTAAAATCATGTATCACTCATATATCATAAGAACCATTAGTTTGACTAATAATTAATCATTTTCATTGGAAGTCAGTGTAATTTTTTATAAAGTTGAAAGAATCTATGTGTAAGGTTTTGAAAATAGGAGAAGTTGGGTGTAATTTAGTCAACCCTCACGGGATGTGAGTGTAATTTACCCAAAAAATCATTTTATGCAAAGTTATAAGCAATATAACTTTACCTAAAGTTATACTGATATCATTTGAACCAATATATATATATATGTATGTACGAGGATAGATACTTTGATATTGGTTTAAGATTTAGTATGCTTACACTTTCAATAACTTTTGATAAAATATATTTTTTGTTGATCCAACCGTTGAATTACAATTGCATATCAAAGTGATTGTATGTGTCAAATTTCCAATAAATTGAATAACTATAAGATTGTGATCAAAGTATTCTAAGTTACACACATTTGCGAACTATTTATTACGTCGATTTATAGACATACAAAAAATGTATAAAATGATTCCTGATTAATGTAAAATTTATTAAAGATGATCTATAGTATATAAATTTTCAATCCAATAGTAAATTTTGAAAAAAGAAACATATCAATAAAAAGTTATAACTAGTGTAAGATCAACATTATATCAGTGTAAATATATATATATATATATATATTGAAAAAATTAATTTATATATACCAATAGTATAAACAACTTATACATAATAATTAAATTATCCATTGTCAAATCAATCATGTTAATAAATAAATTCTCTCTAACATTATAGGAGAATTCATTATGATAATAGAGGATTTTGATTGAATACATTTATAAAATACTTCTATACTTTTTTTGGTATTGGACAAAATATTTTGATACTTGCATCAAAATTAAACCTATTTAAATATTAAGAAAATTAAGAGTTTTTCTTTCACAAATGTCGTTAAACATTAGTCAGGAAACTAAGCAATGAATTTTTTCATCAAAATGAGGTTATTTAAATGTTTAATAAATTTAGTTAACATACAATTATAATATTTTAACTGCCAGCAAAATAAAAAAAAGTAACAAATCAATACTAAATAATATCAACTAATATAATAAGAACCCACATGATTTGATATGTTCATCAATTTTTATTAGCAAAAGACTCAAGTTGAAATCTTAGCTTGTGCTATATCATTATTCAATAAATAATTAAATACTTTATTCATAATGCTAAAAAGAATTTGAAAAATTATAGTAATTTTTAATACATTCTTTATTATTAGTTGGCTACAATATTTGTTTTTTCTTAATGAAGTTATTGGTATTTTCATTATTAAAAGTTTGAGTAATTCAACCCAATCTGATTAAGAGTCTCTTACAAAATTTTTATTTTTTTATTATTATGGCTCGAATATAAAATATAAAATATAAAAAAAATCAAGAAAATCAAGACAAAAGGAGAGAACAAAAATAATGAAAAGGAAGAGAGAAAAATATCATGAGGGTTGGTGTGTATAAGGTCACTGATACGGCGTAGTCCCTTTCTTCTTCCTTTTTCTTTCACCGTAAACCCTAATTTCAATAATCCCCCAAAAATCTTCATCTTTCTTCTTCTTCTTCTTCTTCGCTCACACACTCACACAGTAATCCAACCCCATCTCTCTCTAATCGCGTTTTTGCGAGGAGCTCTCTGATTTTTGGTTTCGCGTTCTCTCTCTGCTTGAGGAGAAAAATTTTGCGTCGCTCTCGTCGAATTCTTCTTCGAAACCGAAATTGGACTTCAGTTTTGCACTTTACAGTTCAGGTAAACCTTAAATTTTGAATCTTTTATGGTGCCCACAAGCTGAAACGAAGAAAATTTTCAGCTTGCAGTATTTCTTTTCTTGTTTATCGTTTAATTTCGATTAATAGAATAGTTTATCCGTTCAGGTTTTATTCATATTTATCTTTTTGGGTTCTGAATTGAGTTAGTAAACTTCTTTTTTCTAGTTGTCATGTAAATTTTCATCTGAAGCATGAGTACTCTGAAGTAGTTGCCGCTTGCTTATTTGACATATATCATAGTAATTTGATGAAAACTTGGAGGAACATTGTTAAATTACATTTATTTTATGATTTAATTACTCTGTAGTTTATAATCTTAGATTTTTGTATAGTATATCATTCCATACCTGTAGGCTGTAAAATAGTTTTTGCAAGATTCTTGCATCTTGTACGTAACCAGTTCCGGATTTTTCCTATGCAACATAGTCAACTTTCTAGTTATTTAAGCTCCAAAATGTTGGAAATTACTATGGACTAGAAACTTAGTTTTATGATTTTTCTTTTGTTTTTCTTTTTATGATGGATTTGACAGCTTAATTAGAGGCTGATGGAAGCAAGTTCTGGAGACATTTAGTTTGAGTTGTCAATTGATGCTAAGTTTCCGATGTAATTGTAAAATTTCGGTAATGCTTGTACCGTTGTATATATCTTGGGGTCTGTAAGTCTTAGGTTTTGTGAGAAAAATGCTTTTCTTATGTAAAGGTGTGTAAATGTTAGATAGTTTGATAAGTTTTTTGAATGCAAAGATATTTCTGTGTGTTAAGATTAAATGAATTCACCGTAGTGTTAGAAGATTGACTGTGAAGACATAGTAGCATTGATGTCAGTGATGACAGTCATAAATGATTTGAGTGTCCACTTTCTTGGAGGTTTAGTTAGTTGCTCAAATTGGTGTATATGTTAAGAGAAATTTTGGACACACAGCCAAATATCTATATTTTATTTCTGATGCTTGAAGTAGTTTGACAAAAATTTAAAGGCTAATTTGTTACCTTGTTGTGTTGACATAATTAGGGATTATATTATCAATTTGTTTCACACATTACTTTATCTATATCTCTGATTCTTATATTGCATTTAATGGACAGGGGGCACACTTTAATTGGTGGCTTGATCATTGTGTTGTGGAATTTATATACATAAAAAGTAAAGTAAAGCAAATTTTAATCATCTTTCAAACCACATGGCCGGATTGTTGCTTGATGGAACACATCAAGGTGGTTCTCAAAGGTACTCTCAGGAAAAGCCAGAGGATGGCTCTCGATGGTACTTTTCTAGGAAGGAGATTGAAGAAAATTCACCATCCAAACATGATGGCATAGATTTGAAAAAGGAAACTTATCTGCGCAAATCATACTGCACATTTCTGCAAGATTTAGGCATGAGGCTTAAAGTGTAAGTTTTTACTGGTAGGCTTAGTAAACTATCTTCGTAACTGTGATTGGCCACCGATTTTTTTATTATTATTATTATTACCACTCTAAGCCATTTAATTTCTTGCCAGTTTACCTGTTTCCTCTTTCAACTGATATAAATGTGTTTGGCTGCAAATGTATTTAATTGATTAATAAATAAAATTATACTGAAGGTAAGGTTGTGTTAGCACATTGCAGTGATGTGTTTCTTTGTAAGAGCCCATTAGGGTTATGTGTTGATATACTTATACATCTGGTAATTTAGAGACATCTATTGTGTTTATATAATTAAATTAATGCTCTTCTGACGCAGACCTCAGGTGACTATTGCAACAGCAATAATATTTTGTCATCGTTTCTTTCTTCGGCAGTCCCATGCAAAGAATGACAGAAGGGTGAGTCTATATTTACTTATGATAATTTGCATATGTAAATTTGACAGTTTATCATGGTCATTTTGCTTCCTATTAGATAGCAACTCCACATTTATTCTTTTTACATATGCCATAATCATAATCTGTAGCCACTTGTAATTAGACTGAGTCATGTCTGATAATTTTTTAATATCAGAACTACATATTTGACTTGTAATTGGGGTGAGGCAGAAGAATGGTTCTATGACCTAATATGCATAATATGTATTGTAAATATACTTCACTTTATGGCTGACTAATAATCTTAGCAGCTTTTTGGGTTAATGACTAATGAGGATCATATATTGTTATTGTGTTAAGCCACTGGATTGATGCTTACAGCATATCAGGGGAGAATTAACTAAGCAGGACTTCTATAATTTTCCATTCATATAAGGGAGGGATCATTTGTTATTGATGTGAGAATGAGATTTGACTCACTTACCTTCCGTAATTTCTTATTAGAGCATAGTACTTAACAATCCAACCGGTGAAAGTAGGCTATCATGTTGATCATTTTTGCCATTCTTTTTTTTTTATATATATATTTGGACATCAGTAACTCTTATTTCTATACATTTAAGTAGTTATTAGGTTATTATAGATGCACTTAAGAAGTCTATTAAATGATTTTAGGGTGATTTCAAATTTTATAGACCTGATCTGTAATAATGGGCTTTTGTAAAAAAGCATCATTAACCAACACTTGTGTTTATTGGTCCTACATATATGTATATATATATACTCACTATGAGATAAGTTTTATTTGTAGGATTTTTCTATGACATTGATCCACCAACTGATTATCTTGTCAGTTTGTTTGAGTTTTTTCTGTGCTTTGTAGGGTAAAATATTTTTATAAATTAGTTTGCGACCTCTAGCGGATGTCAGTTCAGTAAGCCTTCCTTTTGTTGGTAGTAGTAGTATTGGCCTTTTCTTTATCTGGAAAACTTTTGGTTTTATTCTTCTGTATTTCTGTCTGTCTTGTCTATGTATCTCTCCTCTTCTCTATTTGTTTGAGTTCTTGCCTCTATCCTTTTGTCAGTTTTATGTGAGTCATATGTTTGTGTACATAGTCATACTTTTTTTTTTCCTTTTACTTAATGGTTTCATATACATAAGATGAAATATTAAATAGACAGATAGTGATGACTAGTTACTAAACATGTTGTGCAGACAATTGCAACTGTGTGTATGTTTCTTGCTGGGAAGGTTGAAGAAACTCCTCGCCCACTAAAAGATGTAATTCTTGTTTCATATGAAATTATTCATAAGAAGGATCCTGCAGCTGTCCAGAGAATCAAACAAAAGGTATATTGTATGCAATGTCCCTCATCCTTTGCTCTTTTATCTAGAATCTCTTCTCCCGACTATCAACTACTTGTTAACTACATGTTTACTTCGCAGTAGTCTGATTTTGTTCATTGTGTTCACCCTTTGTTCTTACCTTTCCCTTAACTTCCATCCCCGTGGAAATATTTACAGTTCTGTCTAGGAAAACTGAGGATCTGTTTGGTTTGGATTTTGGTAGAATTGCTTTTGAAATAATTCATGTTGAAAAGTTTTGATTTTAAAATAATTGATTTGTGTTTGGCAATGATATTAGAAAAGTGGGTTTGAGAAAATTACTGAGACATGTCAAAAGGAAAATCTAATATTTTTAGCTTCCATTAGAGTCAGTTATTTTCAAAGTAAGACTTTTCTTCGAGTGAGAATGTAAAACAAACAACTTCACTTTTCCCCAAGTTACTTTATTTAGCCTCAACGGGGAACATGCTTGTATCCAAACAGGCATCCTGGGTCATTGATGCAAGTATCTATTGCATGCACATGTACAAACAACTTATGACCAGATTAAATTTTTATGGTGGTTCTGTAATGTTTTTCCTCTGTTAAACCTTCTCAAGATTTAATTCAATATCAAATTTCCTTTTGACTTTCCAGTTTATGCCTACCACTTTTTGCAAGATGATTTTTTTCTCATGCAGTTATTTTTTTACTGCAACTATGGTACAGGAAGTGTATGAACAGCAGAAAGAATTAATTTTACTTGGAGAGAGGGTTGTTCTTGCAACTCTTGGTTTTGATCTTAATGTGCACCATCCTTATAAACCTCTTGTTGAGGCAATTAAGAAATTCAAAGTTGCTCAAAATGCCCTTGCTCAAGTGGCGTGGAATTTTGTAAATGATGGGTATGAAAAAATTACACCATTTTTGTTATGGCCAATGGCCTTTGATTTCGATTCCTGAAACTAGGATGTGATATGCAGACTTCGGACGTCTCTTTGCTTGCAATTTAAGCCCCATCACATTGCAGCTGGAGCAATATTCCTTGCTGCCAAGTTCCTCAAGGTGAAGCTCCCATCCGATGGGGAGAAGGTCTGGTGGCAAGAGTTTGATGTCACCCCACGCCAATTGGAGGGTTGGTGTCTTTTTTTTCAGTACTAATGATATAAAGAAATGAGAAACAAAAGTACTATCTCATTGTCATTCCTTTCTCTCTCCTTCCTCTAAATTCGATTGCTTATTTACGTCTGAGTGTCGAAGCATGCTAGAATTGTCTAACCATTTTTGTGTGTTGGTGCAATGGAGCATACAGTGAATATTATGTTGCTACTATTTGTACCTATTTATTAATTTATTATCGTGCAAGACCCAATGTTGTGTCTACTTTCTGCAGAAGTGAGTAATCAAATGTTGGAGCTGTATGAACAAAATCGGATGCCACCTTCAAATGACGTTGAAGGAAGTGCAGGAGGTGGGAATGCCAATCGGGCCGCTTCAAAAGCTCCAGCTAGCAATGATGAACCTGCAACCACAAATAGTAATTCCCAGACTGGTGCCACAAGTTCAAGGCATGAAACGTCAAAGCCTGCATCTTCTAAACCTATGTTTGATTCACCTGCTCCTAATCATGCTGGACGACCCATCTCAAATCACAGCAGAAGCAATGATTATGGGAACTCAGAAATGAAGCACAGGGTGGAAGATGACGCCAAAGGTAATCAACATCCCGAGCGGGAACCTCAACCATACAAGGAAAACCTACAGGAAGGTGACAGATCTCGATCTGATAATGGTGAGAGAGAGCATGAAAGCATTGCTGGGAGAACAGAAACTAAAGTAACTGCTGATTTGAAAGATAAGCTTAGTAGCAGAAACCCGGATAATAGAGATGGTACCTTTGCCCGGCCACCTCAGGATGCCATCAAAAAAATTGACAGAGACAAGGTAAAGGCAGCATTAGAGAAGCGAAGGAAAGCGGCTGGTCACATAACTAAGAAAACAGATATCATGGATGACGATGATCTCATTGAGAAGGAACTGGAAGAGGGAATTGAGCTGGCTCCTCAGAGTGAGAAAAATAAACAGGAAAAGAGGCAAAGTTGGTCTAAGCCCTCAGACAGATCAGATTACGACAACATGCATGGAAGACATCAGGATCATGCAGATGAGCATCATCATGGGATGAAGGGTGTGCCATCATATGAGCCAGACCCAAGTGCTGTAGAAGAAGGGGAGGTGTCGGCACTTGACGACATTGGTGTAGGGCTGTCACCCAGGTCAGCAAACCGGAAGAGAAAAGCAGGGAGCTCACCTGATAGAGTGCCGGATGGGAAGCAGCGGCATAATTATGGCCCTGGATCTCACCACAACAATCGTCTCGATTATATGGAAGATAGAAACAAGGTCGGTCGGCTAGGCCATAATGAGAGGGACAACAGCAAAAGGCACATACAGGAAAACCATGTTTGAGCATGTTTACCACGGCCTTGTGTGGACTCCATTGTTGTTCTGAAATATGTTGCTGGTATACAACCGCCTCTCGGCAACCAGCATTGGTCCTGAAATGCTCTTGGTTCTGTTATGTAGCTGACTTAGCTGCCATTAAAATTCCCCACCAGATAGATCACAGGAACTTTGCTGGATTGGAGGGTATCTTAAAACAAACTAAATTTGTTGGAAGGACCAATGACATTTCCTTAATTTATGGGCATTTGGGAAAATATTGTATAATAGTAGTTTTAAGTGTTACATAGATCAAAGTTGGACTAACAAATGGAAGGTCCATTTTCCTGTAAGGTCTGATCCATGTTTTTGATGATGAATGATCATCCATGTGAAATAAGAGAGTAGTGGTTATGGTAAACTGAGTGATTAAGATTTAAGAAGAGGGAAGTGAGGATTTGTCTAGTATGGTTCTCTAGTACACTTGGAAATGAATATTTGATTTAATAACTTTTAGATGTAGCAAGTGCAATGATTAATTCGTTGCTTTCCAAATTATTATTGCATTATTGTGGAATTTATCAGATTAGTTATATTTTTAGTGACTTTATCACAATTAGCTGAGTCTTTACTCTCTAGTCTCATATATATTTTCCCTATTAATGATTGAAACCAAATTAATTTTTTAATATTATTGCTTACACCAAATTAGCCTTACTTTTTTTTGGTCAATAATTAGCCTTACCTTATATAACATCTAATCATCCATGGTCATAGGCTGATCAAGGAAGGCTTTAGGTTTAGCCCCATGGACTCCATGGATTGGAAGCTAAGTTCACATTGAACAGTACTCTCCATAATATGTGGATTTTGGATATAAGTTTCAATTTTTATACCTTTTTCTCAACAATTTTTTTTATTATTATGCAGTCATATTGTTTTTGTATTGTCAAGGGCTTCTTTATAAGATTCAGGCCAGCCCAGTTAGACAAAAAGAAGTCCAGAGCTGATCTTTTGGTTGATTTTTTTTATCAAGATTCTGTGTTATTTTTTATATTTAGAAAAATTGATGAATTTTCCTCTTTTTTTTCTTCTTCCAAACTTATCATTGATAGTACTGTTGTACATTATCTTGTTATGGTTGGTCAACTATAGTTCTGGATACAAGCATTTGGTTATGCCTCAAGAATCAATAATGCATACCATAGTTTCCTTTGTGGAAATCATGTTCCAGTTGCAGGAAAGAGACAAACAAGAGTGGATAATGGTCTCCATACTATGGATATCAAATCGGGATTTGAATCGTGAATAGTAAGATTCATGAATAGTAAGATTCATTATCACTAATAAAATGAGTATAATTATATATTTCATGTAAAAAAATATAAAAAATCATATCACTATATCAATTTTTTTTTATTTTCTAAGTCTTAAGTGCAATATAAAGTAACTATAAATTTGAAACTTTAATTTTAGAATAATAGAAATAGAATTGCCGAATACCTTTATCATGAGTGCTTGGTATGTGTTTAGAATAAGTCATTTATTATGAGTACTCTTATTTGCATAATAAAATATTAGTCAAAACCAGTCAATATAGGAATTTTTGGTCATAATCACTGAGCCCACTAAAAACTAACTTCTTTGAGAGAGTTTTTTTTGTTAAAAAAGTTGCCAAATGATTCGTTGACTGATTTGACTGTTTTTTCATTGTTCATCAAATATTATTAATTTATTATATCCCAAAATATTCTCTTTTACAAGTATGCCTTTGGTTTTTAGTCTTTTAAATGCTCCCAAAATTCTCCAATAGTTTTAGGCTCATGCAAAATTCATTGTATACAAAATAATAATTCCACACAATCATTTCACCCACAACACCACACACACTCATTATGAGGCTTTTATTAGTGAAAATCACTATTTAATTTGTCTTCTATTGGAAGTGGGATATGATTCAATTGGCCCCATATTAGGCCACAGTGATGGGAATTCTGTTTTCTACTGTACTAATAAAATCTGTGTCTCTAATGATGACCTATTTTAATATTGCCACTCACAAACTATTGTTAGGATCTTCTGTGCTTTCAACAATTATTGCCTAGACCATTTGCATGATAAATAAATTGTTTTAGACCTCAATAAAGTTCAGAACAAATATTTAAGCTCCATTTAATAAAAAAAAGAAACAAATGAAATAAAAGAAAATGTATTGGTTAGCATTGGGCCCAGTGAATCTTTTTTCAGACCCATGATCAAAAAGCCCATTTTCTTAAAATAGAGAAAAAAACTTTTTCAGTAATAATATATTTTTGACAGGGTCCCAATGCCCTTAATGGTTTTATAATTTTTTTACTCTTCCAAGGTATCCCCTAGTCCAACAGGTCAAAGACTAATCTCTCGTAAATCTGAGCTTCATTTAAGGATCTATTGCTAGTCAACGGGTTGCAGTAAACATAAAACGGGGATCGAATTCAAGTTAAATAAGATGATGGTTAATTATTTCATGAAAAACTGATTTTGAAGTGGGTGAGGTCTCGTCTTCCTTGATCTAGACTATTTAATAAACAAAGTAGATTTAAGTTTTTTAGAAAACAATTTTAGCTTGAAAAGTCAGACAATAAAAATAGTTTATTAGGTCTAATAGACCAACCTATTTATATTTTTATTATTATTTGTATTAAAAAAAATCTAATATTTTTGTCCCTATATTTTTATTTTGGACATACGTATGAAAAGTTGGGCCATTTGATCGATCCTGAATTCAACCCCATTTTTTGACCGAGCCATTTTTGTAGGCTCAAACCCAATTCTTGATGATATATAAATCAACTTATGACAAGGTCAAATTAGGTTAACCCCATCTTTAAACTACTTATAAAGATTTGAAAATATACATAATATATAAAAGTGTAGAATTTTAAAAGTTAAATACAAAATATAAGACATTTTTATAATGTGTTTCTATATAAGTCAAATTAGTATTAAACTGTAACATCAAGCTATGTAAAATATATCAATTGAAGTATAATATTATATTATTTATTACTAATTATTTTTAAAAAAATTAACATTTGAAGAATGACTTTGGACAAGGTGAACCCGAAGGTGACCTGATGAACCGACCCAAAATTCTTTGTGATAAATTTTGAAACCGAACTCGAACTATAATGTATTTTATTGATTAATATGATACTCTTTTTTCTTATTTAGAATTAGGTGATTTTTCAACGAGATTATAATAATCAATTTTCTCTCGTGAGTTCTCCATGTTAATTGAAAACTCACGTTACTTGTTGAAAAAAAGCTTCAAGTCAAGCTGAAATCACTACAAGAAAAATGATCACTTTTTAATATTTTAAATATTAAATGTGTCAATAATATAATAACACTATCAATAAAAATAAAATTCACAATTGATAACTATCGAAAATACTTAAAAATAATTTGTACGTATTTTTAACAGTCATTATTATCAAAGAACAAATAATAATTATTTTCAGCAATCAATTTTCAGTATAATTTTATTAACAATATTTTTATTGATACCTTTCAACAGTTAAATGTTAAAATATTTATTATTTCTTATAGTGATTTTTGGGACTGACCAAGTTATAAACAGCTCTAATATTTTTTTTCATATATGTACACATTATTACTAATTAAAAGCAACCGTGATGGAAAAATTCTTTTAGAAGAATCTTGCAACTCTTGTTTCAGTCGATATATAATAATAATGAGTAATAAGTTCATAGAATGACATATCTTCATGCAAATATGGCCTAGTAGTCTCAATATTAATTAATTAATGTACATTAATAGTATCAATTATTGCTTTATTTGTGTTTTGCAAGTGTTGCATATTATTCACCTTTATCCTGCATTACAGTGACATGACATCTATAAATGCTATACTACAAGGTAATGTGAAAAGGTCATCATCTTGTTAAAAAGGTTTTATTACTATTCGATCAAATCTCAAGTAGTAGTGTTAATCATTTAATGATAAAAAATCCAACAACTTGGTATTCAAGTTTGCCTCCACTATAGAGGTTAGATAGAGGTTGAAAAGGCAGATAATTGTGATTATATATAATAATATATATTCCTTGCTGCCCAACAATATTAACACATAACATAACATATTTTAATAGTAAAAGTGGGATACATATAAAGTTATGACATAGTTTCACAAGCTTTATTTTTCTTTTTCCATCCCTTTTTTTAATCTCAGTAACTGCTCATGCAATTTATTATTTAATGGAAAATAATTTAGGTGGAGGAAATATATGTTTCAATTAAGGGTTATGGTATATCTATGGACTGAATTCATCAAATAATTATAGAGGTATATATAAATTACTCACTAACATAAAAAATTTGAGAATTGAATCGATGTATAAGTAAAAAGATAATTATGTGAGAAATTTCTATTTCTCTCCTATAATATTATATGTACAATCAAGGTTAATTATTAGTCAATAAAAAGTCAATCTATTAAATATTATACTTAAAAAATATTAAAAAATAATATTATATAGACTCATTTAATATTTTTAATGTATAATATTAAATGCGTTGATTTTTTCTGATTTTACATAGATACTTTTTCATTTCTCTCACATAATCTTAGATAAATTGAAGAAGTGGACAAATTAAGTAAAATTCTTAGTATTAACAACATAGTTGAATGAGGGAGGAATTGAAGCATAGTGGCATAGTACATGTAATTTTGATGGTTTGTATGTGTTTTTATTGCTAAAATTTACTTCATTGAGATTTGAGAAACAAAAATAAAAGTTATCTACTTTGGATGATTGGGGTTTCTTATTGAATACTACTCCTTAGTATAAAAATTGATTCTCATGAAGACTTTTTCTTCCCAAATTGAGTATCTTCAAATAGAACAATAAAAAGTAGCTTGATAGCGTTTAGACAAAGGGTTCATGCCTGACCTGAATTGCTCATGAAAAAACTGATCCTGTAGAAGAAAAGCATGACAAATCTTTGATCCTTTTGGTTTTCAAAGAGATACAAAATTACTGTACTATAGAATAGAATATAATTTCTTTTAGTTGTACTAATTTCAGATCTAAAATTAGACATCAATGTGATGTTGATTATATTTCTAAGGATAGATATGAAGAGTTTAGGTGTTGAAATTAAAATCACATCAAAGTTTAATAGTGATAGAGTTAATATTGGTGAGAAGTGTAAGAAAATAAATGTAAACATAGTATTTTTTTTTATTTTAAGAGTAATATCACATAAATAAACAAAAGTAACCGAAATTTTGTATAGAATATAAGATAATAATTGGATTAAATGTGGTCATAGGAACTCCGGTAGTAGAAGCTCATCTTCACTTAATCAAAATCAAAAGTTATCTTGAACGTGAAAAGATTTTAAAATTTTGGATCAGTTGTCCTGTTCATATTGAAGTTAAGTGTCTACAAATCATTGTATTCGACGATAAATACATTGATCCTGGCCTGAAAAAAATGATCATAGGAAGCTCCTATTTATTAAAAAAATTAATTATGTTGAATTATTTTAAGAGTTATTTCTTAAAATAAAAAGTTATGGATATCTACTTTAAAAAAGAATTGGTAAATGATGGAAAACAGGGGAAGAAAAAAGGGTACCGTAGTGATCTTATGCCTCAAAAATCAGCTATAGATTCACTTCCGTGCAACACACACCAATGCACCAACATGACCCTGTTGGGTCCTCAAAACCCACTTGTGACTTAATAAAAGGAGATGTGAAAGCAAGACATGTGTCATCTAATTAATTAATTTAATTAACTAAGAGTTTTACTAATAGTAATTTTCTTTAGGCTACTTATTAAATGGGTTTTTTTTTTTAAGGCACTGGTTAATATTACTTAAAATAGTAACTTTAGAACAAATTTAAGATATAATGGTGGACCTCTTGCATAGAAAACATAAAAATGCATGTTTTCAAGATAAATATTTCTATTTTTAATTCCTTAACAAGTGCGCAAAACCCTTATTAATAAAAAAAAGTCATCTTAAAGGCTGCGTTTGTTTTTTCTGACTTCGGAGTTAGAATCAGGGAGTCAGTGAAAAATTGACTCTATCAAGTGTTTGGTGCGGGGGTCACAGTTACTCAGTGAACAGAGTCATAGTGACCGAGTGAACAAAATTATCAATTTTGTTCACTCCAATTTTGGAGTCACTGTCTATTGGAAATGGGTCACTGTATGCTAGAAGGGAGACACAAATATGTGAGGGTGTGTTCAGAATCAATTTTGGAGTCACTGTGACTCTGACTCCTATGACACTGACTCCATGACTCCTTAGACTCTGACTCCAGAGTCACTGAAAACAAACCCTACCAAAAATACGTTTTTCTTTATATTTTCTAAATAATAGATATATCTCAACATTTTAAATTTTATCACATATTTTTATATTAAGTATTCTTAATCATTGTCCTTAAGTACTAGCAAAACTCAGTAATTAATTGCATATTCTTTGATTTCCCTTTAATTTAATTCCTTTCTTGAATTTTTGGTGCATAATTCCTTAATCATGGTTTTGGTTCAATTTGGGTCCTCACTATATATGATGTTAGCAAGTAGGTTAAATTGTTAATTAATCATCTAGATTCTTAGTGATGAGAATGTCAAATTGAGGTTAAATTGCAAAGATATACATTGAGGCTAATTAATTAATTAATTTTTCCTCTTTTTGAATAGTAGTTTTTAATTTATAGTGATAGCTTATCCCTAAAAATATCTTGTTAGTTGAGAAAAACAGAGTAGCTTGGTTTCAAAGCGAGTACTGATTGATGTTTGAAGGGTATTTAATTACAATTATTGTTAAAGTCGGACAAGACAGAGAATTGTTTCTTTTTTTCATCAACAAGACATAGAATTATTGTTAAAGATAATTAAGCTTATATTCAATAATAAAGTTACTATATTTTATATAAAAAAAATTCAATTCTATCATTATCTGAAGCTAAATATTATTATATTATTAGATAGAGTATAATTCATTTTAATACTTCAAGACCATAAATGATAGTTCACATAAGTCGCATTAAACTCAATTATTGATCGGTCTTGAGTGATCTAATAACAAAAATGATTATTTTTATGAAGGAGATATATATATAGAAGGGCATGTCCAAATAATGGAGGGAAAAAAAAGGAGGAAGGGGAGTTTTCTTTTTTAAAGATGTGTTTAGTATATGTGATGGTAAAAATGAGGATAAAAATTTTATATATTAAATTTATTATAAAAGAGTTTAATTTTGATACACTGTTCGTCGATGTATAACACTTATTTTATGTTGTCATTTAGTCAAAAAAATTTTATTTGTATAACTTTTTAAGCAATGAATGATTGAGTCAACTATTATAATTAATGTGATGACAATACATGATTAAATAATGTGTAGAACAAGTTTACATTATAAATATCTAGAAATTAAATCATTATAAAAATCATTCATGAGCGAGTGAAACACATTATATATGAGAAATGATTTGTGTACACCACAAAATCAGCCATCATCAGTCAATATGTGTAATAATCCAATATTTTGAACTTAATAATCCAACTTTTAAAAATGTTGGATTAATATATAATAATGAAAGTTGTATTACTAGTTTCAAAATGTTAAATTATTACACATGGTGACTGATGGTAGCTGATTTTATGGTGTACATGTAGTATTACTCCATTCTATATAGTTACTTGTTTTTTTTCTTTTTAATGCGATAAATAATTAAAAATGATAAATTATCATGTGATTGTTCAATAATATAATTTCCCACGCACTCATTTTTTTCTAACAATTTAATAAATATTTGAATGCAATAATTGTTAACATTAGTGCTAGGTTATTCTTGCTTTATCCTCCAAACTGCTCCGATCCATCCAAATATAGGGTAAGGAGCATGAGAAATTAAAGAAGAGAAGTTGATGAAAGATAAGGTAAGGGGGCATTAGGAATCGAAGCAGGGTGTCGCGATGAGTTCAAATGATTCGGTCAAAAAAGAGCACAGAAAGAGCAGTTACCATGCACTTTTGTTCCATCTTAAGCTTACCAAAACCTTTTCCCATTATCTTCACATTTTAAGCAAAACAATAGTCCCAACATCCTTAATTAATTAACTTCTTGTCGTTTTTTCTTCCTACCATCTTCTGTCAATATCTTTGAGCATAAATCTACATTGAGAAAATCTATACATATAATATTTACTAACCTAATGTATTAATTACTCTATCATATGTCATTTTCTTATAATTTCTACTTTAAAAGTATTTTTTTTTATAAAATAAGATAATTTCACACAATCATATGTAATAAATGTCAATTTTATAATTCATAATCACAATTAAATAAAAAGACTTTCCTAAAATTTTCTATCCATATTTGAATTTAAGAACAAAATTAGTTAATCATCAATCAATTATAACATTTTGTATATATACATTAATTAGTTGTCAAACATGTGAATAATTTATCTATAGCAAATTTTTTTGTAAGATATATTTATCGTAATTTTTGACATAAAATTGTATTTGGTGCATTGTAATTAATAATTCTCTAATTTTGATATTTATACATATAATATTTATAAACTTCAACAATCAATTATAATCAATTTAGAAACATATTTTTTATATAAAAAATGAGTGAAATATGTGAATGAGATTTGGGGAAAAAATTTTCATATGAAATTTGACGTGTAAAAATGATACAACATATGCATTAATATCAAAACATACTTGAACTAATTCAAAATTTAAAATATATTTTAAATTCATATAAAATAATGTTATCCGTACTCAATATGAATACGAGTACAAGGCGCAACAAATTTCAATATATATATTTAATATATTATAATTTTTTATTTTTTCATTTTGATATAACTTTAATTTGTATTATTTAAATAATAAATATTTTATTTTTATAAATATATCTTTTAATAATTTATATATATATATATATATATATATATATATATATATATATGTATAGCTTGTGCAGTGTACGGATTTAAATACTAATATTATATATATATATATATCATTACAAAAAAAAATTGAGAATTAACCCAAAATCTTACATTGGAATAAAAGTTTTTCTATAATTTTGGCTTATAAATATAGTATTTAGTTACTTGTTTTAGATATCCTCCAAAGTAAGAATAATCTTTTAATAATATTGTATGGGTAGTCTTTAGATGTTGTTTATGTAAATAATTTGTAAGTTCTTCTATAAAAAAAAAAAATAATTTGTAAGATAGTCTGGAACTTCAATCATTTAAAAGTTGCCTGATAATTAAAAATTTGAGTTTTTCGATGGGAGTCGTGAGTGTAGTTCAAGGACCGAAACACATTAAAGATTTTAGAAATATTTTGTATTTCTATTATTTTGCTCCTCAACAATTTGAAATTGTTATCTAATGATTTGTTTAATTTCTATTTTGTAAAACTTGTAAAAAAGTGAATTGTTGGACAAGCTAAGTAATTATTACCACTAGATAGTCATCAAAAGTTATGAGTATTATTAGGATTCAGATTGCAATGTTTTCTACTTAAGTTCATTACCAAATGTCAAGGGTCATCTCACATTTTACCAAATAAAATATAAAATATATGTTGGTCCATAATTAATGTGACGATTCAGATAAATATTTTTACTGATGATAATATATAATTGAATACTTATGTAACTTTATTTTAACTTACAATCATATCTTATTAATTTTATATGTATAATAATCCTATATATATATATTTAATTTGTTACCTAAGGTTGGTAGATTTAATTAATTTAATGTTTGAGAAATGCAAGTGGGTAACATACATTTAGAGGCTAGCTGGGTGGCTAAGTTGTGTGTGATGGGTATGGAAAGTTCAAACAAGCTAATAAGCAATGCAATGGAGCACCTGATACTACGTACTGTCACAAAGATATATAATCTTCATCAGATCAATTCTTTCTCTATCTCTTAGCTTTTCTTTTTTTCCTTTTTGTGGCAAATAGTCAGAGAAAGATAGAAATTTCATGGAGAAGCTATATCTAGCTACACAAACACTCCTGCTATACTCATATTTAAAGTTGAATGTTTATGAGATATCATCGAGATCAACGATTAAAGTTAAAAATTTTGCTAAAAATCATATCATAAATAAATAAAGGATGAGAAATTGAATATCGACACAATATATACGAAATTATGGATGTACAAATAGTATTTTTCTACGGAAAACTAACACTACACACATATACAAATAAAATCAATAATATTTGTTGTACAACAGAAATACGTCTAACTAGTACCCAATGTGTGCTATATATAATATGAAATGTGTGTTATATGTATAACACACATACATATAGCACACATTTCATATTATGTATAGCACATATTGGATATTAATTACGTGTATTTTTTTTTGTTATAGATCAACATTATTGCAAATAAAAGAGAGGAGTTCTTCAATTAATTTCTTGTAATAATAAATATATTTTTGCTTAACAAGTTGGTTCCAATATCCTTTCCTTTTTTGACGGCTGATACTAACATAAGTTGGTAAGGTGGGAGGGCCATAGAGGGAATCTTAGCAGATAACAAAAAAGATTGTGCAAAATAAATGTATATATGCCCTTTTCTCAATTTTGTTTTTTGAACCAGATACCCTTTTATCATCAAAAATTCAGAAATATCTTTAATAGTGAACTTTGAATTTAATTTAACATAATCTTTTATTTTATATATGCTCTCTTTTTTTTTCTTAGAGAGTGGATTAGGAACCTAGGTACAGTAGTAGTCAGGTAAACAATATATAGTGGTCACATTTTTTGTTGGTGAATATGAATACTATATATTTTGGTGTATGTGTTAGAAGATGAATATTTGATTTATGTAGTGTGTGCTCTCGGACATGAAGACAAAGTTCATTTTAAGCAGCAGGCTAATTAGTCGGTAATATTATAATAAATGATCCAAATGGAATTTGTTGTGATAATGGGGGCACCTTGAATCGTGTTCAACTTTGGTAGGTGAATTTTAAATTATATTATATCATATACTAATCTCAAGTGCTACTTGTCTCTGTTGGTGGGGTGAGAATTTTAAACACATCTTTCACTCTTACCATATATATATAATTTAATAATTTTAAATTATTTATATAAAATGTGAATCTTAAATTAAACAGTGATTTTTATTAAAAATCAATTTAATAAGAAGTTATTGAATTATATAATAATTCCTTAAAAATTCATAAATATTATTTAATTCTAATATAATTTTAAGAATAAGTAATATTAATATTTCATGAGATTTGATAACATTTAATGAATTAATTATATATATATATATATATATATCATCTTGATCTTACATCAATTATAACTTTTTATTAATTTTTTTTTTCAAAATCTACCCTTAGATTGAAAGCTTATATAGTATAGATCATCTCTAATAAATTTTATATTAATCAGAAATCATTTTATACATTTTTTTATGTCTATGAATCAATATAATAAATAGTTCGCAAATGTGTGTAATTTGAAATATTTTGATCATAATTTTATAGTTGTTCAATTTATTTAATTTAAAATTTGGCACGTACAATCACTTTGATATAAAATTGTAATTCAACGGTTCGATCGACAAAATAAATATTCTATCAAAAGTTACTGAAGATGTAAGCGTATTGATCATTACTAATGTCAAAGTATCCCTCCTACGTATATATTTGCTTTCATTATTAATAGAGTTAGGAATCTTCATAACATATATACCCAAGCATTGCTAGAGTTATAAAAAATACCAACTAAAATAGTTAATAATAGAAAATTAAATCTAAATCACTCAGTCTATTAAAAAAAATACACATGATTAATAATGTTATTTGGATCAAAATTATTTAAATAGACTTTCTTAATTGTTTTGACTGGAAAAATTTTGTTTGTGAAGTATTTATGTATATACACCTATATATCTTAGGGTGTAGAGAGGAACAATTCCTGTCAAAGCATGCAGCTACATAATTGTTGTATACTGCACTTTCCTTCCTTACTTGTTGTTATCAATATATAGGGGATGGAATTCATTTCAATCGTGTGCACATATTTTGTCCCTTTTTCTAATTTGTCCTATTATTTAATTATATTCTTCTATTTAAAAATGAATGATTAATTTAAAAAGAAAAAATCAAGATGATTATCAATTATTATATTTATTGTACATTTGTCTTTCAAATGATAAAATGAAAATGATGGGGAAAAATGGATATAGTGGATTAATTGTTTTATTTATTAGAACAAACTGAATTCACACAACATGATATTCAATCCTCACAAATTGAATTCAAATGATTTGAGTTGTAACATTTTATTTTACAAATTGTAGTTGTTCACTACTTGATATACAATTTGATTCTCTCTTTAAAACAACATAACATAATCATGTTTGGATGTTCACAATATATAATTTAAGTCATTAGTTTGGGAGAAAAAACTATTTTTGTTTAAAAAATTGAGCAATGCTATATGTACATCATGAGCTAATATATGCAATAATCCAACTTTTTAAAATTGTTAATCAAACTTTTAAAATGTTGGATTAATGTACAACATTAAAAGTTGATCGATAATAGTTTTAAAAAGTTGGATTAATAGTTTTAAAAAATTGGATCATTGCATATAAAGATTGATGGTGACTAATTTTATAGTATAAAAAAAATATTTCTCTTACAAAAATTCAATAAAGCTCAAATTTGAGCATATTATTTTTTAAAAAAAATCAAAGATATATACAAAGATGATGGTGTTACCACTAAACTATATATATCCCACTAATAATAATAATAATAATAATAATAATAATAATAATAATAATGTTCAATCAAATCATTTCATCATATCCATTTTAGTAATTTATAAAAGAAAAACGAGTATATTTTAACAATTCAAACAATCATAATTAATTAGAAGTTCTATCGTATTAGCTATATGTGCTTATTAATATGTTTCTATCGTATTAGACTGTTGAAAGAAATAATTTCATGATATGATATGATATAATTAGAGTCATCTTAATTAAATAATAATTAGAAGTTCAATCTTTGATATTCTCCTTTATATATGAAAATAAAAATTTACTCTCCTAATAAGTCCAAAAAAAAAAAATCGTATACGGTATACCATATGTATTAGACATAAAAATCATTAATATATACATATGCCTCTACTCATTAATGTATGTTCATATATAATAAACATTGTCATATTCAATCTTGAAAAGAATAATATAAAGGTCTTTGCAATAACATTCTTTTGTTATCTCTATATGATTATCTATTTCCGTAAAATATACTTAAAAATAGAAATAATTTCAAAAGAATAAAACCTTTTCGTCTCTTCTTTCATTTGAAATACATGGACAAAAATTAAAAAAGAGGCTTCCCATGGATGCTTTCCCAAATATATAATTAACCAAACTAAATTATACTCTTCTTCCTTCATTCAAAAGGAATAAAAAAGTTAAGAAATTATAATAAATATTCATATGAAATGTCATGCTAATACATAAAGCTATTATGTATATTTATAGATAAAAATTTCATACACGCAATAAACCAAATTAGAATTACACAACATGAACACACATACATATCCAATAATTACCTCAATAAATTCTCTATGTTTTGAGCACATGGTAAACAAGAGAAGTTTCTACATACACAACATATATAAGAGACATATAATCAAACAGAATATGTACCCATTATCGTACAAAATTTCCCATCCAATCATGGGAGCCACTTTGGCCTACAACTATGTGACCAATAATTCTTTGCTTGTCAAGGTAAAGATTTGTTAATAAATTTCAAGTCAATTGTACTTTGTGTTTCGATATAAATGATAGGTATTTATTAAGTAGAGGGCAAGTTAAAGTATATATGTATATGTATTTTGATGGAAAATATAATTAATTAATACTTTGGGGTAGTAGAGAGAGAAATAATATATCTTGTACTTGATTTGTTTACTAAAAATCTAACAAACGCATGTGTTAGATTCTTAGGCTATAACTAGGATAAATCTTCAGTACTACTTATGGATGCATATATAGCTTTATAATTGTATGGAAGAATAGTATATATATGCACATGAAGCCCTCTATACGGTTTGCTTTTTCAGGTCTATTCAGCTTTATTATTATTATTATTATTATTATTATTATTATTATATTTTTATTTTCTTTCCCTAGATGTAGCTTAAAATTCCTCTTCTTGTTGGCTCTAAGTTGATGAAAAATTAAATTCGTACTTTATTCTATGTGCATATTTAAATATGTGTAATCTACTTTATGTAAGAGTCTTTAAATATCTCTCACAAAAATATACGGATTGTTTAGTTTTTCTGGTGCCGAATCTAAATGGGGAACGTTGATTGGATATTGATCAATTTGTGAAGAGTACTATTTGGTAGAAACTCATTATTTCCATCAACATCAAGAAGGACATGTTCAAATACCTGACTAGTTGTAATTGGATGTAAATTTGCCCAAAATAATGTCACATCAATTTGATTTTGAAAGTAGTAAATAGTTAGAAAATATTTAATATAATATTATTTTTTTGTTTTGGGTAGTTAAGTATTTAAAATATTGTAGACAATTATATTTTTTCTTAAAATTTAGATAATTTTATTAGGATTTAAACCCCAGACTCTATAAGGGTCTTATGTTATGATTTTTTTTTTTTTTTGCAAAAACATAAACTAGTAGATTAAAGTATATCAATATTTTTTTTCTTTACTATGATATGATCATGACAATTAAATAGAAACATTATTAAAATTTACCATAGAATCAAATCAATCTCCAAATATTACAGAAAGAAGAATCTAAAATATATAAGGGAATTTTTTGCAAATAATACTAGTAATAATGATAATTACATCCACGAGATCTTGTACAATTGTAACTAGTTGAACTTCGTTATTAATTTAATTTTGGGTACTATATATATATATGAATTAAGGGTCTCATGACCAAAGTTTTATTCCCTTCCTATCGAGATTATCTTATGCAAATAAAAAGTAATATGATTGCCACTTGGGAGTAATAATAAGAAATTAGGGTTAAGTTAAAAAGGTTGTTTTTGAGAATCAAAAGTTAAGGTTATAGCCATGGAAGGAACAGTAGAAATGAGAATTTTCTTGTAATCTCCTTAACTTTTTGGCTTTAAATTAAAGTAGTCCATAATTTGTTGTCTTTATCTGTTAATAATAATAATAGGTTTACGTTTCTCCGCGTATGCAAATAGTTCAATATATCTATCTTCTTTCACAAGTAGTGAGAGATAAAAGAAGATAGAATAGTTAAAATAAATAAATAAAATGGAATGGTGGGTGGATTATTAGCATCATCTAGGTAGTTATAAAGTGAAAAAGTAATAGACTAATCATTCTTGTTCAATAACTTATTCATTGTGCGAGAATCTCATAAAATAATCCTAGGATAATTTACCTTTGATGATTGTAAAACTTTTTCCCATCAATTTCAACTTGTAATAAAAAAAAAATAGATAACTTAATACAAGTAGCAATTGAACATGTAGGTACGTACAGTAATATAAAGTCTATCTAATGCTTCAGGGATACACATTTTTTTAGGAGATACAAATTCTATCAAACTAAATAAATAATTAAAATTATTAATTTGATATAATTTTCCTTTATACTATATGATAATGAAAAATACAATTAAAAAATTAGAACATCTAGGAGACAAAGTTTTAATTATATTATTTTTTGAATCATATATGGCTATGATTGAAGCCAAGTTGTTTTAGAAATATTTGGATTGAAATTAAACAAGAAAGTAAAATTTTTAGGGACCAAAATTAAAATTTATTTTTTAAAGACTATAGATATATTTAAGCCAATAAGTTAATATCTAAATATATAATACTCTATTTATTTTAGACATTTAATTTTTTTGCTTGTACAAAAATAAATTAAACTAATACTCTTTTATTATTTATTTGAATTTAATGAGATAAAATGTAATGTTTGAATAAAAATGAGATAAAGTGAAATCTAACTAAATCTCATAGGTAGTTTATTCTAGAATTAGTTAATTAAAAGGGAAAAGAAGAAAGAAAATATTGTCCTAAAACTAATTATTATTTCCGCCGTAACTCCACACGTTTTCGTTTACTTTAACCAAAACTATAGCCAAACAAATTAAACTCGATTTTGTTCATCAATGCCTTTCTTTGACCACAAGCGTAGCTACCAGCTAATAAATATCACTAACATTATGTATACAACAAAAATTGTATCTACAATAATCATATTTACCGTTGAATTGTAAAATGGATTTACAAACTAATGAAATCTAACGATAGATATAATTATAGTATAAGTATTGTACAATTTTCATTGCCCAGATAGTATTTCTCAATAAACATATATGCTAGTAACTAATAGAGTATTGTTGTTTGTACAATAAAATTAAAATATAGACAAAACAATTAATATTTTATGCACAATAAATATTATATAATATGCACAGTATATATTACATGTTGTGCATAACATATACCACATATTATGCATAACATGTATCATATGTTATAAAAAAAGATAATATTACAACATGTAATATATGTTGTGTATAACATACTATATATAATATGCATACTATGTAATGCATATTATATATTACATATTATACTCTGTTGAATATTTTGATCGGTGTTTTATTATACACCAAGATTTTCCCTAATTAATAATCTGATGCAACATATAAACTTCTAAAACCATGGTACTATATATATATATATATACACTACTATATGCGATTTAGCATTTCAACATTTAATTTAATAGCAAAATATATATTATCATTTTTTTAAAATAAATAATTAAATATGCTATATCGATGTTGATGATCTCGATCCAAGGTCAAAGGGAGCAGAAGAAGCTTGGTATTTGAATTTAGATGAACCTCCTAAATCTTACCCATACATGACTAAGTAGATAATATTAAGAAAATAAATAAGAATAACGCAATTATTCCTGAGAATTAAACTCATAAGTGTACTGAGAATAATTAAAAAAATTTAATCTCTCCATCACTTAAATTTTAACATATAATCCATATTGAACTTCTCTAACTAAATAACTTTTTTTCTCTTTATTATACTCCATCTATTTAAAAAATTATTTCATATTGATTATCATTTTTAGATTTTCAATATATATTTAATGATTATGTATCTATTAATTTTATCTCTAATTAATGTAATTTGTTTAAAAAATGTAATAATAAAAGTGTGAAAAATAATATAATCATTTTTATATATTCTTTTACATGAATCAAGATTATTCACATGTTTTCTCTTAATATTCGTACATAAATTTTAAAAGATTATTATTATTTTAAAACAGAGAAAGTAATTAATAAGCATGAATTATGAGTCAAATTTTTAACAATGCAAAGAGCAAAATCTCAACTTGCTCTGGTGCACCTAATTATTTCTCCTCACTTTTATTATTACTTGTTTTTTAATTAAGCTTCAAAACAAGAAAACAGTAAAGATAAATAGAAGATAAAATTAACTAAATAAAGTTCCACACAGTTTATTAGTATACTTCAGTTAAATTTGTTATTACTTGGTTATTGCTATAAATCCAAATTTAATTATAGTAATATAGCTCCCTAATTATAACTATTCACCAATTTTAGTCTTGTCCACTTGCTTTGACAACTTGCCTCAACCCACTATTGCACTATCACAAACACCCTTAGCTTATATATATATATATATATACATAAATACATTCAAGCCACAATCCAAAAAGGCCAACCAATTCCAACACAAAACACACCCTCTTCCACCACATCCCAAAAATAAAAAAAACCCAATTTTTTCAATTTACTTATTATTAATTTCTCATGCCCCTCTCTCCATCTTCTATGGCTTCTCCAATCCCTCATCACTTCTATCCAAACTACACATTCACTACTACCTCGGACGATCTCCTAGATTTTCCGGTCGCTGCCGCCGCCGCCGCCCATGCATCGCTCAATTGCAACAACAACAACATAAACATCAACAACTATGCCGCCGCAATTATGGACAATTTTGCCATGTGGGGTAATAATAATGGTAGTGCCCAAGATTGCTTCTTCACTACTAACAACAATAACAATAATAGCCCTTTGGTGATTGATAATGGGGCACTTGATCATGTTTTGTCATCACTTGATTGTGACACAATTTTCTCTGCCAATTGGATTCCAAGTAATTTTGGCGAGCAACTTGGTGGTGGTGTTGGCGTCTCGCCGGATTTCGCCGTGCCGGCGATATCTTCGGACCGTAGAATGGGCTTGTATGGTGGCAATAATAATAATAATAGTAATAACATCACAGGGTTTCATCATCAGAGCTTGATTAGCAATAGGTACCAACCTCGTATTGGAGAGTTTGGGGAAGAATGTTGTGGTTTTGTAGTGGAAGATATTAAGCCACAACCTTATCCTAATGCTTCAAGAGAAAATTGGGTATGTATATATATAATTTATGCTTTTAATTTGTTGAATTATATATTTATATTATTCCCTTTGTCATTTATTTTCAAATTTTCATCATTTAATTAGGCATCATAGCTGGTGATCGTAAAAATAAGAAGGATAATATTTTTTTTTCAAAAATTTAATATTTTGTTCTATCATATATAATTAAGTTAAAAAAACACCCAAAATGTGAAAGTGGTGTAAGAAAATTTTCATTCCAAGGAATCATGATGACCCTCTTTCTTCTTCTTATTCTCTTGGAAAATTAAATACATAACATCATTGCATGGTTGAATGAAAGAATATAATATTATTTTGAAATCAATTTTTTTAATCAAATTTGAGGATGAGTTTAGTCATGAACATTATATGTATTGGATATGTAATAATTTTTAAATTATTAAATGTTAATTAAATTTGAAATTAATGGCAGGGAATTCAAGGTAATAATAATCAAATGGCAGCAGTTGAAGAGCCTAACATAAAAGTAGGAAGGTACTCAGAAGAAGAAAGAAAGGAAAGAATTCTCCGATACTTGAAGAAAAGGAATCAAAGAAACTTTAACAAAACCATCAAGGTCTTTATTAATTATTATTTTATTTTATATATTTTCTCTTTTAATTTGTCCAAAATTTCACTTAATCATTAATATATATATTATTATTATATATGATTCCACAGTATGCATGTCGGAAAACATTGGCTGATCGAAGAGTAAGAGTTAGAGGAAGGTTTGCAAGAAACATGAGCTAGTGATAGATCAAGACATGGCTTCAAAAAAACATGACAATCATCATCTCATCAAAGAAGACTTTGATTCAATCCAATTCCAGGTAACTTAGCTTTCATTATGAAAATATATATATATATATATATATATATATATGTACTGTTAATACGGATATATATGAGTAAAGGAGAATCTATATACATGTATATATATGATATTGAAATGTCATACTATGGAATAATTAAGAATGATCTTAAAGTTTTTAACATTTTCATAGTAAACTAATTGGTAAACTATATTTTTTTAACTGAAATCACGTGTTTCTAAATCATATCTTTTTTTTTTTACTCTGTTTTGTAATATGAATCATGAAAAATGAAAATTTAACATCATTTAGAATTTTAATTTAAAATTGTTTTTAATATATATTACTTATTTTCTACGTAAAGAAATGTAATTCATGGGATAATAAAAGAGATGTGATTATTTAGAAATAAGTAATATTTTTAAGGGTGATGTTAAGTATACAATAAAAAACCAGTTAAACCAGCCAATAAATAAGATTTTGGGCCATAAACACTCAATTCATTACAATCTCAATGATTATTTTGACCAAAACCAAAATCAAAATAGGCCAATTAGCTGTATTGGCTGGTTTTTCATTGTACACTTATCATTATTATATTTTTAATTTATATATATATATATATATATTGTATATATTTAGAAAATTGGCCACCTAATAAATTTTATTGATTTTTTTTTTGCAGCTAAAGAATGATGATGAAGACTGGTTGCAAGAGGCCATGGCAAGTTTGGTGTATTTATCTCAATCTTCACCAGAAGATATGTAGTTTAATTATTATTATTATTATTATTATTTAGCATCAAATGATAAATCAACAAGATTGGCCCTTGCTTTTCCAAGCACATGTGGTCTTTTATTCCTCAGGCAGGATTCAAATTAGTGGAGGGGTGAATAGGAAAGATAAATCAAATATATATATTTATAAATATATATTTAGAGAGAGAGAAATTAAGAGAGTATCATCACTACAGTTATTTTCTATTTTAATTATGTGCTAATTTATTTTTCTTTGATAAATTAAGCACTTACGTAGATGTAAACTCTAATTGCATGGCGGTGTAACCACCAAATTAAATCAGCTGTAGATTGTTAATTAATTCCTAATGTTAATTTTTGAGGCATCTTTTTTTTATTAAGGAATTTCTACATGGGCCTAGCTAGTTTGACCGGATACTTTGGGTTGATTAAGATATAATATTCCCATGGGAATTTGAGGCTTTTGTGTTTGAGTTGACACAAATATTCCGATATATAAAAATAAATAAAACCTACCTATAATTATATTATTAAAGAAAATCTTGATACACAATAAAAAAACTTAGTTAAAACATATAATTGACTGCGCACGCACAACATATAATATATAATATGCACAACGTATATTATATATCATGCATATTATATATAACATGTTGTGCACAACATATATCACATAATATAATATTGTTTTTTTATCATATGTGATACATGGTGTGCGCAATATGTGATATATTATATATAGAACATATAATATATATTATGTATAACATGTTAATTGTTTTGACTCTTTTTTATTGTACATATAAAAATACTATTATTATTATTATTATTATTATTATTATGAGTCACAATCTCTTGCATGCACTGTTTGAAGTCAATTCTTGCTATTGAATTGATGTAATTCAGTCATTCTGATGATTACTGAAAGCCACTAATCGGAAGAGATTCTAGCATTTGTATGGGGGCCTATACATGCATGTGTCGTATTGCTAGTAGAAGCTTAATTAATTTATAAAATAGAGTATAATGTTTATTCTACATTTTATTTATTGTAGATCGAACCGTGTATTATTCTTCCCTGGCCTATGGTTAATCTTTTTTAAGAAAAATTACAAAATAATTTTCTTTATTAATTAACAATATAGATAATTTTACCAACAAGGATGGGCGTATATATAGTTGTTTGACAAATACTCTACAAGACATATATAGATTTAATTCATTCAAATCTCACTGATAATATGAGAATTCAATTCCTGTAATAATTTGTAATTTCTCCTAAATAAATTTTAAAATAATTTTTTTTATTTCTCTTTGAGCAAAAAAGTTAGATAAATTAGATACTAATCGTACAATCTGTCCTCACATTAGGTTTCTGCCTTTTTTTTATATAATTATTTAGGTTTTAGTCGTTTATCATCACTCATTAATTATCGACCTACAACTGAATTTTGGTATTTATTTTATTTTTGTTTTCAATTTTAGCCCTATATATATAGTTATTGTTTTCTATTAGAAAAATAATGGCCCCTATCTCTTTATGAAGATTTGATCTTTATAAATTAACTTAATCATAGGGAGGGTCTCTCAATAATCCAAAGTATCTGGATAAAAATATGAAAAAAGAAATTAAGGCTCTTGAATTATTATTATTATTTATTTTTCGAGTGTGTGGTTTAAAATAGGACAAGAATGTGTATAGCTTTTTCAATCAGTTTCGGATGCCTCCTGTCCTATGCAAAGAAAGAAGAAGAAAGATGAATTATTCCTCATTTAACTGTGGAATAATGTATATGAAAAAAAATTGAATACAAAGACTAGTACTGCAATAAGAGAAAAAAATGATTTGGGTTATGTATCAAAATTTAATGATAGAAAAAATTATTTTCATAAAGTTCTCATTTAATGTATTTGTTTTATTTACTTCATTATTTAAGTAGTAAAACTGAAACTCAACTACTTTTTTTAGTGTATGTGAGTATGTGACTATACATAATTAAAAAATAGTGTAAAAAGGATACATTATATTCAAATCAACTCTATGTAAGAATATTTACCTTATATTTAAAATTTAATTATAGTGTAAATCAATTTTACACTTTTAGTCAATATATAGTAATTTAATAAGTCATCTATAATGAGTGGTTTTTTAAAATTTAAAATACAGTTTGTTTCAAATAAAAGATATTATAATTTTATTAGCTGACATGGTAAAAAATAAGTGAAATATTATTTAGGTATTGTTGGTTTCAAAACTTACTATACAATACAAAAATATACGTACGAAATAATATAATATAATAAAATTTATATATTTTGTTTTGTGTTTGTTTTAGTATCTAACTTACTCTAAGTGTGGATATAAAAAAATTTATACACATAGGTGGCGTTTGTTTCAAGATTGGTACAATATAATACAGAAATACATGTACAATATAATAAATTTTGTGTATTTTGTATTGTGTTTGTTTGAGTGTGTACAGATTACATTTGTATATGTATTTTCTGTACTGTATTATGTTTGTTTCATAGGACAATATTGATAATTTGTCTAAAATTTCCCTATTACCCTTCCTAATATTCTGTGATACCCTCAGTATCCGCTAAGCCCCAAATTGAAGTCGGCAAAATCATCACCGCAGCTGACCTTCTTCCTCTATCTATCACTGTCGATGCTCCTCCCTCAAAGAGGATGAGCCTACAAAAATGAAAACACAAATTAACAACAATAATAACACAAAACAGCACCCAAAAACAAAAAAACCAACAACAAAGATCACAAAAAGAGCATAAAAAATCACAAAAAGCAGCAATAGAAAACACTAAAAAATAGTTGCAGAAAATCACAAAAAAGTTGCAGCAAAAATCACAAAATCAGTAGAAAAAAAACACTAAAAATAGCAGCAAAACACAACATGAATAAAATTGAATAAATCACAAGTATGGGCTTTAGACTTATCTCCACGGTGGCGCGACGAATCAGTGGAACGCGACGAGGCAACGATGACAGGAGACGAGGGCGATTCGGTGGAGTGCAACGAGACAATGAAGATCGAAGACTATGGAGGTTTGGTGGAGAGGCGCCTTGAACCGGTCGGAGACGTGGCGACGCGGCGGTCGGGGTTCGTGGCGGCGCAACGCTAGCTCTCCTTCCTCGTGCAGAAGAGGGTTTCATTTGGTTCAAATGGTAAGGGCATGAAGTGGAATTACAAGAAATTAATAGGGGTACGCTGGGGAGGAAATTTTAATTAAATTTCTGTACCTGTATCTGTATTTTGTGTACCTACTATACACAAAATACAGGAAAAAGTTGTACAAGTACAGACTGTATTGTACCTGTTCAATCTAAACAAACAAGAGACACAAGAATCTGTATTGTATTTTGTGTCATGTACAGCCCAAACAAACACTACCATACAGATTATCTTGTATGTGTACATCCTAAATAAACATCATACAAATAACTTTGTATTGTATTTTATGTTTTGTACTATCTAAACAAATACTGCCTTAGTGAAATACTTCATGTACACTAAATTTTATACTAAATTAGTCACTCAATTCAACTCTACTCAATTCAACTTTGAGTAATCCAACATTTACAGCTACTTAATAATCTAATTCAATTATACCCAAACTTAATCAAACATTATATTCAATTTTTTATTATATTAAGACAATGACAATTTTTATATTAATATAATTCAATATTTTAACTTATTATTCAATCAAATTTTCTTTTTTTTTACTTGTGACTAATTTAGTGGTAGTTTAATTTATACATAGCATTGTTCTATAATTAATCCCTTATACTTATAGCTTGATTATAAAAATTAGGTCATATTTAAAACTTTATCTTTGGAAACCCTTTTGCAATACTTCCGCTTTAGAAAGGAACCTGAAAATGTTCTCAGCATTTTTATGATTAAAGCGTTAGCCCCCAAAAGTAAAAAGTGTAAATTACACCTCCAACGTATTCACATATGTATATATATATGTATATATATATATATAATATATATATTGAGTTATTCCTCCTTCCCTTGCCGATCCACACCAAACCAATCCATATGTATAGGGTTGTTTCAATAATTAAATATCAAACATGATATAATATTAATTAAGAGGTATAATACATATATACCACCAATCAGCCATCATCGTATAAATATATAAAATATATGTATAATCTAATTATAAATTACTCCACCATATTTTTAATTTAAAAATACTTCATTTTCTAGTAATGTCAAAATTCTACCAAAGTCTATTCTTTTTCTCATTATTCGTAGTACTCAAACTTAAAATCGAATAAAGTAATATCAATCATATACATATTCTTTTAAATTACTGGAACATATATCATATTTAACAGGTCACAATAACCTTCATCAATAATTGTTGTAAGCTTAGAATTGAAGCTTTAATTAATTAATTTACTTTAGATTGAGATATCTTGTTTGTATTTAATTATTAGTAGTATATATTGGACTTATCAATAACTTTTTTTAAGGATTAATAAAATTCGAACTTTTATATATTCTCTCAATCATATGGCTTCTTGCCATACTCTAATAATATGTATTAACTAATTTCCTACAACTACATTATAGTTGAGGATAAGTTTCAATTTCTTGTTTTTTGTGCCTTTTTCTTCAATCCTTCATCCCCTCTAATGGCGTTATAGCATGCATGGGTTATGGACAAGAAAAAATGGGTTTTCTCCATTTGGCTTAATGATTATGGAATTCAATTCTAATTCCATGAAAGCTAAGGTACTATACGATGCCATGCCAAGGACATTTATCCTTATCTGACCCAGCAAGCATATATCTGATCAAAAATGGTTCTTATCCCTCTTAAAACTCAAGAATATGAATAAATTTCACAATATGTATGTCCTCGTTATTTTTTTTAGTTTTATTATAGGTAAATTATATCGTGAAATTTATTGAGATTCGTCTCAAATTTTTTCTCTAACTTTTTCGGTAATATATAACTTCTTTAAATGCATTGTTTATGCGCGATATAGAAATGATGAAGTTATTGTAATATTCAAAAAAGATAAATGTTATAATTTTATAAACTCAATGGTCTCATAAATTTACAAATGGAGATAGTGAATTTCATATTGTTTATCTCAATATAATTTAACATTTAATTATTATGTATTCCAACTATAATTCATAGTTAACATATATATATTACTTTAATTAGAAATATAATAAAATATATAAATTATTGCATGTTAATATTCAATTTTTAAACATTTTAAAATTATTTTGATAATATATAATTTAATGAATTAACTTCTTTTTATTTTAGTTTTAAACACTTTTTCTTTTGGTTATAGCTCCTAACTGTTCCCAAAATATATTGGAGAACTGGCCCCTACTTAATTTGTTGAAATGTCATGTTCTTTAAACCCAAATAGCTCTGATCTAGAAATATATATGGGCACTCTTTTCTTGCTAGCATATTTGCTAGCTTTTCTATATATATGAACTATCAACTTCATATGCTTATTAGTGGTGTCATTTTCCATAGTTATCTTACTCACTCACTCCCATCATGCTCAATCAAGACTTTTTCAACAAAAATACATAATAGTCACTAAGCTTGGATGAATAGAATAATAATTAGCATACAATTTTTGTATTTACTGTAATCTACGTACCATATAGACCCCTGCAGCCATAGTTTTAACAACATTTTCTCGTAATTTTTTATGTTGAAGTGCAAACACAATATAAATATAAATATATTTTTGCAAATTTTTTTAAAAATATTGCTTTAAATTTCAATTTCTCTACGTCGAACTCACTTGTAATAACATACACAACTTTTCATTTGATTGAAAAGTTACTCTTAAAAAGATAAAGACACCTCTCTCATATACTAATAGACATATCTCTTAAATAATTAAAGACATATGTGAAGAAATGTGTCTTTTCATTGTATGCTATGTGCAACTATAAATACCCCTAAATGTTTTGGAAAGATCAATCAAGTGTGAAATCCAAATTGAGAGCATTCCATTGTTCAAGAGAGTAGAGAATTTCTTATAATTGCTAAGTAAGAAATT
The DNA here is from genome assembly GCA_013621005.1 of Aeschynomene evenia. Classification (NCBI taxonomy): domain Eukaryota; kingdom Viridiplantae; phylum Streptophyta; class Magnoliopsida; order Fabales; family Fabaceae; genus Aeschynomene; species Aeschynomene evenia. The sequence continues at coordinate 14,775,313 of CM024272.1, forward strand.
CATAGAGGTTTCGTTGTATACCGGAAGAGTATCGTCATCAACCCAATAGCAATTTTGTGTGGGGTCAAATATCTTTCTAAAGATAGCGATCTAATCGTACCTTGAAACCACAATAAATTAAATCTTTGTCATCTTCTATTCATAAATTCCCAATATAATATATCACTAATATATATGTCATTAAACAGTTGGCTAGAGCAACAGATGAATTAGGTGATATATATTATATAGAGGTACGGATCAAATAATACTAGTGCAACTCCAAGTAATTGTTACATTTTAATAATTTTTTATTAGATTAATTTTTAATAAAATTAACTGCTAAATTAAAAGTTCACATCTATAAAAATGTTGTAATTAATTAAAATTATTTGATATAGTTTTGATAGACGTAAAAATTAATGTAATCCATATTTTAAAAATAAACAAGAATAAGAGTTATATAAATACATTCTTAAAAATATTCAATTTTTATAAAATTTAGCATAAATGATCTTCACCTTAATTATTATAATTCAACGGTTAAATAAAAAAATATTATTTTATATGAAATTATAAGAGCAAAATCATCTTAACTCAACTCATATATATAATAACAATAGAATAAGAATACATAAAATATGAAATTAATTGAAATTTCTTGAAGCTATGAAATGTTTTACATGCCTATTGGACCATCCTTATTTTTTTTATAGGCTATTAATTATAATATTATATATTTAAACTAGGTGGGGCCATGCACTGTTCGATATCAAAAAGCTTCTTGTCAATGTATAGATTGATTAATGAGCTATATAGATAGGAACACACTTTATGTGATTGAAAGTGGCATATTTATATAGTCTTTTTCAGATTCTACCCTATAAGTATCCTTGTTCCTTCTAGATCTTGATGGTATATATGATGCTAATCTTCATGTTCATTTGTCTAGTTTTCTTCACCCATGTTTCCACCACTATTAATATTTTGCCATGTGGATTATATTTACTTTCTTAATTAGTTACACACTTACACATGTAATTTATTGGTCTTATGATTCTTGTTTCCTATAGTTAAAAAGTGTTAAAATTCTCAAAAGAGTAACTAAAGAACTTATCAAGATGAATCAAAAATAGTAAACCGACACATAAATAATAGTAAAGGATAAATTCTTGTGTGCTCATACATACAATAAAATTTTTTCTTGTTCTAAGTGATTTTGATTATTAGATGAATAAAATATGAAAGAAAAATTATATTAAAAAATTATATACAATCTGAATAAAATTTAAAGTAAAAAAAACTTTTTCTCTTAATACAACTAAGAATTCAATTATTATCTTATATATAGATCCCACAACAAAACCCACTTTTTCTCTTTTACCGGTTGAAGGAATAAATTATCTGAAGTGCAAAATGCACACACTCTCATTAATTATGTGCATATGTTTAGTATTAGAGAAATAATTTTTGTATACTACAAAATCAATCATCATATATAATAATTTAATTTTTTCAAATTATTAATTTAATTTTTAATATTATATATTAATCTAACATTTTTAAAAATTAAATTAATAGTTATAAAAAATTTGATTATTACAAATAGTATCTGATATCGTGGCTGATTTTGTGATATACAAATTATTTTTACTATTATTTCATATTTTTTCTGTAGTTCTTTATGGGTCCCACCTTTTAAGCATACAATAATGTTATTTGAACATCCATTATGGATGTTCCAAGTAGATATCCAAATTTAAATCATTGAATGTCATTGAAAAATGTGATGAATAGAATAGAGATCACCACCATATCTAATGATATAAAAAATGAATGTACATACATTTCATTCATTATGTATGTCAAAATATCAATTTTGTTAAATATGTGGGTAGAAATTATTAATAATTTTTCTAACTCGTATGTATCTCATTAATAATAACACATTAATGATATAATAAGTCAAACTACTTTCTTCATTTTACAATAATTACTCCTTTTAACTTTTCAAGTATAGTATACTAAAAATCGCACTATAACAATATTAATGATTATTTTTGGCATGTAATTGTAAAAAAATATTGAGAAAAATATATATTATCAGAAAAAAATATATTGACATTTGTTGACCGTTGAAAATAGTCATAAATTATTTAATTTTTTGACAATCAATGTCGGTTGAAAATACTCATAAACTAGTCTTAAGTATTTTCGACGGTCATTAGTTGTCAATGTTATTTTTATTGACACATTTAATGTTAATTGATATATTTAAATATAATTTAAATTTAAATATATTAATTAAAAAATAAAAAGTGATAATTATTATGGAATTGGAGGAAGTAAATAGAAATTAAATGAAAAGGAAAGTGCGATGCATAAGTTGTCAATATTCGGCGCGTAATTTAATATGACAGGTTCTACAAGTCCAAGTGGAAAATCACTAAAATGTGAAAGTGTAGATAATTAATATATATTTTAATTTATTTTATTTTTTATATTATTATCAAAGTAAATGGGTGTCACAAGCAAGGGTTCTTACAATCGTAAGAAAGCACTAGTGCGCCGTAGTGACCCCAAACACATTCTCATTCCTCTCTAAGTTGACCCCTTATGGCATTATGGTTTATATAATGGATTTTCCATCAAATTTGAAGTTATAGATAGATATATAGATTATTGAAATATGAAATAATAATATTAATTAATAAAATGTGGAAAAAGTTGTGTGATGAGTATTGCAATCGTAGAACATTAATGTCATTAACAACAACATTGAACAATTGACACACAATAATGCATGGAATATATACTACACTAATTAATTACTGTAATAAATTAAACTTAGTGACTAGGAATGATCAATGTCATGTCAGTGGACAAGGTTTTATTAACACATGATATATATGCAACAATGATGAACTATGTTTTTAATAAAGAATAATAAGGATTGAAACCCTAAACACTTAATTATAGAGACTCAGATATTATAATATAAATTATTTCCTCTTGGAGATTAAACTAACATATAGAGACATATGAATAGTTTAATTTATATGTAATTAACTTTCATTGAAAAGTAATTACTATTTTCGTGATTTTAATTATTTCATTTTTTACTATATTAAGCTGTTTAATTAATATGACATGAGTTGACTATTAGCAGCATATACAAGTATAGCAAGGAATTGAAGCTCATATGTAAGGACATATATACTCAATGATTGTTGATCAAGTTCAGTGTCCCTTCAAGCCAAGGGAGGGCTAGGCTATATATATATATAGTGATTGATCAAAGTGGGATAAAGTTCAAAACTATTGGTGAAATTTGAAATGTTTTTCAAACTAAATGTCCCTAATGTATCCTTGATATATAGAATTCAAGATACAATTTGAAATCTAAAATTATCAAGAAAGATTTGTCGGTGATAAGTGGATATATATATGTCTTATCATGCCCCTAATAATGATTATGATCCACACATAAACTACAAGAACGAACTATATATATAGGGTACCACACATACACTCCCAAATAAGATGCCACTTTTGGATTTGTAGGAGAAAATATAAAAAACTAAAATATATATAATTTTAATTGGTTGACTAATTTTATTTTCTTATTTTTGGAAATGACTGAATTCCAAAATATGAGGACAACATTGTTGCAAGCAATTTGGAAAGTTCTTTCGGTGACCCTATATGTACCAAAGACACTGTACTTTATGGTTCACTCACTATATAGGATATGGTGGCATATCAATGTTGTAATCATAGCAATTGATTTTTGGTCAACAATCATAGCAATTTATATAAATATATATGGGACCAAAAGTCTAGCACTAACTAGACAAGAAATAAGAGGGAAGATAAAGCATACAGTTGACATGCAAAGATTCTTGTAATAAGTTTCCCTGACCATAAAATATTATTAGAGTTTGTCTTAACTACTACTCCTCAATTACTATTATTATTATTATTATTGTTATTGCTATTCGGTTAAATAATGCATATTTTTATAGAGCATTGTTAGAGACACAACAAATAACTAGCCAAAACAGTCAATAAATAGGAATTTGGGCCACAATCATCCAGCCCAATAAAAATATACTCATGATTAAAAGTGATATTTGGGTCATAAAGTGTTAAATGAGTTTTGTTGGCTGTTTTAACTGATTTTTTATTGTGCTCCAAACATTTGTGATTTTTATATTAAGAAAAGTTCATTATTAGATGAGATTGTTGTTAGTAGTTATCCTTCCTGTTCAAGATAATAATGTCACTCAGACTTTTCAAGAATTTATAGATAAAGATTCTTATATGATTATTCAGAAATGAAGATCTTATAATCGTTACTAGACTTGAATCCTTGTCTTTGTGAGATATTGACCAACTTCTTAATCACATAATAATGTGTGTTTAGATTAGTGTTGGTAAATTGACTTGATTTTGTAGAATTGATTTTGAGTAAAAATGAGTTAACGTTAACGTAATTTATGTTTAAATAATTTTATCCTAAAATTGATTTTGATAAATGTTATTTGGATGATTAAAACCAAAATCACTTTTAAATGTATAATTACTAAAAAGGACATGAATATAATATTTTACTATAAGTATTATAAATTTTTTGGTTACAAGTATTATGTTTTTATTTCAATTTTATTTTAAATATATAAAAAAACACATTTATACTATTATAAAGAAATATATGTTATTTAAAAATTAATACTATTATATAAATCTTACAAATTAATAATATATTATTATATAAAAAGTTAAATAAATATTTGAGTTTAAAGTTTTATGTGTAAGCTCACATTTTTTTTACATATATGCTCTATATTTTAAGAATTTAATTTTTATACAATATCAATATAAGTGGAATATAATTAGATTAAAAATATGCATAAATTTTTATTAAAAATTCTCCTATACATAAAATTACTAAATTTTGCTTAATGATTCGACTCACATAATCCTTGTTAATCATTTCATACATACTATTATATTATTTTAAAAAAAGCTAAAAATATCTGAATTCCAACATATTCTTTTATTAATATCATTAACATACACTATAATATTTTGTTGATTTCCTAATTTATTAATTTTTCTAATATTCTCTTCTCCCCCCCCCCCTTCTTTTTGGGCTTCTTAAAAGATCTCTAGAAGGACCTAGACCTAGAGAATACCAAAACTAGAAATGAGTCTCTTTTTTCTTTTTTATTTAATTTCTTTGTTTTTGGTATTTATTTTTGGTTTAAGTTTTGGTTGGTTTTTGGTCAGGCAGAAAAATAAATCTCTTAAGCTACGTTTGGATAGTATACCATTCATAAGCCCATACTTTGGTGAAAGATATTGACCTTAATGATGCTATATGGGCTTTATTGATACGTTAACCCATATTTATAAGATTTATCCGAAATATAGTACACGTTGGGCTTCATTGTCACTACTATAATTAACTCTTTTTTGTCCATATAGCAATATATGGTTTTTTTCTGTCCAAATAAGAATACATGTTTGTTTTTTCTCCTTTCCTGGATATTATAAAAAAGTGTTTTTTCTTTTTTCTTTTTTAACCCCGGGAGTGTGGTTGAGTGGTAGGGGCTCATACTCCCTTAACCAAGTGTCGAGGGTTCGATCCTCACCTTGGGTATGGAAAAGCTTTAAAACTCCGGGCCAGTTGTCCCACCCTTTGAGGTGCCTACAAGCCAACGAGGGATTAGTCACTGTGGTCGACAGTGGATACCCCGGTCATGTACAAAAAAAAAATGTTTTTTTTTTCTTGATATAATGGAAGATCATAGACATCCCTGCCAATTGAGGTTGGAACAAAGGAAATGCTAAATATATATAGTACAATATCCTTTCACCTATTTTTCATCTCATTCAAATGTTAGCAACTTTGATGAATATGTTTGCAACTTGTCAACATATTAATCAAAGTTGTCAACATTTTGAATGGATGGAAATTAAAATGGATAGAGGGGAATAGCACTTCCTTGGAACAAAATAATGGATCGTGGTTGAAAAAGTATAGCCTCCCAAAGGATGCAGGTTCAATTTTCTCTCCAAAATCCTCAATTGGTAGACATTTCTTCATTGAAAATACCTACATTTAGGATTAACGTTGATGAATCATCTGAGTGGCCTCAATCGACTCAATTTAGAGAGGTGAATGTGTCTGGTATAGACCAAGCCTTGTAAGTCTCAATCACCCTATCTGGCTGGATCATCGGATCAGGATACTGACATCCTGTTCGCTGGTATTGGGTACTTCCCTTTCCTGGCATTATATTTTAATTTTATACATCATATAATAGCATCATATAATAGTAGCTCATCCCAAACAAAAATAATCCATCCTTTTCTAATAAGGGACTACTTCAGAATTTTCACGTTTATTAAGAATTTGATTGATTAATATTTAAATGAGAGAAATATTATATTGATAAAATTTACTACAACAGCCCTATATTATAACTCACTCACTCTCCTATTTACTACTATTCAATATTCTTACTCATGCACAAATAATACTTGTATCTATATATTTAATAAGGGTATAACATGAATTTTTTTAAGGATATCTTGAATTTTTAAAATGGATAGATATTAATAGAAATCTTAAAATTTCAAAGTGGATAATTATTAAATAAAGGAAGACATATTATTATTATTATTATTATTATTATTATTATTATTATTATTTACGTTTTGATTCTTTCTCCCAAAAGATGATTATGGCTCTCTTAGAACAATGGTCGTTATCTTTTATTTTTTTTCATATCGGTGATATCTAAATATAAATTTGCATATATAAAATAAAAAATCAGTGCCAACAAATTATGCACAACATATATAATTACTTAAAATATACAGTAAATATTATATATCGTGCACACCATATGCCACATGATGTGCACAACATATATCATATGTTGTAAATTAAAGAAAGATATGATGTTGAAATATGTGATATATATTGTGCATAACAAGTGATCATGATATATATATTGTTCACGACATGTGATATACGTTGTGCATGTTATATTATATATGTTGTGCACAACACATATTGACTGTTTTTGCTGATTTTTTTATGTGCACCAAATATTTGCCTAAATTTGCTGACTATGACATATATCTTCTTGAGCATTGCTATATACATAAATAAAAAAACAGTTAAAACAGCCAATATAATATATAATATGCATAATATGTATTATATAATATGCACAACATATATCATATATTATAAGAAAAGATAATGTTATCACATCTAATATATATTGTGCATAACATTTTATATATATTATACATTATATATAATATGAATTGTGCATGTTATATATTATATGATGAGATACATTATTTATTAGCTAACGAATTTTTCATTATCACAAAAACATTTGAGTACTTCTTTGAGGGAAAAAAGAATCTATTAGCCAGTGACTTTGTCATGGCCCATGAGCTTTTTGGTGCTTTTGAATGTGGTTGCATGTTCTTTTCATGCTTTCATATTAAAAAACGCCGAAAGTGGGGTATATCTGAAAATGGTTGGTTTAACTACCATATAAGTTTGGAAATTGCAACTTTCAAATTTTGATATTTCTAAATTCATGCATTTTATGATGATAAAGTTCTATTTACAAATAGATTCTCTCTTGTTACAATATTAATATAAAGTGGTGTTAGAATTCATAATGATGATCATTTTACTTTTTTTTTATATTAAAAATTAATATATTTGAAATGAAGAGAATAATTTTATCACATTTTAGTTATGCTTGTAGTAGCTCATAGCTTATTATTCACTCCTTTGTTTTGTTATTGGACTATTTACATTATATTCACTTTGTAGTTTATGTACTCGCTCTTATCATGAGATTCATTTTTCACAAAATCAGAAACTTGTTACACGAAATTGACTTAGCTAATTAGAGAAATATTTCTTTTATACCATAAAATATAATCTGTTACCGTATGTAATAATTTATTTTTTAAAATTAGAATCTAATTTTTAATATTATACATTAATTTAATATTTTAAAAATAATTATTACATATAGTGACTAATGATAGTTGATTCTGTGATTTATATATAGCATTATTCATTTAATTACATTGGTTGGTGTAGAAAAGTATGAGCTTAGCAAGAAGTTAAGTAATGAAAGGAAAACTATCTCTTTTCTTATCTTGATGAATAAAGTGTATGAGAACAAGACGAAGAGAAAAAAAAATAGAGATGACAAAATAAGAGAGAAAAAGAAAAAAAATGAAATTAAAAGGGTTGATGAGAAGAAATGAATCTGAATGAATGAATAGATATTTTACAACAATATATATATAATTATTTGATAGAGAAATTTTTTTCAATATTTTTAGTTAATAAATAGAATAATATTTTTAATTATAAAAATATATTGTTCAATATTTTTAGTTACTATACCCTCCCTATTCATTGCACGTTGGTTATTTGTCAGTACGGGTTTAGCTTATGATGTATTTGGAAACCCCGTCCAAATGAGTATTTTACGGAGAGACCACAAGAAATTTCATTAATAATTGGCTGTTTTGATCATTTGGAACAACTCGATGAATATAATAGATCTTTTTAGGAGGCTCCAATGACCATAGATAGGACCTATCCCATTTTTACAATATGATAGATGGTTGATTGTTCACGGACTAGCGGTACCTACCGTTTCTTTTTTGGGATCAAGAACAAAATGTCGAATTAAATCGCACCAATCTCCAGGTGTTATTACTAATTTTTGTACTTTGTTGTTTTATTTATTTTCAAATTATTTATTCAATTAATAGAAATTAATAGAAGAAAAAGGAAAATAATAAATACGTATTTGGAATTCTCTTATTACATTCAGAAGGATATTATTTTATAATTATCTATGACTGTTTAACTTTATTCTCTATTCTCTACCGATTCTCATAACTCAAACATATCAATTACCATTACATTACAACCTATTATTATGTATATAATATGAAAATTAAGATGATTATGCAAACTAAATTCGACTTCAAATTAATAATGGAGAAGTAGAACCCATTAAACCATTTAATCATGCAATCAAAAATGACGGTTTAATTAATTTAGGTACCGATCCACTGCGCAGAATCTTGATCATGAGAGGAAAAGTTCCCCAAAATAAATCATATGAACACTTTTAAACAAATCAATATATATCGTTAGTAATAATGAAGTATATATCTCATTCTTAGTAATTAAGGAAAGCTTAGGTTAATCATCATGATTTGTTGCGGCATGCTCCGTTTTACCCTACTTAATTATTGGTTATTTTTCTCATATCATTACGTACTCCAAATGATGGAAATTGGAAGCATTCCAAATTTATTTTCACCAATTTGATTCTGCCTACTACTCATGATGACTCTTTTTAAAATATTCTTAGATTAGTTACGTTTTCACAGCTAGCATAGATTAATTAGCTTAATTTATTACTTGATCGATCTTCCAGTATTGCTTAAGTTCAATACTTAGATTTTTCACGTTGGTGAGTGATTTGTGTAAGAACTTTGTCAAGCCTTTCATGAGTCTTAAGATTAAGATATGCTCTAAAGTCTTACCCTCACCATTAAAAAAATTGTACATTTTTAATATTAAATGTGTCAATAAAAGTATTGTCAATCAATGACCGTCAAAAATACTTAAAACTAGTTTATGAGTATTTTCAACAATTATTAATTATCAATGAATATAATTTATGACTATTTTCAATGACTAATGAATATTAATATATATTTTTTTGACAATGTTTCTATTAACATTTTTCTGACAGTTACATATTAAAAATAATTATTATTGTTGTTTAATCGGAGACTATTGGGATGAACTTTTCGCTCAACCTAAATTTTTTTATCATGAAAAAGGTTATGTGCTTATATAAGACATGTAAAATGTCAACATTTTTTATTCCATCCTTCCATGAAAATAATAATGTTTGAATTTTACGGGGAAGAATATTTTCTAAAAATAAGAAGATCAAATTATGCCTCCGAATTAAGCTTAAAATTTGAACAACCATTGATCACAATTGTCATACGGTGATTGATAGTCATCACACCATCAGACCAGATTATAAGTACTAATTAATTAGATAATAATGACAATATTACATGTCAATATATATATATATATATATATATATATATATAATTTCAATGAAAAACTCTTTATGTAGTATATAGTCAACTATTAGTAAACTTATTGAATGTTACTCTTTCTAATCCATTTTAAATATCTTTTTTCATTTTTTTAATTTGGTTCCTTTTATTTGTCTTTTTCATAATTTCAAGAAACATTATTTATCTTTTTTTTCATATTATAACCTTGTGTATCTTTACCTATTTGGAGGAGAGATAAATTATAATAAATGATGATATGAGATATTTTTGTCATTTTAATTATAATATTTAGATTTTTAATGAAATCCAATAATTATTTTAATTGAAGTGCATAACTGAAAAATTGCATTTAAAAGGACCCAAAGGAAGTATATATAAAGATATTGATTGTGTTTATTTAAAAATGTGAAATATTTTAATAATTGAGAGAATAAGAGACTAATTACTTTTAAATTATTTGGTAAGACTCATAGACAATAAAAATCATTGATTTAAGAATGACAATAACTCAACCTACTAGAGTGTAGACAACCCCCCCAAAAAAAAAAAAAATTGTACCGATCCGCTTATAGTTATAAAAAATAATTAATTAATACAAGATAGGGTAAAAAGTAACATTTTGTAATAACCTCATAGAAAAGAAAAAGTAGTTTTACAAAATTTCCAATGCATGATAATAGTTGCATTAGACATGAATTATTTTCACGGCGGTCAAGCTTTTGTAACTCTTTCTTTTTCTTCTCTCTCACTCTTTCTCAGACAAATAGACATCCCAAAATGATTTTGATTCCCACACATATAGACCAGATAGAAAGTATGATATTATAAAAAGAAATAAAGAAACAGTCAACTTAATACTAATGATATAATTACTCATAATTACAAGATTAGACATTTACATTAACTAATCATCATCACGATCTCTTTGTCACATAGAGAGATAGATGTCCTATAGTATCATAGAAAAAGTGAGCAATAACAAAGCAAAAAAAAAGATACACTAATGAGGCAGACAATAAAGCAAGCCCGTGATAGTAATAATCATAATAAAATAAAATAAAGTGATGGGCATGCATGCATTGCCCCTCATAGCCCTAATAATAATATATATTATATATGCACTCCATATGAGCTAATTTCATTAATAATTAATAAATTGTAAGCTAACATGCATCACAATTTTAATTAATTGTAGTACGATGAAACCACAATTGCGACCACAATATTGTTGTTGCAGAACGTAGAAACTGTTCATGCAACTTTTCGCATCGAAGTGCAATTGTAGCCGCAATTTTTCAAAATTACGGCTAACACGACCACAAGGATTGGCCCAAGTTGGCTTGATCAAGGACCATCATGTCGATGGCAAAAAGGGACTTGTTGGTGTGTGAAGAAGAGAGGGTCCTGCTTGATTGGCACAAATTCTGATCGGGTGATAATGAAGTAGTTGATGATGAAGGAGGAATAATTGATGGTTGGTGGTGATGGTGATTTGATGATGAGGGTGGTGGTGAGAATTGGCGCATTGATCTCATGTGCACAACTTCAGCTTGGGCTAATGCCAATTGGGTTTGGAGCTCATCAACTTGTTGCTGAAGAGAGGATATGGCACCAACACATCCATAAACAGGATCTCTCACTCGTGCATTCGCTTCATATACCATTGAGCTAACTGCATCACTTCTTTGGTGTTCAGGTAATTCCTGCCAATTTTCAGAGAGAGTGAGAGAAAACAATCATATAACCATAAAAGAACGTAAGGCAAATACTTCACGCACAACAAAATATAAGTCAAAACAGTTAATATGTTGTGCACAATATGTATAATATAAAATGCATAATGTATATCACATGTCATGCACAACAAATATCACATGTTATGCACAACATATATTATATGTTGCAACATATCATCTTTCTTTACAGCATGCGATATATGTTGTGCATATCATGTGATGATATGTATAACATGTAATATTCATTGTGTATTTTATATTATATATATTGTGCATAACTTATTGGCTATTTTGACTGGTTTTTTGTTGTACATGTATCTATGCTCAAAATCTAATTGATGTGAAAAGATTTATTGAATAAAAAGTGTATGATATACGATTTAGATATGAACATTTAATTTAAGTCTTAATTTTCGAATGCAAATATTAATAAGTCATTTTATTTATACAAAATATTTTTTGATCTTCATAAATATTATGTTCATCGTTGAATAGAATGTAGATCACATTCAAGTGGAACTTACGTTCAACCAATTGTACGTCGACGTGTAAGAAGAAAAAAATTCTTAAAAAAATCATTTTTTCTTTGATTATCATAATAAGTTATCTTGGAAAAACTTAAACCGATAAATAAAATATATGAATGATTAATATCGAACGGTTATATATATAGGTGCCTTTTAGAATACAGAAATGGGATGTTTAATTTCTTCATTGTCTAGCCATTCCAAAATTAAAGGGTCACAATAGTATTTTATTATATAAATAATGTAACTAAAAAACTGATAAAATCTTTAGAATAACAGAGCTAACTAATAATTAATCTTCAAGGATGGTCTATAAGTGGTGAGTTTTTGACCTAGGTGCATAGGCTACCTTTTTGTAATGTCTAGGGCTATGATTTTCATCGATCAAATTAAAGGGGTTGCTTGGATGTGATTAAACATATCATATTCTTAGTCAAAAAAGGAGCACCATTTATGACAAAGACAATAGTGCATGCTGAATTAATTTGATTAATTATTTTGGAGGGAAAAATTAAAGAAAAGTATGTAATATATAGTTGACTGTAGAAATATTATATAATATAATAAAGAGTATTGCTATTAGAAAAAAAGTCAAAATAATTAGATTGTGCATAATATATATATTATATAAAATACATAATATATATATTATATAAAATACATAATATATATATTATATATTATGCACATCGTATATCATATTATGTGTGTACAACATTTGTAAAAAATATTGTAACATGTGATAAATGTTATGCATAATATAAGTAATATATAATATGTACAACATATAATTGCGTATATTATATTATATACAGGGGCGAAGCCAGGAATTTTTCTTAGGGGTGGCCAATAAAGACGAAGCTAGATATTTTTTATATTTTATTTTTAATTAATAATTTTTTATTTGAGTTATTTGTTAAATTTAATCGTATTATTAAATCTTTTTATACTCTTAAATTTTTTTTACAAACATAACGTAAATGTATGATATTTGAGTTATATATTAAATAAAATTCAATAAAATATATACAAGAAAAAGAGTTTAATTAAGATGCACTAACGGTGTAAAAAATTTTACACTGTCAATCAATCACATTCACTGATTTGTGTGACTTTTTAGTTACTAGGTGGTTGAGTTAAAAACTTTTGTTGATATGTCAATTCATGATTGGATGTCTGTGCAAAATTATTTTATACTGACAGTGGATTGAAATTAAACATTAAAAAAATCGAAGAACTAAATATATATAATTTTTTTTATTGCACTAATAAAATTAAAAATTTCAGGGCGTCCATCGCCCCCTAATCTATAACCTAGCTTCGCCCCTGATTATATATATATATTGTGTATAATATATTCACTATTTTGATTGATTTTTTATATACATAGTATTAAGTATTAAGTATTTAACTATAATAACCATATATTGTACACAAATCATCATGTCTAAGAATTCAAACAAGCCATTTGAAATCTTGGTTCTGTAATAACGTGACCGAAAAGTAATTAATAACCATGCCCACAATTTTCTTCGATGTTTGCTTAGTATAAAATACGTACAAGAATACGTACTTGTCGGTGCTATATTAATATGCTAATTATACATGTCATAGTAAAAGAGTAAAAATGTTGCTAATATCATCATAATGTCATGCTTACAAGATAATTAGTTTAACTTAAAATATAACTAATTAAATTAATTACAAGATGAAATATCTTTATCTGGGGAATCAACATCACTTTTGGACATATATATGTATATATTATATATATTATACTAATTAAGGTGTCTCTATCAATCTAACCCTGATTTTTAAAGACAAAAAGGAAAAGTTGAGCATACTAAAACTTTTTCTTCTTTTTATATTTTTTTGATGAAATAAATAGCATATTGCACATACAAGGAGTCCAAGACTAACTAAAAAGACAATTAAGCGGTGGTCATAAAGGGACATGTTGAACAAATTGGTATACACATATAATTAACTTGTACAACAGAAATACATCCAATTAATATCCAACGTGTGTATATATATACCATATGTAATATGTATAATATGTTACATATAACACAGATTATGTATGATATATAACACACGTTAAATACTAATTGGATGTATTGTTATTGTACAAATAAGCATTATTGTATAATTAACCACCACTATCATAATAATAATGAAGCTAATAACATTTTTTTTAACTTTACCCTCTTCACACTAAGGCTTCAAGAAGTGGTAAAGCTAATTTATATTGTCCTGATCCCTTTTTTTTCCTCTTTATATGTGCTAATGAATCATCTGGTACCTTTTCTTTAACAAAGAATATTAATTAAGAATTGAGAATTATTTATTCAAAAGTGAGGATGTGGGGCCATCAACTGTAATTAACCACTATAACTGAAGTAAATGTGGAAAAACACAAAAGAAAGATACCCTTTTCACTTTTCTTGGACAACTACTTGCATTTAAAAAAAAAATCAAATAATTATTAACACATGGAACTACTAATTAGTAGACTTATTAGGATTGAAATTTTGCAACAGTTCAAGAAATTAGTGAATTTGAAGCATGTAGAAAGGGTAACCAATTCTTATAGAAGTGGGGTTAGTATATGTTTTCTAGTCTTAACAAAAACAATATGTTCCAATTCAAGATAAAAATTATGGGATATATATGGAAATCTGTTTCCAAACTCTTCTCTCAAATCCTACATATATATATATTTTTATAATTGAATAAAGTTTGACCTTATAATAACAGGGAAGCAAAGAGGAATATATTAATTCCTCATAGTACAACAATTGAAACCACAAAACTTACAAATACCCTAGACTTCTATATTATTTATATTGTTTTAATTAGCCTTAGATCCTATATATACATCTCTTTTATTGTCCTACTATCTATTATATACATTTGTCATCTAAAAAATAAGCATATATATATATATATATATATATAATCAACTATGTAAACATTATTAGTACTGTCTTTAAGTGGAAAATGTGTATAGTGAGACAAAAAAGGAAGATAGAATCTAGCAATAGGGAGCATATTTTCATAGGAAATTAAATTGTCTGCTTATGAGCATTATGCAACAAGATGCATGAATCCATATCTTAGTTTTTAATTACTTCAAGTGGATCAATTGCATGAAAACAAGTATTAATTAATTCTAGGTAGCTATAACTAACTATTTCCTTTGAGAGTGAAATATATCTATAAAACACTGATGATAAATCTCATTATTCTCTCAAGTCTAGCACAATAATGATTTAATTACTATCACCAATCAAGCTAGATTCATTATACAGTTTGAGAAGAAATTAAATTAACTAGATGCATTCTTTTCTTTTAGGCAATTTTTTTTTATTTTCTTAGAATATCATAATTCTACTAACATTAATTAGTTGAGGAGTTTTCTAGAGTAAAAAATGTCCAAAAGCACCTTGCACCATATATATTTATACAATAATACTGATCGTACTACGTCCAACTATTATCCAACGTGTGCTATACATGACATGAAATATGTGCTACATATAACTAAGCAATGATGATAAAAAATTGTTCTAATATATAATAATTTTCATGAAAATGACATCAAATAGACAAGGATAAATATATATATATATATATATATATATATATATATATATATAGAATTAACTAGAAGGGTTGATGAGAATAATTAAAAGAACCTGTAACATCTTGTTGACATTGCTAGCCCCAAAAACTTTATGAACACTACCAAATTTGTGAGGCTCATCAGCAGGGAAATAAGGAGCAAACACACAATCCTTTGCACATCTCCTTCTAAGAAGCTTGCATGCTGCACATGGTGACATTGCACCTTGTTTTCTACCACCCTCCTTCATTTTCCCTTCCCAATATAATTTTGGAACAATTAATTAATTAATTGCTCAATGTACTACAAATTAACCCTTTAATAAGCTACTTTACTAGCTTATTATGAAAATTAAGAAGAAAAAAAGGGAGTAAGGAATTAATAATTAGGATCTTTTAATGTGAAACAGGGGAATTCAGGGTATGTAGTAGCTAGATAGATGATGGGGGCTTGAAAATGAAGAAAGAAGAAAAACAAAAAAGAGAGTGAGAAGTTTGAAAGAGGGGAGAGGGTGGAATTAAGAAGGGGTTGATGAGGGTGATGATGTTATATAGAGACGTTTATGTGACAGCAAATCTTAAAGGGACCCACAAAAGAAGAGCCTCTAGATTTTGCTGGACAAAACCATCCTTGTTGATAAGATCTTTTGCCCCCACCCTCCATATTATTTTTTGTCTCAATATTTAATTTGTTCTCTTTAATTTTATCCTCTCCATTTTTTTCTTCTTCTTTCACGTATCTATGATTTTAAATTGTCATTCATAATAAATCGCACTTGTGATTACCATATTATAATGAGAAATATTATATCAATAATGTTAGTCATATATCATAAATACATTTAACTAGTATCCAATGTGTGTTATATATAATATGAAACGTGTTATATATATATATATATATGTATGCGTGTTATACAAATAGCACATATTCCATATTATGTATACCACATGTTAGATACTAATTGAACGTATTTATGTTGTACGATAAATATTATTGAATATTATATTGATATCTGAAATTTAATATTTATGAGACATTCATCTTAATCAACGATAATAGATAAGAAGAGGTAGAAAATTTAGGTAGGAATCACATACATCATAAATAAAGGGTGAGAAATTGAATATCGACATAGTACAAAATTATTGTTGATGTATTAATTAATAGTATTTTACTATTACAATTAGGGGTGTCTTGTACAATTGCATCACAACAACAATTCCTCTTGTGTCATCGATATTTTCTCACAATTTTTTTGTCTATACAACACGATCACAGTTAAAAACTTTGCACATAATTATGTCTATATATAACCTGCACCCTTGTTGATATGGCTTCATATAGTTAGAGTGTAATTCCATTGAATTCATTAGAGGATTCAACTCTCCAATCATTTTATTAAAAGGAATACTACGTATATATCAAAAAAAATTGTACAATACTTTTATAACATATACTCAATGATCATACTATTGGACTTTAATATGAGTTCATTAATTGTATTATCCAAACAGTAATAATCTAACAATGAAAAAGAATATTGTATAAGTATTGTACAACTTTTTATTAATTATATACCAATAATTTTACTTTTATTAATTAATTTTATTTCGAGATCAGAACAATTATTGATAGAAACTGTGGTGACAATCAACTACAATATATAGTACTTCTTCTTTAAGGAGCCTTTGAGAATAATTATTTGTCTTTTTATTAATATTAATGTATTTAGACATTTTAGTGACTAAATATATATATTTTTTTAAAAAGAGACAGTTAAGATTCTACATAGCTAGGTAACATACATGTTATTGGTGGTGCTTTTTCTCTTTTAATTTGATCTAAAAAGCAACAGGGTAGTTGTTTGTTTCTAGGATCTATCTTTACAAGATTTATAGGGTATTAGGTTAGTTTGTTACTTTTTAGTAGTATGCTAAAGAACCTCACAGAAACAAATAAGTTAAAGAGAATATATTACTTAGATGCTAGTCTAATTACCGGGAGATCAAAATCACTTATCTAAAGTCTTAAAATTATAAATTTATTGGTCCTCCTTACTTAATTTATTCTTAATTAATCTAGCTAGACTTTATCTCTCACATTTAAAATCTCAAAAAACTTATGTGAAAAAACAATCATCACTTACTATATGGTATTGAAAGTGATGATATATAAATTTTGTATACAATTATTGTTATGTCATTGTTGAATACATCAAAATTATTGTAATTCATGGCATCTAGTACATATTTTTATTTTATCAAAAATTTCCTTGTCTGGATTTTCCATCCCATCCACCTGACTATGATACCCACCTACTCTTTATCTTTGATAGCTCGGATTAATTATTGAATCTCTTCTTAAGCATTAATTATAGAACTCAAGGTTGAGAGGTTTATTATCAATTTGATGGATTTTCTATTGACCGGTCCAAACTAGCCTCATATCACATAGGGAAATCGTCTTTCTATTCGATATTTATAACAAAAAATACGATTTTAACATTTATTTTTATATACTTTATATTGATATTTATTTTATCATTTTTAAATTTTAATGTGATAGATTCTCACTATAACATTTTATCGATCATTTAGGTAGTGTTTGTTTTCAGTGACTCTGGAGCCAAAATCAAATGAGTCATGAAATCAGTGTCACAGGAGTAAGAATCATAGTGACTCCAAAATTTACTCCGAACACATTCTCACATATTTGTACCTTTCTTCCAGCACACAGTGACTCCCTTCAACAGACAGTGACTCCAAAATTGGAGTGAATAAAAAATTGACAATTTTGTTCACTGGATCACTGTGACTCTGTTCACTGGATCACTGTGACTCTGTTCACTGAGTCACTGTGACTCTCGCATCAAACACTTGACAAAGTCAACCCAGAGTCAGAGAAAACAAACGCAACATTATTGATCATGGTGGATATCTAATAAACATTCAGTTATATTAATCTATATAACATTTATCTTATTATAAATACTATAGCATAAAAAAAGGTTTGGGCTAGTTCACCAGAATCCTATAAAACCCTAAACCCAAATACTTATTAAACCTTCCATTCAATTCTATCTCTATAACACTCCTTGTATTCTTGATTATTAATTTTGTTGTGAGACTAATATTCTTTGTTCAAAGAAGCTAGGCTACTCCGCAAATGTTCAATTTGTTGAAGCTCAAATTACTGGTTTTCAACTTTTTTATCATTTAATCAGAACCTTTCTTTTATATGATGTTTCAAATAGTGGAGGTAAAAGGTCAATTATATATGTTCAAATACGTACTATTGTAATAATAGATGATTGGATAATTAAGCATGTAATATTTTTTATATCACCAATGCATTAGTTTGAATTAAATCCAATTTTAAATTATCATTCAATAAAATTTGAATTATAAATTATTTGGAATACTAAATAAATTATTTCAAGTGTACCCATTTACTTTAATTATTAGCAGGTCTAGACTATGAAGCTGACACACATCACTCAACAATTTGTGAATCATCATGACCTACATGTTTGCATTGCATTGATTTAATCGACCAATCTTTGATGATAAAAATGGCTGATTCTGTTTAGTAATTAAAATAAATACAAGAAGTGATTTTTGGACTCAACATTTTTTATCCTCTATATCAATGAACATTATTCATTGATTGTTAAATGAAATGTGAGTTATTTTTAAATGAAAATTATACTTCATCTAATAATAGTAGATAAAATATTATTCCTATAAAAAAAGTTTGGTATATATAACCCAATAATAAGTACCGTAGAGTGCTTGAAAACAATATAATGGCATTCTTCGATCCCTATATATAAATAATAAGTTTCATTTCCATCATGTATGTTAATGAAATGGACAAATCTTTATTATGAGTAATAATAACTATATAACCTGCTGCCGCCAGAAATATCTATATATATGGTACCATTAGCCGTAATAGAAAAAATTAAAATTGAAATGAAGGAAAAAAGAATAAGGGGAAGCACATGCACCGAATCAACATAGATATTGCTTGAACAAATACATTAATATATATACTTATAATACCATTAATAATTAAGTGGTAGACAAGTAGGACCATGATGATACTTAATTACCCATGACAAAGACTGATTAGAATGTTAACTAAGTTCATTTATATATTTCCATGTAATGAAATCTTAACCACATGAAAATATGTGAGGTATAGGATATGATCATGTCATGGATTTTCATTATTTTCTCTAATTTATATATAATAATATGATGATGTTTCTTTTACCTCTCTTTACAAGGGATTAAGATGGATATGTTTCTTTATATAATTTTGTATTCCTTTTTTTCTTGCTTAACTTGATCCTTAAGCTACATTGTTGGGTCTAATATCCACCTTTGTCCTTAAATTCGTGTACTTTATATTTTTCTAGTGATTGAGTTGTGAGATCTTGACACAGCAAGCTTTAATTTAAAAGCAGAGAATGTCCCAACAAGAGAGAAAAGAAACTAGCTAGCTAGGTTCAAATACTAACCTCCAAGTAATAGTAACAAATTTAAATAATGAATCAAATAATTTTCCAAAAGTTTGACAGCAATTAGCAATTATGTATGTATGCTTGGTAATTTAATTATTATCAACTGACTTTAATTTTAATTAATTAATTAATTAATTGGAGACAAGTTACATCATGGCATAAGTATATATATATATATATATGTGCACCATTATTTAGATCAATATAAATATATAATTGTCGTATAATTTATATTATTAAATTGCGTATCAATGCCATCATCATGCACCACTACACCAAAATTGAAGATACGCTACCAAATCAAAGGATCTTTGTCATTGAATGGTGTACACATGAACACAAATAAAATAAGGAATTATTGGAGGGTCGATCGAGTATATTTATACCAATAAATAAATTAAATATATATACCAAAACTACTTAGTTAAAAGTAAAACAAATTAAAGTTAATTAATCATACTTTTGTCTGTGTTTAGTGAAATGGAATAATGCAGAAAATCTTAACGTGGATGAAATCTGAAGAAAGCTCTTGTTAATTAATGAGGTGTAACCCCACCATGAAAATTCGTTTGTTCATTGACTTTATTAGCCAAATCTTGTAGCCAACTTAATTAATTAATTTATATTGATTATTTTCAATATATAATTGTCGAAAAATATTGATAAAAGTATTGTCAAAAAAAGATATATTGATATTTGTTGGTCGTTGAAAATAGTCATAAATTTTTCTTTGACAATTAACAGCTGTATGTTGAAAATACTCATAAACTAGTTTTAAGTATTTTCAAAGGTCACTAATTGTCAATATTACTTTTATTGACATATTTAATGTTGAAAATACTCATTTTTCTAGTAGTATAATGCATAATAAAAAAAACAAGTCAGAATAGTCAATAGATTATGCACAATATATAATAATACGCACAACATATATGACATGTTGTGCATAATATATATCACATGTTATAACATGTAATATATGTTATATATATTGTAACATATAATATATATTATACACATTATATAATATTTATTATGCATAAAATACTTACTTTTTTTTTTTTTTACTGTTTTTTATTTCATATTAATTTATTATCATCAATATTTGATATACCAAGTCAAATCATAGACACGTACGTACCATTGTGGTTTGCACGTGCAATTGTACACGTGCGCAGTTGATGAACAAACGTTAATCAACCAACTCATGGTATACTTAATTAGGGTATGTTTGGAAATCTAAAATATGCGAACATGTTAAGATTTTGAAACTATATTGTATTTGGTATATATAGTTTATACTTCTTTTGTAATCATAAGAAATCATATATTTTTTTATTCGAAAAGGTGGAATTTAAAAATAATTGGTATTAATAATTTAATTATAAATTTAAATAATTATTAAGTATGGCATTAATTTTAATAATATTATTACAATACTCATTATGTAAAATGTATTTTGATTAGACTTTATTTATATTAATATTTATTTAGATGTTTATAATAACTATGTTCTAATTTAATAAAATATGTTACCAAAAAAATAATTTAAGAAACTATAATAATAAGATTAATAAAATTATATCAAAACTATACAACATATTAGTCGAACAGCCCGTTAATGACCTATTGTATTAATTTTTCTTATCATAACTAATAATACAACAAGTCAAATATGTTCCTATTTAATTTTAATAAGTAGAAGTAGATTATTGAATCTATATGTCCAATTGGCTAATTGTAATCACAATTATTTTTAAATAAACTTACATTATTTGATTGTGAATGATTGAACATCCCTAACAAATTTTTTGAGGTGATCGATTAATAGAATTGACGCGACAATTATCTAGTTCTTAAATACTAATTACCAGCTTAATCATGTTTGCTAATATATATTAGTCTTAATTAAGTACCATTGTACCAACCACTCTTTTTGATCATTTGTTGGTTACTTGGAATCAATGCTTTTAAGTCGATGACGATGATAAGTTTGATTTTGATCTTTGTTTGTTTTTTCTTTTATTTATTTTTTTATATATAAATTGTCAGCATTCACTTTCTTTCCTGCAAATTATTAGAAACTTTTCTCATCTCAGCTGAGTTGGATTTCGTGAATAGTTTTTAATTATTGCTTTTTTTTTTGTGAACCACTTGGTCTAGTTTATTCAGATTGAACAATGCTATAGCTATATATAGACTCTTTAATTAGGAAGAAGAGGAATATTATTATTGGAAAACTAATCATGGTTTGATTAGTTAGGTCTCAAATTCTTTAATTATATGAAGGATGAGAAATTAAATCCTGAAGTCGACATAATTGGAAGGAGAGTATCGTTTATAACTTTATTTTTAGGCTGATGTGCTTATTTATCCACTATTTTAGAGTATAAAAAAAATATTATTGGAGCGACTTGCATATTGATTTCATTCTAAATGTTGTATTAGATTAGATACAAAATTTATTCATCTTTATTTAACTAATTTTTAATAATTATATATGTTCATGTTTATATACAGGGACTTAATAATTAGCTGGAAACAACACCGGCTAATTGACTTTATGCCATCAATATTCTTTTGCTAGAAATTCAATATTGTTACCTAGCTATTAATTATTATTTTATGTCATTTTTTAAAAATTGTGATTATATTGGAAAGTACTTAATTAGTACGTAGTACGACATACTTTATAATCGTCATGGGTTAATGAAACATGTGCCCTTGCTTCTATATTATTAAGTGTAGGTTACGTTTTTCTATATTGCTTCTAAATAATAATGTTTGGTGTATACGTACGTGTGCTATACAAATTACACATATTTTATATTATGTATAACATATGTTGAATATTTTTGTACGTATTTCTGTTGTACGACAAATATTATTGTTTAATAAAATTGAATATAATGGATAAAATTGTTGAAGAACAGAAAACTAAATGTCTATACAAGATAGAACATATTGAATAATGTTAAAATATCACCGGCGATAATTATAGGAGGTCTCACGTTAAACTAACACCACAAATTGCAATTAGATAGACTAAATTATCTATGCACTCATTATTTGAATGTTTTAACGATTCGAGCATGTTATGGTGGTAATATTGTTGTTAGTTTGTCTTCAACAGTCTCATTGTAGTGGAAATTACGATCATATATATGATGATGTCGAAGAATATAGTTCTTAGGTACACTGAGAATAAGAAATTATTTATTTACTATACAGTATTCGTTATATAACACATCATTCAAAAAGGTAGTCATTAATAGGAAGGAATGAGATTAATCAATAATGTTTGACGTACAACAGAAATACGTTCAACTTATATCTAACGTATAGCACACATCCTGTAATAACATGGATAACACACGTTAGATACAAGTTGGACGTAAACATGGAGATGAAGTGATGCACACCAACTAAATCTAACGTCTCTTACTCAACTCACCTAAGAATCTTTCAATGATGTCATGTTAGTGGCATTTTTTCTACAATTTTTTTCTTCTTCATTAGAGTGCAACTTGAAGGTCCTGCACTGCAACCTTGTCCACAAATATATAATTTAAAATTAAAACCATGATTGAGAGTATTTTGTTTCTTCTTGATTATTGGACCTAATTAACATAACATATATGTTAAAGAGTGGGAAAAAACAACAGTTAAGTGCAACGAAAATTAATCCAACATGACCTACGTACCCAAACAAACAAAGCCTACCTAAGTCCTAAGGTCTTAGCTAGTGTCTATCAATAAACAACAAACTCATTACAAATTAATTAAATACCAACACAACACAACACACAATAACCACAGTTAACAAATTAAACTGGTCAGGAATTAATATATATACTCCAACCATATATATATATATATGCATAAAACACCTGTGGTACGTAGTATATATATAACACGACCATCGACATGTTCGACTCGATCAGCATCAAGACAGAAAGCTTAACCAATTATTGTCATCGACATAATTCTAAAGGTATGTCGCCATCATCTCATTGAAAACATCAATGTTATAATTCTAAAGGTTAAGAGATACAAATATACAATATATCGCAAAAGACTAATTTGTTGAGGAAAAAATGTCACCTAATTAAAGCTACGATTGTTTTGCTACGATACATATAAATCAATGACAAGACATACAATAAGGTACATAAATTTTTTATTGTTAAAAAATGAGGATAGGATTGGTATAAAAAATTTACTAAATAAAGTTTTCGTATTTGTACGTGTATTTGTGTTTCTATTCTTTTTGGTTGCGTTTGGTAAGAGTGACCCGGAGCAGAGGCATTGGAGCCACTAAATGGCAATGACACTGGGGGCACAAATATTATGTCTAATGTCTTTGTTCATTGTTCGGTGAAAATAAGCAGACGATTTACAGAATATTTTAAGTAAACAAAATTACTCCTAATCGGACATGGTGGTGACTAATGACGGCTCATCAGTGTACAGTAGGCGGTGGGCGACGGAGGTGGGCAACGGTGGTGGCCAGCGGAGGTTGTTTAATTATTTTATCAGATGAATTAAGACAATATTGATCAAATTTAATTACTGAAAGTTCGAATTGTTCTTAGCTAGTTCAATGTATTTAGTTCCGATTTTGTTTAATTACATCATTGTTCGTACATGACAGCTACTACTTAATTATTAATGATTGAAAGAAACGCATGTTATATATTATTTAAAATAAAAAAGACTCTAATTTACTACTAGAGAACTATTATTAATTAACAATCAAGAACATGTCGTGGATCAGTAGAACTATGCCTGAAGTGACAAAAGATGAAGAACAATAATATTTCTAAATTCTAATCTTAATGAATTACTTCTTCTAGAACTGTCCAAAACTAATTAATCAGTGTGATGGCTAAGTGTTAAGCGCGTACAAACTAACCTATCACTGAAATAGCTAGCTTGTTGTTGGAAGAATGGTGAAGTAACTTCTTTTGTATTTATGCATTAAGGCTCAAGCATATATGTTTCACTGCATGCCAACTATCATGACACTTACATCCCGATGGAGACTACTTCAGCTTATGCATGCTCTTTCTAGCTAGCCAAGTGCTATACATATATAGCACACATTACGTCTTATGTATAACATACGTTGAGTGCTTGTTGGATGTATTTCTGTTGTACGACGAATATTATTGTATAATATATCAATAATGTTTGTCGTACAACAGAAATACGTCCAACGAGCATCCAACGTGTGCTATACATAAGATAAGACGTAATGTGTGCTATATGTATAGCACACGTACATATAGCACACATTACGTCTTATATACAACACACGTTAGATACTCGTTGAACGTATTTCTATTGTACGACGAATATTATTGTATAATATATGAGATATGCTATTCGTATATATCTTTTTACCATACATCGAATCGTATACTCATACATTTACTCATAAAAGTAACAAAAACTTATCATTTAATCTTTCTTCATCTTTTCTTTTTCATTTTCCCTCACAAAAAGCAAAGGGTGGATTGGTGTATGATATTTTCATATGTACAAGGATCATATTTTCCATAATATATATATTGTGAATAGGCACTACTCCTTAAATATTTTCCATGTGTTCTTTCACATTGGAAAGGGAATTAAGTGGTTGTAGGATTTTGTGACCTTGATGCAATCTATTGCAACTAGTAGTGATTCTTATATGGTCACATAATGTGCATACGGTTGATATTATTTGATTTATAGGAATAGAGATCACATTGCACGCAATTGTATTTATGGCAATATTAAGACCACATCCACAATTTGAATGCAAATACTAATATCTTAAAAATTCTTAGATTCTTATTTTCTTATTATTAGCTTTATTTGACCATCACTCTTAAAATTCAATGAATTTAATCATTCAACACTCAAGAAGTCCATCATAGATATAACTTCTCAAATTAAGCTAAATGTAATAATGTAATATGATAATTGTAGTATATATATATATATATATATATATTGTAGTTTGGAGTGAGAGAAAATTCTGAAATAAAGTACAATAAGAAGTAACAAATTGGAATGGAAATTTGTAGGTAGCTAGACGTGACCAATTAAGGGTCATGAGTCCATGGGCTAGAGGGAGAGAGAGGGATGGAGGGTCATAATCACATACAATATGGAAAACTTTTGTATTGTCTGTACGATCACCGGTTGGTTCTCATGTCCTTGTCCACCGAAAGCTTTTGCACAAAACACATCCAAACGTACCTCTTTGTGCTGCTTTCCAAACTGGCGATTTTGCTCACTTGATTAATCTTTTCTTCAAGTAGATAGGTATTATGTATTAGGTTTATTCATATATTTTCGGGTTAATTATAATCACATCTTAGCAAAAGCTAAGTACATAGTGATGACAATGGGTGGGTTTTATCTCAAGAAAATAATAGAAAAAAATAAGTTAAAAGAAAAAAATTAAGTAATAAAAATAATAGGACCTATATATTTTATAAGTGAAATGTCTAAATATTTAAAAATGATAATTGTTCAAATAATACTACTATATTTTTTAAGCGAAGCTTTAATTTGTTTTCAGATTAGTTAAGAATTTGCGCAGGTGTATAAGAAACATATCTGCCACAATTTTAAAGCTGAGATAACTAACTCTAATTCTAACAAGAATTCAACTTAGCTTAAATAATTAAGCTTTCCTTTCTTTTAGGCTAAACCCTAAATAATATTCACAGAAATGTAATTGAGAACCAAATGCATGATATAGTTTATTTTTGGAAAAGTTCAATAAGATCCCGAACAAACTAAATATAAAAATGTTGCATTCCTGGAAAGTGATTCCCAAAAATGTGCATATATATTCCTGAGAAAAAATCTATCCGTAAACCAAACTATATAATATTTCTAGGAAGGTTAATATACAAATTGAAAATGAGAATGTAATTTTCTCATAAAATATTTCCAAAATTTTTAAACATTTCCACCAACCTAACAACCTCTAACAATAATGTTGTGAAGTCTCCACAAATTTTGTGGCTGAAAATTAAAAATAGATATGTATGGTTGATATACGTATAGCATTTGAATACTTGTTGATGTGATGATGAAGTTGGACGAACGCATGCTTTAATTTTGACGGTCAATTGAATTTTTATTTTTTGTTTTGGACACTTTTCCCGGCAAAAGTTAGAAAGGATATACAAATAAGCTACTATGTAGCTATCCATAAAGCTAATGCCATATTGTTTTTTTTCTTTTTCTTATGGGATACGTTACTTGTGATTCTCTGAATTTGTCTTTTGCACCTTCACACATTTGACCATAGAAAAAAAATGAAAAGAAAAGAAAAGAAATGAATTGAGATAAAAAAGAAAAAAGCAAATTACAGTTCAAACAAGAAAAGAGAATGCATGGAATTTCTAAAAGGCATGAATAACTAATCCCCAGGTATATATAAGGGTCGATTGGGTAAATTAAATGATGATATAATAATCAATTTGTCACATCAATCAAGATCTATATATAAATAAGCATTATTGATAATAATAATACAATAAAAATGTGTAAAATCGTTCTCATGATAAATCCTTTTTCTGTTATTTTCATCATATTTCAAAGATACGTACGTAACTTATTGGCTTTGGATAAGTGATGAAAGAATAGGTTGTTGTCAACGTTTCTCCACAAAAAAAAAATTGTTGAATTCAGGTAAACATATAAATAATATCATATATATATATAACATATTTTTCAAATTTCAAATCAAAAGAAGGAAAAATAATACAAATGGATGCATAAATGTATGATACGAAATGCATTTTTTGTATTTAATTTTAATATACTTTCAATATAATAAAGTTTTTATAATATTAATTTATTATTACAAATTTATTTTTTAAGTAATTATATTCAAAGTCAGATATATTTAACAAAGTTATAATATAAAACTATACTTACAATACTTCAAACATTGAGTCTTTTACAAGTGCAAGATATATCATAGCATTAATCCATTCATTTTAGTAACATCAGCTAGTTGAAGAAACAATTAGAAGGGATTATTTGCGAGTTGAACACAGTCTCCAAATAAGTTGTATCGAATGGAATACAATTGCATTTTTCTTTTGCATCAATTATCACTTCTTTTGGTCTTTTTTTTTTCTTAGAAATGCCAGTAAGAGGAGGCACCCCAATACCGATGGTAGGATTCTCGTGCCCTAAATCAGAGGTCCAACCAGTAAGAAGTCAGTGGATATATATCATACTTGGCCCTAGCTTCTCCCGCACTAGATTCATCCTAAGTCACTCCGAGAATTCATTTGGATGTCTCGAGAGTGGTAGCTAATCTTCCTACAAAAAATTACTACTTACGGAGGATTTTGCAATTTGGGAGAATAGAATCCAACTTATGGACTGTGTTTTAGACTCCTTATCCCAACAACCATCGTTTGGTGATTTCTAGTCAATTTTATGTGACTCAATAAATTGTACCCTTTATAGTTTATACTGTAGCAGCAATATGCTGAGGCCCTCATCTTAATTTTCCAATATGTACTAGCCTTTTATGTTTTTGTCAAAATATGGAATTAACTTCATTGGGCTTCATTTTCAGAAGCTTTTGAGAGGGTCAATATTGAGCTGGATCAACCTTGATATTTTGTTTAATTCAGCCCAAAGGGCCTAATCTCAGGCCCAAAACAAAACTAAATTATTATAATTCAAAATAATTGTCCAACTTTTGACCAAAAAAGACTAACTTTCAACCTCTGACCAAAAACATGGTTACCTTTTAACCAAAAAATCAAAAGAACTAAAACATAAAATAACTGATTTTAAACTAACTTAAAAAACCACTGGACCTTGACCCAAAAAGAAATGAATTAGTCTGAATGAATGAGATAGACCTAATAAGTTCCAACTAGATATTACCGGGAAAAAAAAAAGTTCCAACTAGAGATTGAGAGAGAGGATGTTGAATTTTTTTAGATGGTTGAAAATTTATTAAATTAAATAATACTTGAATATTTTTCGTTATTTGTACGTGGACCATTCCCTATAGATATTTTGTTTGCTGAGTAGAATAAATCACCAACTGTAGTGTTCACTTTCATGCCTCTTCGTACTATTTAGTCATAAACCATTACATGTTGATTTCAATGTTTAATTAAATATTTAGTCATAAATTTAATTTTAATAACGTATAAAATGATAGTTTAAGAAAATTCTATCTAATTAAATATCTCATTTTTGTCTTATTTGTCAAATAATGGGATAGAAATTAAATTCTTTTACACTCATAATATTAAAAATAAATATTTTTAATTATTATTATTCAACAATACAGGATGCCTATATAGAATAATACATAGTCTAACTTATTAAAAACAAAGTAGATAATAGACTAAGTTCCTTAAATAGTCAGTACATGATTCAATTTCAGATAGTATGTAAAAAAAAATCTTATGATTAAAGGTTTACTTATTATGCAAGTTCTCACATCGAAAAGATTGACTATTTAGTTTATGAATAGAATATTTAGATGTTAAAAATAAAATTGGATACCCAATTAGCATTATTGTTTTATTAATACCTTTACCTTCTTCATAGCCATGAACATTGCCTTTATGCAAATTAAATAATATAACATAATCTTCTTCCATCACTCATATAGATGTACCTACTACCCAAACTATAAATACAAACAAGCCCCTTAGCATTAAAATCACATAAATTTTCACTCCATCATCAAATCCTCTAACACACAAATACAATCAAACACAATAATTTTCTATGGCTCCAACAAGTTTCATCAACAATTCAACAAATTCATTATATGACTTTGTTGTAAGAGATGGAAATGGTGTAAAAGGCCTAGTAGACTCAGGCATATCAGAGGTACCAGATAGGTACATACAACCCCAAAATGAAAGAATCAACATCAACAACAAACTCATCTCATCACAAATGACACAAAATAACAATTTCCCTCCAATAATTGATTTGTCAAAGCTAAATGGACAAGATCACAAGAAAGTGGTGGATGAGATTGTTAAGGCTTCAGAGACACTTGGATTCTTTCAGGTAGTGAATCATGGTGTTCCTCTGGAGTTGTTGGAGTCACTTAAAGAGTCAGCACACAAATTCTTCAACTTGGAAGCAGAGGAGAAAGCTGTTTATTGCTCAGGGGTGAGTCTAAGCACAAAGGTGAAGTATGGTACTAGCTTTGTTCCTCAGAAAGAGAAGGCTTTGGAATGGAAAGATTATATCAGTATGGTGTATAGCTCTGATGAAGATGCTCTGAAATTTTGGCCTAATCAATGCAAGTAAGTATGATTCTTCAATGTTGCGGCCTTTTTTTCTTCTCATGTATTAACTCTTATAAACTTAAATATGTAATTTCTTCTCATGTAATCTCTCACTGAAATTGATTCATTTTACTAACAAGTGTTAGTAAGAATAATTGTATGTACAGTAAAAATAGAATTATTACTTTGAAAATATATATTTTCATATTTTTAATTCAAAAGGTCCACCATCATATTTTAAATTTCATTAAAATTTATTATTTTAAGTATTCTTATAATAATTATTTTCAGGTAGGATATCAAAGTAGACGGTCCATTCTACTTTGACGGTCTGAAAAATTAGGTCTAACTTGCATTAGAGCGGATTGACAGACTAGTCCACTTTTTATATTTTAGATAAATTTATATATAAAATTTAATTTTTAATATAAAAGAAAAATTGCTTTTTAGAGGTGTGTACAAGGGTAGTTGTGTTTGGACCTATTGAAACTAAAAAAACATAAATGGGGTGTGTGGGGGAATTGGATTAGGCCTATTAGGATAAAAATAAATAAATAGAATGTTTGGTCTAGGAAAAAATGAGTTTATTTTTTAAAAAAAAAATAATAAAGCAGGTTAAGCGGACTAAATGGACTTTCAAGATTTAGTGGTCTCAATTTTCAAACTCAGCCTGCCAAATTTGACGGCTAAATGAGCTGGTCTAGTCCGCAAAACCCATTTTAACATCTTATAACTCTCATATGAAAGTGTGACTTGAGAACTACTTTTAAGCAAAAACCTTTGTGTTTTATCTTCATATTTTCTAAAACAGCATTAATCCTACGTTTCGTTTTCTTGTGTGTGTATATATGTATATATATAATATTAGGGAAGTGGCACTTGAGTACTTGAAGTTATCATCGAAGATGGTAAGGGACATAGTGGAAATCTTGATAGTGAACCTTGGAGTGGAAGCAGAGGAATCAAAAATAGAGAGTCTAATTGGGATGAAAATGGTAAACATGAACTACTACCCTGCATGCCCAAATCCAGAGCTCACAGTTGGTGTAGGCCGCCACTCAGACATGGGAACTATCACTGTGCTTCTCCAAGATGGCATTGGTGGATTATATGTCAAACTCGAACAAGAAGAATCTAATAATAATGATGGAAGTGGAAATGGAATGTGGTTGGAAATTCCACCAGTTCCTGGAGCTCTAGTCATCAACATTGGTGATGCTATACAGGTTTGGTAACTATCTTGAAATTATTCTGAGATTATGCAGTAAATCATCAAATTTACCCCATTTTTTTTTGGTAAATGTACAACAATTATACATCTAACTAGTATCAAACGTGTGTTATGTATCATACATAATGTGTGCCATACGTAGTGTTTGTTACGTATGACACACATTACATATAACACATAGCATACGTTGAATACTAGTTTGATGTATTTCGGTTGTATAACAAACATTTCCCATTTTTTTATTAGCACTCAATGACTCAAATTTTATAAGGTATGTAAGTGTGGTAATATAGCTATATATATAGTATGGGTCCACATTTACTCCTTTTTTTATTTGGATTTAATTTTAAAACAATTTTTACATTTAAATCATTAAAACAAGAAAAGTGACTACTCATGATAATCAGCCATAACAATTTGTCATTTTCTTTCAAACTAATAATCTATTTTTATGTAAAAAGAAATTTTTAGATACACCTGAAGCGTCACGTGAATATGTTTCATATCTATTAATAGAATAATATTTAAGATCCCAAAAGTATTCACTTTCAATTGAAATGTCACCTAATTAGAAGATACGAAACAAATTCAGGTAACACTTGCATCCAAAATTAAAATTTCTCATTCATATACTAATTAATGTGGTATAGTAACTAACTAAGTCTAATAAGCATGTTGATGTAAGATACTGAGCAATGGGAAGTATAAGAGTGCTGAACACAGAGTGAGGACAACAAGCAGAGAATCCAGAGTGTCAGTTCCAGTGTTCACATTGCCAAATCCAACAGAGAGGATTGGTCCAATTCCTGAGGTTGTAAAGAAAGATGGGGTTGCACTTTATAGGGAAGTTGTGTTTCAGGATTACATGAACAACTTCTTTGGGAATGCTCATGAAGGAAAAAAGTCTCTTGATTTTGCTAAGTTTGAGTCATAATTATTATAACAAGTTTATTTGTGTCACCCTTTTCTATTTTCATTTCTTGTTGCATGAATAAAACAACCATCTAGTGTTGAATACTAATGTATCCAAGGATATATATATATATATATAATTTGTTATGATTAATTACTCTTCTTCCTCTTTCTGCAACTACAAGCAGAGAAAACATACAGTTTTATCCTCATTTTGAAGCAATAAATTAAAATGCAGATCAAACTATTACACAAAATTAATATCAGATCCACAGAAAACAGTCATCAATGATGGACATTGCCATCCATAATCTTGCAGTAGGTGGAACTTAAAACTGGTTTAATGTTCTAATTAATTAATATTAGATTCTATTTCTGATCATCTTTCTTCTATTAAAAAAGGAAAATGATGTTTAAACTTCAAAAATCTCAATCTCTGTGCCGATAATTTTGTATCCACTGATGGATGAAGTATGTGTCCTACTTGAATGTGATCTCATATTCCATCTAACCATGGATATAAAATTATTGACACAGAGGTCGAGATTTTTTCATTCAAATAATATAATTGATAAAAAAATGTGACAAATGGCATCTTACATTGCTACTACCAAAAAGTTTGCACTAGTGGAAGAATTCCATGATCACTCTATCCACTTCACATTATGAGAATTACTAATTCCTTTACAATGCTATTTCTTGCTCCCAATACCTAGTTACTCATGGAATTAGCCATAGACTTCCCTGTCTATATAACAAACCAGGGGCATGTTTCCCTAATCTCAGACCCTACAACCCCTCCTAAGCTAGATTAAAGATCACAAAAATGTGTTTTTTCTTGGCTATTTTCCAAATAAAAAAAGGTTACTATTGCCTTTCTCCATCTGGTAAATTCATGTATATGGAAATGTTATTTTTTATGAACAAAATTTCCCTTATCAGCAATTAGTTCTCCTCCTAAATATGACATTATTCTTCTTATTCAAACCCAGAGACCTTATTATATATGATCCCTTCCTGCTCAATTTTTCTACTGAATCCCTTGTTATGCTAATAATGTGCAATAAGGTGCTACTGGTTCTATTTCTAGTCCTTCATATATACATATTTATGTGTTTGTGTGTGTGTGCGGTGCGTGTGCACATAATCCCTCAATATGATTCACGACCGAGCACAATAGAGTTATTTAATCCGTATATATAGCCGGTCTCAAATAATGTGATAAGACTTGTTGATGTTGTATTTGTTATTGTAATCCCTCAGTATAATAGAAGCAGCATTGTTTTGCTTATACATATTGCTATTGTACCTGCTGATAATTCTCCCCATCAGTCAGATACTGCAGCAATTGAAATTATTTTGCCTATGGTTTCAGCAAGTTAGTTTTCAAATATAACGATTAGATTAAATATCCAAAATGAAACTTCGAAATTATATTCAAGATAAAATTAGTCTTTCGAAATTTGAATATCTTGTATTAGTCTCTAACATTAAAAACAAAACGATAAATTAGTCTTTTTATACATATCCGTATGGTGACTTTTTAGCGGTACAGATATGTAAGGAAGGATATATTTGTCCCTTTTTTTTCTTTAGTAATGTGGAAAATTATAATTGCACTTTTAAATTTTGAGGAACCAATTTTTCTTAAAAGAGAGAAGTAAAATAGGTATTTACTATTTAGTCTGAGTTTTGTTATTTCAGTTTGCTGTCAAATTGCATTCTGTTATTGATTGTTTTATGTTCCATTGTAAGCTTTTGGTAGCACACTGTATATACACCTTTTGTATCATTTCGTTGAGTTTTATTGAGATCAAAGTGAGAAAACTCCAACGACTTTTATTGAGTTTCATTGAGTGTTGTTTGTTTTGTACACTACCATTTAACAAACCTAAAACTTGGAGTGTATTATTGTTTTTTAAATATAAATAGTATTGTGAGATTAAATTTTTTTTGAGTGAGTGATTATATTTTTTGCATACAAGACAAATTTATTTTAATTACCAACATGTTCATTCATTTTAAAAATATTTTTAAATTTAAATTAGTTATAAAAATATATTATTTATGTTCCACTTAAAAAGAAATGATTAGTTAAATATGAAAATTAAGAGATCACCTTAAACTTTCTTTAAGCATATCCATGAGTGAGACAACTGTTCTAGAGCTTTAAATTTTTTTATGATGATCATGTTGGGTTTTGGGTGTGATAAATAATACTAAATTATGCGTATATAAGTTTACATACTCATAAACTTATTGTCTTAAATACTTAAGTCTTTGGATTTGAATGTAGCATGTGATGCAACTTATATAGTTTTAACTTATTAGCCCATAATGATGTCATGGAGTTTTTCGACCATAACAAGTGGTATCAGAATTGTTTCAATCACGTTTATGATTAGGCTGCCCAAGTAAGATAACAGGGCCTTAAAATATAATTATGGACCCATCTTGACCCCTCTAAGTGAATGGATCAGGTTATGATTTTTTTTTTAATTTTTATATAGAAGACACAAACTTGTAAGAATTAAGTTGTGCTCAAATTTTGTAAATTTTTTTTACCCAAAAAAAATTAAGGTAACTAGAATTGAGTATTGATTTTACATAAACAATCCTAATCACTACGACTACAACCGAATAGGAAATTGATCCTTTATTTTCTCTCTTATTTGCTCCATTTTTCTAATACTTTCAACATTCGGTTCTTTCCATGTAATATCATTAGACTCTAGTTCCTCTACTTCTTCTTCATCAATAAGATCAAATTTTCATAGAATTCTTCAAAGTTTTCATCGCTTGTATCATTCCGTCGAATAAAATTGTATAAATTCATACAAGCACCAATGATCCTAACTTGTTTGTCTAAGGAAAATGATGGCATGATGACACCCAGGATTTTCCATCTTGCTTTGCAACGTCCAAATGATCGTTCAATTGTACATCTAAGGCTAGAATATAATAATAGTAGTTGAACACTTCATTTCTTCACTCTTGCTCTAGGACCCAATCTAAAGTGCGAAAGATGGTACCTATGACCTTTATAAGTACCTAAAAAACCCATGAAACATGGATAGCCATAATCTACCAAGTAGTACTTGCCTACAAAAATTTGAGTGACACATACAATTAATTAAGAAAAATAAAAAGTTTAATCGAATATATATAAAAGCATTTTCTAATTTGCTAACCTTCGGGAGGAAGAAGGAAATGAAGACTTGGTCTACACACAACTTGGTTGAAAATTTTAGTGTCATGTGTATATCCCTCTCAACCTGCCCATACAAGTGCAAAACACATGTTAAAATTGCATGTTGTCATTACATTTGTAGTTGTGATCCCCTTTCTATCAATGTATTGGATTTTCTTATCGGTAGGAACAACAACTTGTGATTCCCTCTCTCTCACTTGTTTTTAAATTGTTTATACTCATAGTTCAAATAGGTCTCCTTCAAGGTATCAAACTCGAGAGTCTAAGCAAACTTGTGGAGGCTCCGTGAACTCGACTCGTAAACTCGTACGAGTTTACGTACCTATTAAAATATATTTAAAAATTATATTATAAAACACATAATATAAAGAAAGGTAACATAAATCCATTACATAGAGGTACTATAAGCCCATTATAAATTTATAACTCATAAACACACATAGTCAATTCAAGTACAATCAAATTAAAGCACACATTAACTTAAATTAACACAAATTAATATAAGTTAACACAGAACAATAATGAATTAGAACGGAACCAGAACATAATTCAAAATTAACTACCAGAAGAGACTAGAACCCAGAAATCAAAAATGTTATCAACAATCATAATTATTATATATATTGGTGTAAAGATTGAAGAAAGGATAGAGGGAGAACTAAGAATGGACATTACATAGGTCAGAACCAATCTGTGACTGTGACGAGATAAGCTCACGACGGTTTGCAATTTGACATTCGTGAAGAGATGAGGTGAGGCAAAGACAGCGAGCCAAAGACAACAGAGCTAAGGCGACAACGATGCGGCATGAGGCGACGACAGCCCCTTGCGATTCGTGAGGCTTCGTGAAGAGAGGTGAGGCAGTGGTGAGGAATGGGTGAGGCAGTGGCAACGACAGATGAGATGAGGTGAGGTGGCTGGTGAACTGAGAGGCTGAGGTGAGGCAACATGTGACGTTGAGAAGAAACTAGAGTGAGGGACTAAGAAGAATCTGAAGCCATGAAGGGTTTCTAAAATCTAGATTTGTTAAATAATAGGGATACAATGGTGATGATTTTTATTAGTGTATAATGGTCATTTTAGTATTAAAATTGATGTCGTTTTGGTAATTTTGTGTAGGCATATTTAACTCGTAAACTCTCTCATAAACTCGTGAGTTTCACCGAGTTTGCAAGAGTCTACCGAATCTACCCGAGTCTACTAAAAAAAGAGTTTACATTCGAGTCAACTCGATTCTATGACCTAGAATCGTAAACTCGTAAGAGTCAACGAGTTGACTCGAGAGTTTGATAACAACACTCCTTCAAGAATTTTGCTTTCAAATTTGTCCAACCAGCTTTGTTCAAATGTGTTCCAGCTCTATTTCCAGCAATCATCTCTTCTTTACATATTTTCATGAATATAATTGTATTTCGTTCATTCCAATCCGCCTTAAATTTTCTTCCAGATTTGCCACTTTCATTAATTTGTTGAGGAAGAGCATATCTAATCATACTAATTAATATAATTTGAAAAAAATAAACAACTTATATACAATATTTATAAATATAAATATTCAACTTAACACTAAAAATCTTTTCGAGTATTTGAAAAATAAATAAAAAACTATTTGAAGTAAAAAAAATAATATCTTCATTACTATTATTATTATTACTTGAGTATAAAAGATAAAAAAAAAAAACAAGCATAATAACTTCATAAAAGAAAAGAAACTAAAAAGCATGATGGGACTACAAATCAAATAAAATAAAATGCTTTAAAGAAAAGTGCATATATGGCGTTTTTTTGTTATATGCAACATATGGCAGTAGAATAATTAAAAAATAGAGTAATACAATGATAAATGAGTACCTAACAGGGCCATATATATGTAGCAGGTTGTAGAGGAGCATTGCGTGAAAATGATGGTGTTGGACGAGTATATGTTACAATAGGTGGTACATAAGAATTTCGTGAAATTGATGGTGGGGCCAAGGACCTGTATTTGCATCACAATGTGTCACAGCCTTGGACACACTCCAACGCAACTGGACCGGCACTTGACTTACTCAACCTCTTGAGCTAAGACAAGTCGGCCTTACTCTCAAAACTAGGCAACGGAAGCTAAGAGCATAAGAGAATCTCAAGAGAGTCGTGAAAAGAAATCTTAATTGGTTATGAGTGTTTACAAGTGAATTTTGGAGAGCTTGGATGGATTGGATTTTTGAGCGGTGGTGATTAACTCTAATGGACGGTCTAGATTGCTCATCCAGAACCTTCCATATACTTCTTGTATTCGATCTCCACCCTATTATAGATTTCTCTATACACTTTAGCACATGTATGTCTACATAAATCTAGAACACTCTATATGCATCTAGGAGGTTTCACACACTTCTAGTACACTCTACATACTTCTAGAATATTCTACACACATCTAGAATATTCTAGGACACTCTAGAACACTTTAGAACATTCTAGAACCTTCTAGATACAACTAGGATTCTCTAGATATCTCTAGATTTCTCGAGAAGATTCTAGGATATATGTTTCATCAACTTCCACATAATTCTACGGTCTTCCTGTGTGGTCTAGAGATTTTCATGAATTTACTCCAATAAAGAAGGTCATCCGTGAAAACAAGGAAACATTTTATTTGAGTGGTACAGTAATCTTTTATTTAATTTTGTAGTGAAAAAAAAAAACGAACTCTAAGCAAGGATTAATAAGTTATGGGAAGCTTTTATATAAGGAGAAGTCATTTTTTTTAATTTTTTTAATCTTTTTAGACGTTTTCAAATAATTTTTTGAGAAGTTATAAGTTTATGTTGAAAAATATATCAAGCACATAACACTTACATTTTGGGAAGATAAAAACTATATAAAGTAACTTTTTCTTTCCCAAAACAGTTAGTCGACGTACAATTCATATAGTCATACAACATAAAGAATATATATGTTGTACATATCATGTTATGAGTTGTGATCTTATCTTATTATATCATACTAGTTTACATGTTAATTATATCATGAGCAGCTATCAAACATAAGTGGTAAGAGATATTATTATATATGGTAATTAATATAGTTTATTTTGATAATTTACCCTATTTTGAACAAACGAACCAAGTCAGTGAGGATATGAACCTTTTTTTTCTTTTAACACTATTACTAATCTCCCCTCCTACAGCTACAGGTTTTGAAACCAAAACTTGGTTTGATCCAGCAATATTTGATTTTTAGTGCTTTAGTTTTTGTACCAAAGACTCAGTAGTTCCATTATTAAGCGAAAAGATCTAATAAAGAACATTTCAATTTCTTGGCCTTATTTGCTACTAGCTAGTTGACAAATTTTAGGCAATTGGGGTAACACATATTATGAATTTTGCATTGAATTCTGAAATATACGTAGTGGAAAAGTCCATAACAAAATTGCTATATTTCTTATAATAAGGAAAAAAGGGTCATTTTGTTGTATATAGCCTTATTAGGGCATATAGTCAAGAGAGCCCAAAAAGTCGCAACCCCTTGTTCCCTATACCCTACACAATAATGATTTAAAATTGAAGTAAGAAGAATAGTCCAATATTCATATGAGGAATGATATATGATTTTTAAAATTAAATGTTAATGAGATATTTATAATGATCAAAGACAGATAAAATAAAGCAGATGTTAGAATGAAAATCATAAGTGATCTATTAAAAGTAAGCACAAATTAAGAAAAAATAGATATCAAATAATATTTTATATTGATATATAGAAGAAGGTTCTTGTGACTATTTTCTTGCTACTTGACTGTGGACTTTGACCTCTTCATTATCTTCATAGTCGTCACCTACTAATATTAACTTCTTTTCTAGATTCTTATGCCGTCTCTCAAGTAGGATCTTTGACTTGAATATATAGCCAAAGTTGCAAAATCTTGATGTGGATATGATATTAAGTATAGACTTTAGTTTATTATTATTATATTATTAATAATAATAACGCAATAAAAAATAATAATAATAATAATAATTAAAAATTATGACAAATTTATATTGCTGTTTGAGGTTACTCTCCTTTTTAACAACTAAACTTTCCATAATTTAAATTTGTGCTCTTATAAAATTTTTAAGAGATCATTTTTAAGTCTAGTTGTTTCCTTATTATACAAATATAACAAACAAATTAAAGAATTATAGAATAATAATCAGCAAACATGAAAATTAAGTTTTGAGCCTGGTTATTTATTAATTTCCTTGAATTGTGCAGAAGAAGAGGGAGGTGAATCAGGCCACACATAAAGAAACTAATTAATGACCTGAATTCTAAATTGTCCTATATGTAGCTTGGAAAATTCTTTAATTTGGAAGACTGTACTGTACTGTATTTGCAACTTAAATTAATTTATGTACTTTCTTCTGAATTGGGGTGAATAGAAACAGAACAAAGCACCAATTGGAAGAAAAATCTGGTGACCTGAAGCTTAAAATATTAGAAAATAATTAAGTAAGTAGCAATATATATATTTATCTATACTATTATATATAGGAGATTCTAAGAGATTACTACTTTTTTTTGTGTACACATTCATTAAGGTAATTATATTTTAAAATAAATATAAAAAAATTAAAAATAACAAAACAATAATTACTTTCTTATTATTTCAATCCCACTAACTATTTTTCCACTTTTTCAATCTCTATAACTATTTATTTAATTTATAATTTATATCTTTATTAAATTAAAATCAAATGAAAAATAATAAAATTATGATTTGACAAGCACAAAATATCAACAAGGCACTAGTAACTATAAATTACATGATCATCATCAACTACCACCACTATTCTCTAGAGATAAAATGACTATTTAACTACTGCGTTTAATTATTGGCTGTAATTATTTTATGAAAAGAAATTAAATTGATATGTAGCCTACATATAAAAATTAACCAAAAATTTATAGGAAGAGACGATTATTAATTTTTTAATAATCTTCATATGACCACGTATGATCTTTACCGCCTTAAAATATTAATAATATATATATTATGTCTTCCACAATTGTAACATTTAATTTTTCAAAAATATTAAAAAATACTATAATTTATCACTGTAGAAATTATTTTCATGTTTTGGTCCAAAAGAGAGATTTATAAGAATGTATATTCATCTTTTGGTCATTTCATTGGTTGATTTATAAGAATGTAATGAAAACAAATATCATTGTTCTATTCTCACGGCCGCAACTCCTACTATGCC
Source organism: Aeschynomene evenia (assembly GCA_013621005.1). NCBI lineage: Eukaryota > Viridiplantae > Streptophyta > Magnoliopsida > Fabales > Fabaceae > Aeschynomene > Aeschynomene evenia. The sequence continues at coordinate 14,816,770 of CM024272.1, forward strand.
ACCATTTTATCAAATATATAGTTCACACACATTTTTCTTTTTACAATCTATAAAGTTCACCCATTCCATCGTGTGCTATTTTTTTTCTAAGTTGACTACTATGATTTTATTTTATGGAAAGTAAAAAGTGTGTCGAAACAATAAATTAATATTAACCTATACATTTTGAATTTGAGGTTTTTCTAATATAAATAAAAAGAGTAATGTTATACGTATATTATAAAAGATAATAACTATACAATAATCAGTCATCACATGTGTAGTAATATCTAACTTTTTAAAATTATTAATCAAATTTTTAAAATATTGAATTAATGTATAATATTAAAAGTTAAATTAATAATTTTAAAAGTTGGATTATTACGTATACAGTTTAATTTTATGGTATATAAAAAATATTTCTCAAATAAAAATGATAAAGAAACAAATTGCTTATGTAAAATTGTATTAAAAAAAAGTAGTTGTTTGGTATCATAGTGTGATAAATTTAATATGGTGAATATCAATTTTATGAAATTATATAGTTTTTTATAGAGTTTAATTATGATGTACCGATAGTGTAACAAATTTTACACTGTTAGTCAATCACATCCACTAATTTGTGGAATTTTTTAATTAGTGGGTAATTGAGTTAAAAACTTTTATTGATATGTCAATTTATAATTAATCTGTATAAAATTACTTTACACTTACCGTAGATTAAAATTAAAAAAAATTATAATCTAAATAATATATATGATATATATTATTGGTGTTGTCATGTATGCCGAACTATAATGTAGTAGGCGATGTTTTAAAAGTCATGAGATTGGATGAAAATAAAGCAGGTGAATGAATTTGCTTCGTTCAAAATTGGATATTATAAATTATAGAAAAATGAAATCAGAAAAATGTATGTATAAACACTTATTGACATGAACAAGTAGCCGGAGTCTCTGACTAGACTGATTACTATTATTATTATTATAATATTTAAAGGGAAAAGGAATTAATGTGGAACTTGATCTGATGGCTGGTTTACCCTTGTTGACTTAGCAACATATATCATTGGACAGTCTGAGATTTGATGATCCCTGTTATATTTTTTTAAGGGAAAAATATTTTCCTTATTATAGGATATGGTTTATGTTTGTTGACTTAGGAATATATAATTTAACCAAATCAATCAATACACTCTGCACAATATATAATAATAAGCTATATTATATATTATACACACAACATATATGATATGTTGTGTACAACATGTTACAACATCATTTTTTTTGTAAAATATGTCATATACGATGTGAATAATATGTAATATATGTTGTGTACAATATATAATATACATTAGATAATACTTATTATATATTATACATAATATATTAACTATTTTAACTGATTTTATTATTCATATCTAAAAGTAATTATCAAATATGATTATATTTGAATGAGGATTGATAAATTAATAAGTACTCTCTCCATTCCAAAATATTAGTCATTTTAGGGAGAAAAAAAAATTTCACAATGATTGTCGTTTTCAACTTCCAATGCCAATTTAATTTTTTCATACCTATTATACCCCTAGTATCATTTCTCTTTCTTTCTTGAATATTACTCCAAGGGACCACTATTATACCCCTAGAATTTTGATGAGTGAATTTTTTTTTAATTTTTTGAGTTTATTATCATAAGTAGAAAATTAAAACTTGATTGAAGTCAAGAAAGCAAATATGCAGAACTTTATTTATTATCCTCAATTCAAACTTAAAATTGTTTCGTGATAATCTTCTTCACGCCAGGACCACACACCATTTTGTTGTCTTCATTGAACCATACATTTATATATCCCTTCTTATTCTCGAAAACACAATAAATTCGGTCCAAATAACGAGAAAAATTATTACAAGAATCTTTTAACACAAAAATTCTCCTTATTTTCATGGAATCCAAAACCTTTAATAATTCATAGATCGATTATAAAATATTTAAAATACTTTTAGAGTCAATGAAAACATAGTGAAAAAAATATCAGATTTGTCATATTTAAGTACTATTGTCATAAAAATATGTTAATATTTATATCACTATAAAAATAATAGTTGTTTTTAACATGTAATTATAAAAAAGTATTGATAAAAATATTGCCAAAAAAATTATATCGACCCTATTAATCATTAAAAATAAGTATAAATAATTCTCCGAAAATTAATGACAGTTAAAAATACATATAAATTATTTTTTATATTTATGACAATTTCTATTGATTCATTTAATATTTTAATTGTTAAAAACACTCACTTTTTTTTAATAGTATGTATATATTATTTTTCTGTACATTTATAAATTTCACTCACAATATATATATATTAAGACTCATCCCAGCCAGAACTTTTTTTTTCCAATTTTGTTCTCTTTTTATGAATCTTTGATATGCACCAAGAACGATTAATTTGTGTTTTCATAGAAATTCAAAGAGTATGGGCAAAGTCAAAATCATGTGATACGTATATCAGACAGAAAAGCCGCCACGTACTCATATTAATTTGACGTTTGTTTGTTAGTTTTAATTTCTCGAGAGTGACTCTCTCTTTATACAAGTGTTATTGCATTTTCATGACTACATTACCATATGATGCTAGTTTTGGATGTCATTCTATCCTACTAAATTTTTATTAATTGGTACATATATTATATATAAAATAAACAAAAAATTAAAGTTGACCCAATATTCAAAGCACTGGTCATGGATTCTGATATTTTGTATCGGATCATAAGTTCCAATCAGGAGTTATTGTTTTTGTTTATTTTTTTATCTTTATTTGTGAGTTTAATTTTTTTTTTTAATTTTGATATTTTTTAGTTTAGTTTACTTATGTTTTCATTGTGTGTATTTTTGTTTAATAATACAGGCCGGATATTATTAGTTATGTTTAATTTTGAGTGTATTTTATAGATATTTCAAGATGAAACAATTGAATTAGAGATGTATGTATTGGATCAAGGAACTAGCTAGCTAGGTGGAGAAACATTAGTAGGAATTAGGAAAGATCCAAACATATGTTCAATGTTCAATAATAAGAAGACATTATCCACTTGGAGACGCTAATAGTAGATTAATAGTTAATATATAATTATTTTGGGTCACACAGAAAATGTTTAAATTTGGTACCTCATTATCTCATTTTTTAGCATTGTATAGTGTATGTATTGTAGCACGCATAATTTTTTTTAATCATTTTTTCAATTGTGAAAACACTTGGAACAATTATTAATTTGCTTATAATATTTTTTCAAGTACACAAGTTTTTAATTAATTTTTCACTTAGAACAATAAAATAGCGCATTTGATTTCTATATTGATGCGCATCTTATATAATACATGATATACATTTTGATTATTTATAATTAATGTGTTCATCTTTTATGTTCTCATGTACACAACATACTATTCATACTATGTAAATCATATGATTTCATAATATGCATATCGTATGGTTATCATGATGTGCATATCATATGCTTCACAATCTATACATGCACGTGACCGTAACATTCATAATATATGTTCTTTGATTTGTATATAATGTGTATGTCTTTTATATATTAGTCACATTGTATAATTCATAATGTGCATTTTAATATGGTAGATTATATATATGTACTTAATTTTATACATATAGCATTATCTTATATACATTTTCAGATGAAAAGTTATTTGCTCTGATTTTCTATATTAATATTCATATAATATAAAAAAAGATGTGTGTATTTTCTTTATATAATATTCACAAATGCTTGGGGCACAATAAAAAATCAGTTAAAACAGTCAATAAAGTCATTTAATATTTTATGGCCCAAATAGCACTTTTAATCATGAGTATATTTTTAATGGGCTGGGTGATTGTGGCCCAAATTTCTATTTGTTAGCTATTTTGACTGATTTTTTTGTTGTGTTTCTAGCCATACTCTATAATATAATATATTAATATGTATATTAAATGTTATTTGTTGTGTATAACTATATGTCTATATATAGTATAGCATAATATTGTAGCAAAGTCACTGTATGTTTCTGATAGAAGGTGTTGGTTGCTAGGGTGGTGCTAATTAAATGGAATTCACCTGTACATAAATTAAAAATGCTACATAACATATTATTAACATGTTAGTGACCTTGTCAAGAGGGAAAATAAAACTAGAAATTTAAAATTTTGTTTAGAAAAAAAAATATCAAAATGCTTCAGTATAATATATATGATATCAAAATATACTTTAGTATATATAATTGATATGGTTTTTAGATGAATAGAATTAATTCTACCAACTAATAAGCATTACTATCATATATCTTAGCTTGTACATAAGTCTGGTTTCACAACATTATTCAAAATTACTGTAATGCTAATGAGAGGTCATAATTTGTTCCAATGATTTTCTTATGAGGAGGATATATAGTTAAAGAATGACTTAAATATTGAGAGAAAATATTCAAAAAGATAATATTATAAAATACATTAAATTTATTTATTTTTAAGTTAATTTAATTTTTTTTAATGTGTACATATTAACCTAAAAAGACATTCATCAAAAATTGGAGGTAGCGGAATAATATGATATGTCAGAATTGAATTAAGATGCTCCGTATGAGGTAACTTGACTATATTAACTCAGCTTTAAATTGTCTGATCTATAATATTGACTTGTTTGGTCTTCTTTTCCTTGCCATGTAAATTTTCAGGCATTGTTTTAGTTCTTATCTTCATACTGACAACTATATAGATTTTTTTATGTACAATAAAAAATCAATTAATCTAGTTAATAATTTAATTTTAATGTATGCATTGAGTATCATATATAGTACATATATATCATATTAAATTTAAATAATTAATTGAATTGATTAATTTTTAATTATACATATAATAGCACTTATGTATATAGTTTCATCAGATTATCACATGTAGAAATTAAAAATAAAATTACAAACTAAGTGGACAATAAAAAATCAGCCCATACAGTCAAGTCAATGGGCCTATTTTAACTTTGATTTTGGCCCAAATAATCATTGAGATTGTAATGAGCTGAGTAATTGTGACCCAAAATCTCATTTATTGACTGGTTGAGCTGGTTTTGTATTGTTCATTTAACATCATCCATCAAATTATCCTAAAAGGTTAAGGCCCGATTTCGCTCCATCCACATGTCACACATCTCCGCTTTTGTTGGCTTTGACCTCGTCTCCGCTAGTTATAATCTTTCTTTTACTATCCTTCGAGAACTTAGAGGTATTTTTATTTAAACTTAATAAATTATACACAATATATAATATAGATACAATATATATTATATATTATGTATATTATATATAATATGTTATATACAACGTATATCACAATATACTAAAATGTCATATTTTTTCCAACATGCAATATACGTTGTGCATAATATGTGATATATGGGATACATATTATGTAATTTATGTTATACATATTATACTAATTTTACTATTTTTTATTGTATATATAGTAATGCTCATTTTTTTAAAGTAAAAAACATTTACATCAAAATCTCACTATCAACAAATACACGTAATATTTAACATTTTATAATTATTAATTTAACTTTTAAAATATTAGATTAATATATAATATTAAAAGTTTGATTATTAATTTTAGAAAGTTAAATTATTACATATGAGTGATAATTTTTATATTAATATAATTCAATATTTATATTTAATTAAAATTTTTATACTGATAACTGATTTAGTGTCACTTTTAGTTTATATGCATATTATTATTATTTTTTTGAATGAAAGCTTAAGATTTATCTATCTTAGAGGAACAAGCTAAGTCTTTTGAAAAGATTGTTATAACTCTAGTATTTATTTGTGATCTCTTACTATTTCCTGGCTCATACAATTTCTTAGCTTCCTCATTATTATTCCCTTCTCGATTCCATCTTTTTCATTTGTATTATTACGCACATGATATAGTCAATAGTGTATGTATGAGATATATTAATAATGAGTTTAATATATTGATAGATCGATAGAGAAAGGAAGAGAATTTTCAATGTTCGAAGTTTGGTAGTGCTACGACTTTTGAAAGTCCAAAGCTATTGAAATTTTATTTAGCTTTATACATAGAAGTGATCAAAATATTCAGTATGTATTTAATTTCTGCTTTTTGTTTTGTCAATGGTCTCATCTGGCTTTTGTTTTGATTGATTGAATAATTAAGCACCACATCTCTGTTTTTTTTTCTTTGATTGATTGAATAATTAATTAGATTGTGCATGATGAACGGTTAGGAGTTCAAGTTGAGCACCAAAGTTTTTTCAATGAAAGACTATATTTATTATCATGGAATTTAAATCAGAGGGACCTTTATATATTTAAAGTTTAAACCCAATCCTAATGGACTAAAATAAAATTTGGTATACTAATATATATATTATCTACTTGGTTTAAATAGTTTAATATTTACATTTACAAATATATATATATGGTTTAAGATTTATTTTCCATCATTTTATGTATGAAGAATATGGATTGGAGCCAATTCGTGTTAAAATATCAAAGTATTAGTCTGAGTAGATCAAATTCAGGTATTTCTTAAATATGAAATATATGATGAGCTTTGTATCCTATGATTTGTATGTATATATATATAAAAAAAGTATTACTTGAGATACTTTGACCTTGTGGGTTGTCCCTATTTTGGGTCCATCAATTTTTTGGGGCCCTTTCCTTAATTTATCAAAAAGAACTTCATATACTTTGAAATTTGTCACTTATATATTCACATTTCAAAATATTCACAAATATATATATATATATATATATATTCACATTTGAATGATTACATGTACATACAACAATTCTTCTTATACAACAACTTTTTATCCTATCCCATCAAAGAGTTTTTTATTTTTTTTTTTGCCCAATCTCATTTTACTAGAGTGGTAGAGTGTTTGGATTGGATGAAAAAATGGCTGTAACAATAACTACGGATAGGATTGGCCGTCATTTCGTTATACAAATAACAAACACGCGGTATACATATGAAAAAAAAATTGGACACTTATTAAAAATGAATAAAATATTTATATTAAAACATACTATATTTTTAAATTTCCTATGTAAAAAGACCTATTACGTTATTTTAAATTCTTATTAAATTTTACTATTTTAATTATTTATCCGTAACATGTTTAGAAAATAAATAAATAAAGTAATGGATAAAAGGATAATTTTCATGTGTTAGATATAAATAGCTAGGAGTACAGTTGTATATCATTTATGGTTCAACGCATAGTATAGCAAGAATCATCAGAGCAATTATTATTGGTAGCTTCTAAAAGTGATGAGGATGAAAAAAGAAAATTTGAACGGAATGATTCCACAATAGCCTTGTATGCATTTATTACACATAACATTAGATTTATATATTATTTAAGTCTCAAATGGTGACTTTAAACTAAACAATATAGAACAAGTCCATCAACAAAAATCATAAGGCCACAACAAGTCAAACCTCATGACTTGACCTTCATGAAACACATCCACTCTTGACAAATTTTTAGATTAAAAATACTATTTTTATATTCATTATTTCGTATACTGTATCAATATTTAATTTTTTATTATTGATTTTTATGTGATTTTCACTCTAATTTTTAAATTTTCTTTATCTACCATTAATCTTAATAAATGTCTCATAAATATACTAATAACTATTTTTTTCTACACACTCTCTCTCTTCACACATACACTATAATAATAGAAAGAAGGTCCTCTCCCACTTCGTTGAAAAATTGCAACACCACTTTTGTTGTCTTCTATATATGTCTTCTTAATTCTCCATCTTCTTTAGAAAGAAAAAAAGAGAGAGACGAAAAAGCAAAGTGAACACACACGAATACAAATAGATCCAAGAGAAAATTAAAGAAGATATGGGAGTTAACAATAGTGATAATGAAGATTTGGTAATAATGAAGGAAGATGAATTTGAAGTTGAAGGTGATGATGTTCCTCTTCCAGGGTTTCGGTTTCACCCAACAGATGAAGAGCTTGTTAGTTTCTATCTTAGGAGGAAGCTTGATAACAAACCAATCACTATTGAACTCATCAAGCAGATTGATATCTATAAATATGATCCTTGGGATCTTCCAAGTAAGTATTAGTTAATTTTAATTTTCTCTTTTATTTCTTTTTCTTAAAATTGATTTCTTTTCTTTTTAATTTCTCTTGGTATCTAAGAAGTGATTAAGAGAAGGGTTTATTAATTTTCATCTAATTAATTAACACAGGGAAAATCGATAACCATGTGTATAATTAAAGGGAGTGTTTCCTAGTATATATAGGAAGAAGAACTTAAAAAAAAAAACTAGATGGGATTTTATGCAGGTATTTGAAATATATATTAACTTTAGCTATTAATTATTCAGTAATGTTTGTTGTACAAAGAAAATACGTTCAATTAATATTCAACGTGTGCTATATATATGACACACATTACGTATTATGTACAACACATATTAAATACTAGTTGAACGTATTTCTGTTCTACAATCACTATTATCAATTAATTATTATGATATGAGCATACAATTATATATATGTGTACTCATAATTCAATTTCATAGTATAAAAAAAGTTATAAATCACAATTACACTTCAAATTCTATAAGTGCAACAACTTTGATTGCTATTTCTTCTCCCCCGTAATTTTCTTTTTCAACAAATTAAAAAAGTTTAAAGCTTAATTATTATATCATGCTCGACTTTAAATTGTAGCCACAATCAATCACATCACAACCGTAATTGCAATGGTGTATATGTATGTCTACATCTTTTCCCCATTAATGTGTTACTAATTAAAGAGTCATCATATTTATACATATCCTACCAAATAAATGGTATGTATAACATATATACGTATGATTGCATCTAAGAGTAAAGAATAAAAGTTTAAGTGTTAGAATGATGTCAGTAGAAAAAAAAAAATGTACATACGATGAATACGATGATTAATATGTTTGAATTGAATGGTACAGGAGCAAGTGGAACAGGAGGGGAGAAAGAAGGGTATTTCTTTTGCAAAAGAGGGAGGAAGTATAGGAACAGCATAAGGCCAAACAGAGTGACAGGGTCAGGGTTCTGGAAGGCGACTGGGATAGACAAGCCTGTTTACTCTCATGGCGGAGAGGGCAATGACTGCATTGGCCTCAAGAAAACTTTGGTGTACTACCGAGGCAGTGCTGGCAAAGGCACCAAAACTGATTGGATGATGCATGAGTTTCGACTTCCCTCATCATCCAATACTACTACTACTAATACTAATCTTCATCATCATCATCATGCTGATCTTGCACTTCAAGAAGCTGTAAGTACTCAAATACTTTTATTTCATGCATTGTCGTTATTTCCATCATTGATATCTGTCATACGTAATGTATGTCATACGTAATATTACGTATGATATATAGCACACAATGAATACTAGTTTGATGTATTTATGTTGAACAACAAACATGGCTTCATTTGCTTGTTTCATATATATATATATATATATATAGTCCCAAGGCAAAAAGATGTTCCTATCTAACTTCTTTTATAAGTGTAATTATTGTCATATATACATTATTTCTCATCACTTAACTTGAACAAATCAATAAACTAAATAGTTTCCATTCCTTCACAGCTTCCTTTCACTTAAATAAGCAAACATATATATTAATAATACTATAATGTATGACGTACAACAGAACTATGTCCAACTTGTATCCAACGTGTGTTATCCATGTTACAGGATGTGTGCTATACGTATATGTGATATACGTATAACACACATCCTGTAACACAGATAGCACACATTGAATACAAGTTGGAGGTATTTATGTTGTACGTCAAACATTATTGTTAATAATATATATCTGTCTAGCTTAGAGAGCTCACAGATTTGTTTATTTTGTGTATGGAAAATAAACAGGAAATATGGACATTGTGTAGAATATTCAAGAGAAATGTGTCACCAAGAAAGCACACAGCAGAGATGATGATGAGATCATCATCAACAACAACTAAGAGTAGTACTACTCATAACAACAAGATGAGTAGTAAGATAATAAGCAGTGTGGATTATTGTAACATCAAGAACAACCACGAATCATACATAAACTTTGGTGGTTCAAACCTATTTGGCCATCACCATCATCAAAATGAGGAGCAGAAGCCACTGATTCTTAATAACTACAACACCAACAACCACCCTCTATTAGTGCCACAACAATCCCAGCAACAACATCAAGTACAAATAATCACATCACCACCATTATTATCTTCTAATAATAATAATAATAATAATAATTTCTGGATTAATAATAACCATCATCATGCTCATGCTGCTGCTGCTACCAATTACAGCGACTTATTCACATTTGAGAACTGGGATGAGCTTGGATCAGTTGTCAAGTTCGCTGTTGATTCGCCTAGTTTGTAACATATATAAACTAAACATATATATATATATACATGTATTAGTTATTTAATTTGATAATTAGATAGTGTTTGTATGTGTATGTCTATTAGATAAATTCAATATAATAATATTATTGAAACTTTAATTACCAGACATATTATATTATATTATATTATATCACTTATCCACTTACATATATGATATGAAATTGTTCCTTCACTTATATATTATCACTAATATATATATATATATATATATATATATATATATAGAGGAGACATATCAAGTGAGAGAGATGAGAATGAGAGGAATAAATTTAGATCATTAGATCTTATTTGAACAGTCAAAATTTAAAAAGTCACATGATTCTATATTTTAATCGTAATCATTCAAATAAAATTCAATAGTTTAAATTTATTCCTCTCACACTCTCATCTCTTTCACTTTTATATATATATATATATATTGGCCCACCTAGTTAAAAATGTTAATTTATGACTAATTATTCTTGTGAAAAAAATCTATTTAGATAGATTTTCTTATATATGAATACAATGTTGTTGCTAGCAGTAAAAACAAATTAAACCAGTCTACAACAGTTAAATACTTCCAATCCATTTTAAACTATAAATTTTTTTAGCTTTTTTCTTTCATTCCAAAATATAGTTGACTTTTCAATTTTCAATGGATTCTTATTTTATTTTTTCTGTATTATCCTTCATAAATTTTAATTACTATTTTTAATATTTTGTAAAATATTTACATTAATAGGATAATTTTGTCATTCACTTTTCAATTTTAAAATACAATACAAATTAATTATCATCTTAATATATGTATGTGAAAATTAAAAAATGACTTACATTTTAGAATATAGTGATGAGTAAGTTGTTAATATGTTTGTCTTTCATATACAAAATGTTATTTTTAAATAAAAACTTATATACATTAATTTTTTATATAAATTTTCTCAATAAATGATTTTATTTTTTTGATGTCGTCTACCTTAAATATTTATCGTACAATAGAAATATATTCAACTAATATCCAATGTGTGCTATATATAAGATACAATATGTATTATATATATAGCACACATACGTATAACACGTATTATATCTTATATATTACATACGTTGGATATTAGTTGAATGTATTTATCTGGTACGATAAATATTATTGGATATTTGTGTATGAGCAATGCTAGAGGCACAATAAAAAAATAGCCAAAACAGTCAACAAATTGTGCACAACGTATATAACATAAATTGCACAACAAATATTACATGTTGTGCACACCATATAGCACATGATGTGCACAACATATATAACATGTTGCAAAGAAAAATGATGTTGCAATATGTGATATATGTTGTGCACAATAAATGATATACGTTGTGCACTACATATAATATACGTTGTGCATTTTATATTATATATGTTGTGCACAACTTGTTGGCGGTTTTGACTGATTTTTTTTATTGTGGCTAAGTATTTCCCTTTGTGTATAGATGTGTCATATGTAGATTTCGCTCTTGCATCATGTATGTTTACCATTATTACCCCACATATTCAAAAGCATAAATATATATACTATTATTGCTTTCTAATTCGCTTTCGATCTATCGTGTAATTAACTTTCAGTCTAAGTAATATTTAATTTTGGTCTACTTTTATTTAATGCGTAATTTTAATTTAATTTGCTGAAGTATTCTCCCAGAATACTTAATTCATTATATTAATTAATGACTCGGTAGAATATTCAACTCATTTCGAATCTTCGACTCTAGAAAAAATAGAAAAGAAAAGTCATCAACTTGGGTGAATGGCCACAAAGATCAGTGAAATGTTTCTTTTTATTGGACATTTTATATTAACATTGTATCACAATTAAATTCTTTTTCATAATGAAATTAAATATTTATATTTATGTATTAATATGTTATTGAACATTTCATATTAATATTACATCACAATTAAACTTTTTTTTATAATAATATATCAAATTAAAGCATATATTCTACGACTTTATACATACAGTTATTACTGAAAATGATTCAGTTTAGAAACTAAATGAGGCTTGGTATCACTCATCAAGATGGAAGCATTATTATATATGAATTTTAAAATGATAAAAATAATTATGATACTCATCAATTGCTAATAAAAATATGGATTGTCATTCAATAATTCAAAACTATTTTCATTCAAAATCAAAGATATACGATCATTAAATAGACAAAGTAGAATTATATACTCAATTTTATCTATCGTATTTTTAATTAAATCAATCAATCACACTCCTCTGACTTGCTTTCGTTTGCTTTTGTTGAGAATTTTTTTCCCATTTGATGTATTGAATTCTATTTTGTTTTTTTCTTCTAACTAATAATAATCAATATTGAAACTCAAATTTTATATAATGATAATAACTAATTAACTATATGATTGAAATGTTAGACTATACTATAGCAGCTGTGTAGGGCATTATTGTAATTTTACATTGTCTCTCTTGCCTATATAAAGGTATGTTGTATCTTGTATTTTTCTATCTTTGCATCTTTTGCATCATTTACATTTTTGATATTTTTCATTTCTATATACCATTTTTCTCCAAGATTGATGCTTCTTCTCTATCTCTTCTCTCGTTCATTTTGTTGATAAATTGTCGAATCACAATAGTTTTAACAAGGTGTGTACTCCACTGAATAAAATTTAAAGAATGCAAAACATAATCTTATTTATCTATAAACTAACATGTTAAGTAAGACTTAAAAATCTTTGGTCTTAATTAAATCATGAGCAATTCTATCATTACACTAAAAATGATACTAATAAATCAATCATCAGTATAAAAAGTTTGATTAAATAAGTATAAATATTGGATTGTGATATTGTAAATCAATATAAAGTTTGAATATAATATTGGATTGAGTAGTGATAAATGTTAGATTGTATCATAGAGTTGAATTGAGTAACTGATTTTGTATTAAGTTTAATTTAGTGTACATGAAGTATTTAACTTAAATTATATGATTTAAAGGAAAGAGAAAATCAATTTCCTTTATTTTGAATTTGAAATATCCAATGGCAAAAATTAAATACATACTTAAATTTATCTTAACATAAATTACTTTACGAAAAGTCTAATTATTATGATACTAAATCTAAAAAATCAACAGGTTGATCTAAAATTGATTTAACAAATAATGATTGAAGCACACTTTCCCCTCATGCAATTAATAAGTTCAAATAAAGATTTAGCTTTCAACATAATTAATCAGCATAATTCCACTTGTATATTTATGTTTATAGATAGCTTCTAGACGTTCAAATTTCAAATAGATATTTATTTATTTATACACGATGATTTCTTATGTTTCATCACTTCAATTCCGGCTGCTATAGAGAAACAAAAACAATGAACATTTTTTTTTTTAATTATTAAATTTCTTCAAAGAGTAAGCTTTTGACCCTAAATATATACAGCAAAAAAAAAATCATCCGAACCAAATCCAGCGCCGCATTATACCTACTTCCAAAGGCAAAAAAAGACAAAAACACTTAAAATAATAATGGACTATCCACTTGTATGTATATTGTATCATTCTTTTATAATTAAAAGTTTAGGACTAGAGAAATGCTTCTTAATCCAAGGTGACAATAGGTTTTAGGACCAGATTGGGTAAACAACTTATTTAAGCTCTTATATATAAAAGTAACTTTTGAGAAATAACTTATGAATAAGTTATTTTGTATGTAAATATAAAATAATAAAATTTTTTATTTCAATTATTTTGAAAAGTGCTTCTAGAGAAGTCAAATATTCTGACTTCTCCAAAAGCACCGAAATAACTTCTGTAGAAATCATAAGTTATGTAACCAAACAGGACATAATAACTTCTGATAAGTCAGAAGTTGAAAAAAGTCAGAAGCAGTGTAATCCAAACGGACCCTTAGACTCATTGAAATCAAGCAATGACAAGAAAGCGAGTAAAAAAGATATAGTAATTATATAAGATTATTTTATTTTTTTGGAAAAATTCAAGTCCCACAATGAGGCGAAGAACAAGGAAATTTAATTTTGTAATCTATGGTGCAGAGCCTTATAGTTTGATATGGTCTAATTATTTGATTGTCTTCTCTGGTGACTGTCCTGTGATATTCACCTTGTGAAGATTTATAAGTGAATTCACCCGTTTGGTGAGATATTTATTTGATTATTGTGATTTCTAGTGTAACTAAAAAGACGGATTGTATATCCATTTGTTGATAGTGGAGATTTGGACTGGACTAGGTTTCGTAGGTATTTTGTCCCTCTAATTGGGAATTTTTCCACGATAAAAATTATCGGCATCATAGATTTAACTTTCTGCCATATTATTCTGTTCGTTGGATTGTGTTTGGTGCTGTCTATTTAAACTGAATAGGTGGAGGAAATAATTTTTGTGCTTTTGCCGATAAATTAGATATATTCCTAGGATTTCCCCAACAAAGTGGTATAAAGTGCTTTGGTTAATTTGGTATATGTGCGGTCTAAATGGAGGAACCTCAAGGGATAAATATGATGAAACTCAATTTCACAAATTACAAAGTGTGGAGGACTCAAATGGAAAATTTGCTGAACACTAAAAATTTGTATGAGCATGTTGAAGGAGATAAAGCCAAACCTACTAATCGATAAGTACAGATAAATCATATACAACATTAACATAACTTGGTTCAATAGAATAGGATAGATAAGCTTAAGTTCAATTATTACATGATCACAACTTGAAGTGAGATAATGCAGAAGTTCCAATTCCCTTTGCATAATATTGTGCTGTGTACTCTTCTAAAGAGGTGTCTCTATATACTGCTGGATTTTCTTCAGATATCAATTCCTTTATTGGACCATAGATTCTTGATCTTCCCTCTCCTGGTTCATCATTTTTTCTATATAAGGATGCAACTGAGATCCTTGGTCCTGTATTCTTTGCAATGACTCTGTGCTGAACACTAATGAACTTGTCATTACTAAGAAGCTGCAAAAAAAGTGTGAAACTGATATCACTATCCAAGTCTCATTTCATATGTATAGTACTGCTTTTTTATGTCAATGTTGAATCAACATATTGTCTTCAGTAACTATGAATTTTTTAAGTTATATAGATGTTATATCAACATGGTGATAAATTTAGCAAAAAAAGGTTCTAGCTATCTAGTGTTTTCCACCAGAAGTTAGCAAGTTGGATGCATTAACTAGAAAATTAGATGAAAAGAAAAAGGGCATGTAGTGGAACTTGGATTGAGAGGAATTCAAGAAGGAACTAGGGTATGTTTGGTTGAGGAGTAAAGACAAGGGTAAATTTTCCTTCCTTGGAATTTATGTGTAATTTTACGGCTAGGAAGCAAGACACAGCTATACTAAGGCGTGTCCACGTGTCCGACACGCGGGGGACACCGACACCCGGTGAACACTTATACTAAGGTGTGTCGTGTCCCGTGTCCGTGTCAGTGTCATGCTTCTTAGCATAGAACTCAATTAAGAAAATTTTTTACCTCGTTTTCAACCTCCAACCAAATTTACAGAAGGTAGGAAAAAGCTAAATCAAATTCAACAAATCAATATGATGTGACTGGTTTATGATCAGCAACCATATTCTTGTAACAAGCTATTTCAAACTAGTCATTCTTATTATTGCTTCAAAATCTGATATACTTAACTGTGATGATGTACTTTGTACTTAGCTAAATAGAAGTACCATAAAGTTGTATGAAAATGCAATATTTTTATGCATTGAAAGTACCTGCAGAAGATCCCCAATGTTTACAACAAGAGCACCATGGATTGGAGTTACATCAATCCATTGATTCTCATGAAGAACTTGGAGGCCACCTACTTGGTCTTGCAACAGTATTGTGATGAAATCATTATCTGTGTGCTTGCTATTCCCCATAGTTAACTCTGGCTCAGGGCATGCAGGGTAATAGTGACACAGAACAAGAAATCCATCACCGCACCCCATTTTATTAAGGTGAAATGGGTCAAGTCCAAGAGCCTCAGATAGTAACTCAAACAATGTTGAAGCAAGTGACTCTACTTTCTTTGAGTATTCAATCACAATATCTCTGCAGATATATTATTAACTCATTAAGGATATATAAGTTTCAAGAGCTTATGTAAGTTTTTTTTCGATAAATAACCATGAAAGTCCAAAGACGAACTTATGGAACAAGAGCAGGTAGAGAAATGTCACACCGGAGAGCTAGAATCTCATTAAAAAACCTCCTTGCCTAATAATGAACTAATACCCTATCGAAGAAAAAAAGTATTCCAGCCATCCAGAAGCAAGTGAAACCCCCAACACGAATACAAACATATCAACTTGAAACAAAAAATGAAATGAAGAGGCAAAAAGCTAGATTCCTTCATAAACAAGGACATGAGGGTTAATGAGTAACATAGTTACTATATTCCCACAACCAAAATTGTTTATTGATGTTGTGAAATATTTCATGTGCAATAAATTTGACACTAAATCAACTACTTAATTCAACTCGATACAATTCAACATTTACAGCTACTCAATCTAACTTATATCCTAACTGAATCCAACATTATATTCAAATTTTTATATTGAGACAATGACAATTTTTACACCGGCACAATTCAACATTTATACTTACTCAATCAATCTTTTTGTACCAGTGGCTAATTTAGTATCATTATTAGTGTATACGTAGCATTGCTCATTGATATTAAGGATAATTGGATAACAGATCTAATGAGAAATTATTCCAAGACAAATCAGTTATTAATCAAGCTCAAGTTCTTTCATATCCAAGGGCTAATGCTAAAAAGTAAAAACTAGTATCATCATCACAAACCTGCAAACTGGTGGAAATTCTTCATCTTTTGGAGGATTAGGTGCCATTAAAAATCCAAGTGAGTCCCTCCAATTTGCAGCAGGGTCATGGAAGAGACTGAAATTGGAAACATAAACCACTTTCTTGGTTGGATCACGGCTATAATACTCTTTCCTAACATTAGCATCTTGCTCATGAAACCTGCAAGTTCCATTGATCATCTCATCCAAAACATGTATTGAAATTCCATGATTTATGACCTGAAAGAACCCCCACTTCTCACTTGCTTCCTTAACTTTCGCGACAACATCGTCGCGCTCATTAGGATCACTACTATGGATGCCTTTGAGATCAATTGTGGGGATGCTGAACATTGAATTTGGTTCACTAACTATGCCAATTTCATTGAGATCATGTTGTTCACAATGGAAAATTGGTGGAACTTTTGTGATATCATTTTCTACTAGTCCTTGTACACCAGTTTTTGAATCATCAAATGCCTTGAGTTCACTCATTCTGTCATAAGTGGAAACAGTTTCTTCCTGCAAGTTTTCTTTGCTTGTGGCCATAGGCTATGTATGAATCAATTCTTCATGAAAGCAAAACTATGAAGGTTCAAAATAGAGAGTTTTTGAGAAATGTTAGATTAGATGGAAACAAGAGGAGATTAGAAGAATGTCAATGCTTTGCTTTGGTATGAAAGTATCCTGTACGACACGAATATCATACAGAGATATAATATAGATCAAACTAAAAACATATAAAATATAAGTAATAATATTTAAAAGTATCGGTAAAGTATTTAATACAGTCGACTATTTTAAAGTATAGACTATTCAACCCTTAGATTATATAAAGGATGTAGATCAAATACTTTGCTTTTTGTTATGCCATCCCTCAGATAAGAATAAGATTCAGCACAAGCAACAATGAACTTGAATATTTAAGGACTTGGGGCATGTCACAGCCTGAATATAAAAACCACCCTCTCCTTTCTTCATGTGTAAGAGAGAATATGTTGTACATTTGGGAGCATTAAAAATACATTTATATGGTGTGGTGTACTCCAAACCTAGTACCTAGGCACATGGAAAGTGACAAAAATATATTCTTTATTGGTGGTGGAATTTTTTATCAGCACTCAAGTCATAATAGCATTATTACTTGAGATAGGGACAACGGAAAAACTTCTGATATTACTCAGTTTTTAAGGGGTATAGACTACAGAAAACAGATAATAATTTCTTTAGAATGGTAATGTTCTTCTACTAAATCAGCAATAGCTTGTAGCCTGTATGATAATAATTTCTTTAGAACTGTAATGTTCTTCTTTTATGTGACTTTTCTTTGTTTTTCTTAAGTTAAATTTTGATATTGTGATAAAAGAAAAAATAAAAATACTTCGTCAATAATGAAAAAATACTCAAACTAGTGTAACACCCCGGTACTGAGGGGTGTCCGTGCGAAGGGCTCTATCCCAACGAACACGCTACTAGGGCATAACTTAAGGGCTAAACAACATGCATAAACCATTACTTAAACTGAATAACCGAAATAACTGAAATAACTGTTTAACTGTTAATCATATATCATATATATAACTGTATTAATATGAAACATACATACTAGTTCAGTTTACTGAAACATAACTTAACTGATAAAAGAATCCTACCTCTAAAGTCTGGAGCAAAACTATACATGATTGATCTGATGACTGTAAAAATATAAACTAAGCATAAACTAAATATAGACTGCTAAGACTCCACGGAAGATGAGAAGCTCACCAAGGAAAGCAACTGCAACCAACCTCTACTGGATCAACGGTCCCTCGTTTGCCTCCTGATCGAACACTGAAACAAAATGCGGGGAGTGAGTCGCAAACTCAGTGATGGGGTATCATGCATGTCATGCAACACATACTATCATGTTATCAATCACATATACTTGTCCTATCTACGTAGTTGCACCTCTCTGACGACGGACGCGAACCGCCGGAGATATCCGCACTCGAGCCCCCATGCTAAACTGATAACTGATAAATGACGGAACACGAGCCGCCCTACTGTAACAATAACTGTGACTCGCTACCACGAGGGTGCGGTCGTATGACGGAACACGAGCCGCCCTGCTATAACTGATAACTTAGACTCGCTACCACTAGGGTGCGGCCTGTAACACCCCGATCTTTAATTAAGTCCTAATTAAGAGAAATTAAGGGTAAAGGACCTTAGTTGGGACTTAATTGGATTTGAGTGGATAAGTTTCTCCTAGCTTAAAGTATTGTATGCTATGTGTTTTATGTGCCCAAGTATGTGATTTTATGATGTTTAAAAGTTAAAAAGGATATACGGATGTTAAGGTACGAGTCGGGACGTTTAGAAGTGTTTTGAAGCTTTTTCACAGCCCAGTAATCGATTACCATCCCGTGGTAATCGATTACAACTGTTTTCGCTATGTGTAATCGATTACAAAATCGATGTAATCGATTACCATGTGCGCAGAACGCGTTTTTCAGCGCGTTTAAGTGACGTTCGGGCCCACGGTGACTTCAGAGCATGTTTAACCTAGCCACCACGTGAGTAAACCCTAATACCACTATCATTCCATCAGAAAACTCTCTCTCTCCATCTTTGAGCCTCCATAGGTTTCTCTCTCAAGAACACACAAAGCCATAACCCTTCCACACCAAGAAACACCCACCAATTCTCACCCGATCAAGAAACCGACCACATATTATTAATCCTCACACCAAAATACACAAAATCACTGGTTTCTTTTCCCCATCAAGTGTCACCATTGTCACCAAACCGTTCGTGGGTTTAGGGAAAGAAGATGATTCACGGGAAACGTCGGGCTAGAGTGTTGTCGTCAAAGTTTTACGATTGTCTTCTAAGAGGTAGGGGTTTAGACATTCTAAATGTTAAATTTCATGCATGATGATAATGATTTTGATGGAATTGATGTTCTCGTTGTTTTTCCCATTAGGGTTCATGAAAGGGATAAATTGTACCGATTGGTTTTGAAATTAAAAATGTTTTCACCGATTAAAAAGTGTTTAAATTGTATTTTTATGATTGATTTTCGTATGACTTTGTTTTCTAATGATTGGAACGATTCTAGGTTATTATTTTGGCCATTGGCTATGGAAAATCGTGTTTTGGAACTCTAGAATCGTGTTTTATGACGCTGTAATCGATTACCACGAGTTCGTAATCGATTACAGCAAGTGAATTTCCAATCGTCAGAAACGCGTGCTCTCTGTTAATCGATTACAGGGGTCCTGTAATCGATTACCACCCGTGGTAATCGATTACAGCACTGCTGTTTGTGCGAAAATGAACTGTTTTGACCCTTTATGCACCCTAATGTGTTCTACAACTTGTATGAATGATATGTATGAATATTCCATATATTATATCTGATTATATATGATGTTTGAAATGATTATATGATGTATATGATGCATAAGTACATGTTATGTAAAGAGATTAATGTGCAAAGTGAAAAGAAAGTTAAAACACACAGTGTAGCCTCTCCGTTCGTGATGAACGTTACAGGGGGCTGGCAACCTCGGTTGTAACGACTCACTAACGGAAGGTGAATTACCCCATCTATCCATATGTATAGGATGAGCTCATACCTAGGGTCGGCGATGCGGAGGTTACAGGAGGGTGGTCAGGCCAAAACAATGTAAATGATCCACAGGCACCAAAAGGGCGTGCTTTAATGAAACGGATCCACAAGCATACTAAGTATGCTTAAAAGACTCAAGATAATTAAAGTAATGAATATGAGATATACGTTACAGACAAAGAATGTTATATTCCTTTATATACTTATATGATGGTTAAGCACTTATCACACCACACATTGATGATCATTCATGTTTATGTATAACTGTTAATTAAAAAGGAACAAGACGCACATAGGTAGGCGTATCGGGAAAAATATTATTTTGAAACTTATAACTGAATTGAATTCATTCATGCTCACTTATTTATTAAATAAACCCGGTACGGCTCCCCTACTGAGTTACTTACAAGTACTCACCCCATGCTATTTTACCCCTTTTAGACAATGAGTACCAGTAGGATGATGGAGCGAGCTTGGAACCCGCGCAACCTTAGTTTAGCTTCCGTATTTGTTTATTAGTTATGGACAATTGAGTTGTTTCTCTATGGATTTATGATTATTTTCTATGTTTAAGTTTCTGAGACCAGACCTTTGTTAGTCGGCAAATATTATTATTTATGGATTGTATTTTGTGGAGTCTTGTGAGTCACTGTTTTAGACTCATGAGATAACACTATTATTATTATTATTGTTTTGATGTATGTTTTTGGGAGATTACATGGTTTATTCAATTTTATTGAGGTATTATTCAGAATATTTGATTCCACGTTTATATACGTTGTATTATTTTGCAAGACCCTTATTTTATATTCCGCAAATGAATTACGAAAATCTCTCCCACGTATTTTCCGCGTATATGTATTTCAAATATAAAAATATTTATGATAACAGGAAGTAACCCTTATGAAATGGCCTAAAATGTCTTAAGCATTAAGGGCTATCTAATAGGGTGTTACACGACATATGACGGAACACGAGCCGCCCTGTGATCTGGACCTCTACAACCACGCAGGTGAGGCCAGTTATACTGTATCTGTATCTGGGGTGGGACTCGAGGCGCTTCGTGGTAGTATGTCACGGCTAAACTCGACCGGGAGCTGCATCCGGGCTATAGCGTTGATATACATACTACGACGGTTCGCAAACTACGTAAAATTCATCACACAATTCTACAATCATTCTACTCATACACTGCATGTTATCATTCTGATCATAAATCATAGGGTTCTAACATGTTTCATATCATAGCATAGCATAGCATAAATCATTCAAGCTTATAGGAATAATCATAACGCATATAATAAATATAGTCATAACGCATATCATCATGATGCTGTAATGTCAATACAAAGGGACCTAGAAGTCATTCACTCTTTCCTGTTATGTTATCTATTAGGGAACTTATCTATCTAAGATATCCTCTATTAAGACCTGTTATCCTTTAGGGAACCTTTCTACTAAGGTACGTTATCTTACTAAGGTTTATTATCTGTCTAAGGTATATTATCTGTCTAAGACGTATTATCTTACTGGGCTTACTGTCTTACTAGGTCACGTTATTCTACTAAGTTATATTATCTTAATGAGTTACGTTATCTTATCATGTTATATTATCCTAATAGGTTATGGTGTTTTACTAGGTTACATTATCTCACTGGGTTATATTAATTATTAGGTTATAATTAACTCACTAAGTGGTATTAATTACTTGATATTAATTTCTAGATCATATTAATTACTAGATTATATTATCTTATCATGTTATCTTACCATGTCATGTTATCTTATTGCGTGAGGTTATCTTGCTAGGTTATGCTATGTTACTATGTTATATTATCTTACTAGGTTATGCATGTGATCTATCTAAGCAGGTTATTTTCCTAATCATATCATCTACCTAAGCACGTTATAGACCAATCATATTAACTACCTAAGCATGTTATCTACCTATCATATTATCTATCTAGACATGTTATCTATCTATCATATTATTTACCTAAGCATATAAACATAAATATAAACATGAACGTAAACATAAACATAAATATAACTATAAACATAACTATAAATATAAACATATAAACATATAAACATAAACATATAAACATATACAAATGCTACTATGTGGCAGCCACGGCACATCCACCCTAAAACCTCCACTCACCTGGAAAGTCCTGAGACTGGAAGGCACCGCTAGCTCCGGCTCCAGCTATCGGCACCGCGTTTGCACCTGGCGTGCAAAAGACCCATCAGGACCGCACAAAAGAAAAGAAAAACTTGAACTAGGCTGCGCACTGAACCTTCGCTAGCGAGAAATACCTTCTCGCTAGCGATGGCACTCCCGCCAGCGAGCTCTCATAGCTCGCTAGCGACCAGCACGCTGATAGGGGCAAAAACGTCTTTTCACTCACCGTCGGGAACTTGCTCGGACCGAGATATCCCCAAGGTGTCAGACTCACACTCTACCAGAGTTCCTCTTAATATAAAGGACACCCAAAGCACTGCTTTGATAAGGCGGGAGTATGAGGTGTGAGGGAAAAACTATACTAACCACTCATATATATAGGGGGATGGGGGAAGCTGAAATGCTGTTTTGAGCAATGTTGGACTTGACTGCTCGCTAGCCGCCAATATCTGCTCGCTAGCGGGCACCTGCTGGCTAGCGACCATAATCTTCTCGCTAGCGCGCACCTGCTCGCTAGCCGTCATCATCTGCTCGCTAGCCGCCACCTGTTGAAAGCATCAGTGCTTTCTTCATTTTACACGTTTTAACATCATTTCTAACCCTTCTTAGACATACTTAGATCATATTAAAGTACTTTCTAAGGGGTACTATGATACGGGGTATCACAACTAGCTTTAACAATTTTTTGATCCAAAAAAAGCTCTAAGAAGTTAGTATTTAGTGGACTGAATGATTAAGACCCAAAATTCCTATATTAATTGATTTTGGATAATTTTTTATTATGCATATAACAACCCCTAAAAAAACACTCAAATGCACTAGTGTTCTATCAGGTAGAGTGTAGATGTACACAATTTTACTCCTACTTTATGAAGAGACTATTTCTTTTCAAATCACAACGCAACAATCTTATTATTGTGCTAGTAGTTGAGCTTTCAAATTTTGATATTGTGCTATTTATATAATTTAAGATACGAGGTTAGTTTTGATTTTAGACTGATATTCAATAAAATTTGTCCATTTGCATAACTTTTCAATTAATGGAGGATGAAATTTAATCAATAATGTTTGATGTACAACATAGATACGTTCCATTTATATCCAACGTGTGCTATCCATGTTACAGGATACGTATAGCACACATCCTGTAACATGGATAACACACGTTGAATACAAGTTGGACGTATTTCTGTTGTAAGTCAAATATTATTGAAAATTTAATCATGTTTACATAATGTGGGCCCAAGACAAGTATTTGGGGGTCCCATAAGTGGTAAGCTAAGAGGTTCAGAAATTCTGTGATTCAGTATCACAATTAATACATGGTCCAGGAAAATTTATAACCTCATGTTTTGATTTATAACATAAAAAATTTGTATAAAAAATAAAAAATATGTGGTTGTGAATATTGATGACGAGGAACGTCTAAGAATTTCTCGTAAGAGGTGGAATGCTGTGGCTGGGGGTAGATAAATTCTTATGGGGATGCAATTCCAACATATATAGGATTCCATCAGCGGACAAGATGTGAGGATAAAGAAGAAACGGCTTACTTGAGTGTGATTTTGCTGTTGAAGTCTGGAGAATCTGGTTTTGACCCATCTTGTTGCTGGCTCGCAGTAATTGCAAAGTTACAGAATAATCCAGACAAGATCAGACAGTTAGCTGAGACTAACCATCTCAAAGTTGCTCACCCAATTTCTGTCATGGAGCAAGCAAGAATGGGGAATGTCTGGAACACCATCTTCTTCGTAGCTTCTAGTTTTTTTCTTTCCTAGTTCCTACTGTTTCCTGGTACTCAACTTGGGCTTGGGCCCTTCTAGCTTCTGTCCTTAGAGATTCTATTGGTACATACAAAATCATCCTACATCCCTTCCTTCATCTATAATATATTGGCAATTTGTCAATATATGCGTATAGAAAAAGAGGTGTACGATAATTTTATATGTACCAATAGCATTTATTTTTTGATTATTCAATAAAACATACCTATCTTTGGCAAAAGAAAATGAAATTTAATCATGTTTACTTGTAGTATTACATGTAAGGTGTTTTTATTTTTTTATTTTTTTGTTAATTTCATTTTTATCCTTTCATATATCATAATTCGAAACTCTGCAATCTCTTCAACAAAATATAACATATAAAGGCAGTGATTTATAAAAGGACAAAAATTCAGAGAGTTTTCTTTGCTTTTTCTTTTAATTTTTTATATCTTGGAGACTATTCAAGTGGATTCCATAAAGCTTATCTCAAGTTTTATATTTATTTTTGTGTAGAACTCTAAAATTTTAAAGACTAAGATTCATAACTATTTTCTACAGTCCAAAACAGATACATATATATTTCAGAGAAATCACAAAATACAGCTTGGTTTTCCAGTCTAAGAAGTGATCATATCCCTAATTAAGTTCAACAGATTAAGATATTGTAATGCAATTCACAATCACAACTTCAAATGCAATATTGAGGCATTTCTAAGGGCCTTCCCATAACTATTTTTCAAGTAGTCTTTTAGAGAGGTTTCTCTGTATAATGGAGGGTTTTCATCAGATAACAGTTCCTTGATTGGACCATAGAGTTTTGTTGAGCCCTCTTCTTGTTGATTTTGTGGTCTAAACAAGGATGCAACTGAAATTCTTGGACCTGCTTGGTTTGCTAAAACTCTGTGCTGAACACTAATGAACTTGTCATTAGTCACAAGCTGTAACAGCAAAACAGAACAGAAAAAAGTGTAACTGATAATCACAATCCAACTTTTATAC
Source organism: Aeschynomene evenia (assembly GCA_013621005.1). Classification (NCBI taxonomy): domain Eukaryota; kingdom Viridiplantae; phylum Streptophyta; class Magnoliopsida; order Fabales; family Fabaceae; genus Aeschynomene; species Aeschynomene evenia. The sequence continues at coordinate 14,842,671 of CM024272.1, forward strand.
ATTCTGCATGAATTAGTGAAAACACTTTGGTTTTTGAAAGATGCATATGTAATAAAATAAGTTCATGAATTCATAGATAAGGAAAATCGAATAGATGTCACATCCATCTTTAAGGTATCAAAATAATGTCACATGTATCTTTCAAGGACTAAACAAATGTCAAATGGTGAAAATATTTGGTGTCTTTCAAAACATTAAATTGATGTTAAAAAAATCTTCAAATTAAACTGAGATATATGTATCTTTGAGTGACTAAATTAGAAATTAGTTTAATCTGTATTAAGTCGAATAGCCGAATGAAATTTATTATTCTGAACTTAGCACAACAACAATAACTATTAATTAAGTTTTGTCCCTCACCATTAAAATCAAATTTTCTCAACACTACTATTTCTACCTTCTCACAAAATTATCTTGGAAAATCCAAATATTACATTGGGAAGCCACACAATAAGATAACCAAACAGACGGTTAAAAAGATCGATTAAATTGATCATACAATACTATAAAGTTCAATCATATTTTAAACTTAGTAACTGATATAGATGAATATTTAGAAATATCTAGGAATATTCTAGAACGAGTATTTAAGAATGTTCTAGTTAATGAATACGTAGGAAAATTCTAGAAAGATTATAGGAATGAATATTTAGAAATATCTAGAAATATTCTAAAATGAGTATTTAGAAATATTCTAATTCTTAGATATGCATTCACTAGGTTCTAGAAGGATATACATATAATAATAATTTTTCTAGAATTTTCTTAATGGACATCCAATAACTAAACTTTTCTAAATACTCATTCTACATTCTAAAATATTCATAAATATTTCTAAATATTCATCCCTATAAGTAACACACATATATTCTTGTTGCTTCAAAATCCAACCCAATTAATTATGATAATGTACTTTGTCCCTAGCTAAAAAGAAATATGAACATTGAACCTACCTGCATGAGATCTCCAATGTTAACTACAAGACCACCATGGATGGGAGGCACATCAATCCATTGATTATCATGAAGAACTTGAAGACCACCAATCTGATCTTGAAGAAGGATAGTGATGATGTCAAGATCCTTGTGCTTTCGACTTCCTATAGTTAATTGAGGCTCAGGGCATGGAGGGTAATAGTGACATAAAAGAAGAAGCCAATCAGCAATACCCATTTCATTTAGGTGAGAGGGATTAAGGCCAAGAGCCTCTGATAGTAACTCAAGCAATGTTGAAGCAAATGCCATTACTTTCTCTGAGTATTCCATCACAATATCTCTGTAAGCATGATAGGGAATTTATATACACCTCTTCATACGTACAAGTATCACTTTTTCTTAAACTAATAATATGTTTAAGAAAAAAGTGTGTGTTATTTATCAAGACAAATATGAAAGGAAAATTATGTGTTCAGCCAATATCTGCCAACAATCTAGAGAGTGTTTATTTTCAATGACGGGTGGTAGAGTCAATGAGCTAGTGAAAAAATGACTTTGTTAAGTGTTGGGTGCAGAGGTCACAGTGGAGATGAGAATAGAGTTACAGTAATTGTTAATGTTCATGGATCACACAGTAAATATGGTTCATGATCACCCAATAGTTTTTTACATATTCCCAAAGTCCCAACAATCAACCTAAGTGTTTCATAATTAAAATTTCATTCACAAGAACATGAATAGTAGTAATCTACACAATGTTTAAGAACTATTTAATAGATCCGAGTGCAATTTTGAATTAGAAAATATCTTTAAAGCACATAAGTTAAGAAGTTAAGATGATTTACCATTTCTGTTATTAGAAACTACTAATATACCCTTTTTAACTATGTTCATATCCCAATGTATGCAGAGGATAATTTTAAGAGTTGTGTTATTTGAGCTATAATTCTTATCTCATTTACCATTGGATAAGGCGTAAATTTCATTCTAGTAAATTTCACAATCTTCCAATAGTAAATGAGATGTGAGTCAATGCAAATTAGCAGTGATGAAGTTTAAATTTTATCTAATAGTGAATAAGATATGAATCGACACGGATCAATAGTGTTATCACAAACAAACCTACAAACTTCTGGCAGTCCATCTTCTTTGGGGTGATGATGAGGTGCCATCAGCATGGAGCATCCAAGTGTGTCCCTCCAATCAGCAGATTGTTCTTGATACAGAGTAAAATTTGAAACATAGAACACTTTCTTGGTTAGATCACGTGTGTAGTATTCTTTCCTCACCTCTGCATCTTGCTCATGAAACCTGCAAGCTCCTCTAATCATCTCATCCAAAACATTAGTTGAAATTCCATGATTTGTGACCTGAAAGAACCCCCAATTCTCACATGCTTCTCTGACATTCCCTACAACAAAATCTCTCAGAACAGGGTCACTGTTGATTCCTGTGAGATCAACTATGGGGATAGTGATGAGCTTTGAATCTGGTTCAATAGTATCATTCAGATTTGGGTCTGGAGAGTAGAAGATATGTGGAATTTTTGTGACCCCATTTTCTATTAGTCCTTTGACACCAACTTTTGACTCATCAAATGCCTTGAGTTCACTCATTCTGTCATAACTGGAAATTGCTTCTGCTTTCAACTCATTAGTTCTTGAGGCCAACATATTTTTTGAGACTTTATTTGTGCTTCAATTCTGAGTGGAAGCAACTATGAAGGCTCAAAATAAAGGGTATTGAGGAATTTTAGATGGTGAATAAACTAGATACATAGAACATTTAACAACTGTGTTTTCATCAACATGAAGTTTAGGTTGAATAAATCTTTGGCTAAGAACAGGGTAAGGGTATATGCTTTTCACTCTTTCAGGCTTATCATCAAACACTAAGCAGACATACATACCCATCACCTATTAAACAGGTAAGTAAGTCACTGTTGACTTTAACAACTAAATTATCTAATCAATATATATATATATATATATATATATATATATATATATATTAACTTTGTCTATCTTTAACCTAAAACTTAATGAAAGGAATTTCAATACTATCCAATAATTGATTGCAATATTAAAAGGAAAATGCCAAAGGGTAATCATTTTGTATTCACTCGTTATAAAAGTGTCACCAAATACCATTGCTGATATTGAAAACCTTCCAACACTTGGTAGTAGGTGTGGAATAAGAGAAAGTTTATTTGAAGAAAAAGTTCATACTTTATCTAAGAAAAGGTGAAGAAAATGCACTAATACATAAATTTCTTTCAATACGTCTCAATTTGTGTTTTTATTTAATGAAAAATGCTAAATGTTCAATGTACATTGTTACAAATATATTCATCAGAGTTGCTAATATTTGAATGGATAGAAAATGAGTAGAAAGGTACTATACTATGTACCAATAACACTATCCTTTATTCATAGTTTGTCTATTAGTTAACATCTTTATTTCTACTACCAATTACCAAACACTACCTTACTTCCATCTTGTCTAGTCCATTCATTTATCATACTAACTAAACCAATCTCAATTCCACATTTTCCAACTCAAATCCTGAAATGTTCAAGAGCAGAGGTCCCATCAAGGCCTTTGGCATTGAAATAGGTTACATATTCTGCAACTGTTGTTTCTCTATACTTGGGAGGATTTTCTTCTGATAACAATTCTTTTATAGGGCCATAGAGCTTTGATGATGACTTTAGACCAGAGCTGAAAAAGCATGCAACAGATATTCTTGGACCATTGACATTTGCTAGAACTCTGTGTTCAACACTCTTGAATCTGTCATTTGTTATGAGCTGCACCCCAACAAAATTAGAAAAATCAATAGCCATAATTAGCCATGCTCATTTTAAACATCATTCTAAGAAATTGTGCATCAACAAATTCATATTTTGTGACTACAAGATATCTACTGTTAAAAGTACAATTCAAAAATGTGGATTTTACTTTTACCTCTGACACGTAAGTATCATACCATGTATCAAAGTCTTGTCGCATTAGGTGTGGTCGGTTATATGGATCAAACAACATTATTGTGCTCTACTTTTTGCTTTGATTCAAAAGTTTTACGTTGGCAGATAAAGGCCTAACACAATCCTCGTCTTTTATCCGGACTTGGAATCAGCTATTTAAACCTAAGAGCTAAACCAAATACAGCTACCATACCAATTGCTATGTTCCAATTTGGTATTGTTACAAAATATGATACTTCCAATCTCAACAATGAGTTTGGTACAAGGTTAGAAATGCATTCTCCTAAACTAGATTCATATGTAATGTTACATACAAATCTAATCTATGAAAATTTACTCTCATTTTTACCTTCCTACCGAACTCAGCTCGCCCAAAGAGTGAAAATGCAAGAGCCCAAAATTATCAACATAAGACTAATACACTACAATTATTGTTATAGGAACCACTTAAAAGCAGAAGAACAACAGAGAACTTTACCTGCAGAAGATCACCAATATTAACAACCAGAGCTCCGGGTACCGGCACGATATCGGTCCACTTGTTTTCATGAAGAACCTGGAGGCCACCAATATGGTCCTGGAGCAGAACTGTGAGAAAACAGTTATCAGAATGCTTTGTTGTTCCCAGAGTTAGTTCTGGTTCAGGACAAGCAGGGTAGTAATGGCACAGAGAAAGTAACCCCTCAGCACAACCAATGCTTTTTAAATACTCTGAATTCAGACCAAGAGCTTCTGATAGCAATTCAAAGAGTTCAGTTCCTAGCTTCATTACATTTCTGCCATATTCCAGAAGTATATCCCTACAAGAACATGCAATTAGTAAGCTAATAAAGTAAATGTCCTATGCTAGAAAAGAAGAAATATCAGTACTGTTAGGTGTACAACAAAAATCTAGCCAATCATTCAAATTTGACATGATATGTACTGTAACAATCATACTGAATGCACACCATTATATCAAACACGTGTACACAAAAAATAACATAACGTGCATAGCAATCGGTATTCAGTGTGCCCATCAAAATTGGGTTGTTGGCTGGATTGGCTGGTTTTTGGTTGAACAGAAATAATTATTGTAGAAAAGTTCAACTATGTTTGCCTTTGCTTCTGTAGTTGTTTTGGTCTAACTTCATTTTGCAACCTTGATCCATAATTCAGGTTAACAATTGGGGATCCTTTTCAGATTTTATGAATGGTCAATCATTCAGATATAAGCTTCCAAAGCTAAATAGAATAATGTTTTATGTATTGCTATCAATAGTTGCAGATTTCAGTTATAGTTATCTTAATGGTGAATTTAGTGAAACAATTTTGCATTCACTATTGGTTTACCTTATCAAATTTACCAGTAAGATACAACATGATTCCCCCATAGGAAAATTCACTAACAACATAATTGAAAGTTTTCAACTAATCCATCATTTCCAAGTATCCAAATGATGTTAAAAAAAAAAAAAGTATTCAACTTATCATAATTCATATTTTCCAAAACTTAGACACATGAATGATTTTATATCTAACCGACCCCTGAGACAAATGTCACGTAAATATCTCTTTTTCGACTTGAAATGTAACAATTAATGCACAAATCTACCTAACCTTGTGATCGAACTTGGTAATTATTTTTTATTCAAAAGAATAGAAGCAACAACAAGGATCAAAACTCTAGAACTTTAGATCATGGAAACTCAAATACTATATCATGAAACAATTTGTTCTAAGAGTTTGAACAATTCGATTAAGACAAATGAATGATTTTATACTCTAACACGACTAAATATACCATGATCTCAGAAACTTAAAAATTTGAGGCATCATAGAAACATGAACATATATATATATATATATATATATATATACCTGCATACTTCAGGCAAGTCTTCAGGTTTAGGAGAATTAGGAGCCAAGTAACACATGAAAGTATCCCTCCAATTAAGTGCTGGTGAAGAATACAAATCAAAATTACTATTATAAACAAAAGGCCTCATCTGATCACGGCTATAGAACTCTTTCTTCACCTCATCATCTTGCTCATAGAACCTTCTCACCCCATCTTTCAATCCTTCTAGAACACTTTCTTGGATGCCATGATTCACCACTTGAAAGAAACCCCATTTCTCAGATGCTTCCCTTATTCTCCCAACAACTTCTTGTCTTGTGATTTTGTCTCCTCCAAGATCTATAACAGGAACTATGTGTTCCTTATTGCATAGATTTGAGGCCTTCTCATGTTTATCATCAGGTGGATGATGGAACAAGGTTGGAATCTTTGCAACACCTTGATCAACAAGACCTTTGACACCACATTTTGTGTCATCAAATGCTTTGAGCTCACTTAGCCTATTAGATTTGATCTTCACTGTGCCTACTATTTCATCTGTATAAGAAACCTCCATGGTATATGACTATGTTCCCTTTCGAAAGAGTGTAAAATCTTACCTTGGAAACACAATTAGTATTGGCCTCTTGCGGCAATAATCAGTAATAATATATTTATAACCGTAATATCATCTAATAACTATTCAACATATATTATATATAATATTTGACATATGTAATATGTGTCAAATATTATATATAATATATAAAAACTAGTCACTATCAGTTATCATCAGTCATCATGTCTAATAATTCAACATTTTAAAACTAGTAATCCAACTATTATTATTATACATTAATTCAACATTTTTAAAAGTTACTAATTTCAAAATGTTGAATTATTATACATGGTGGCTGATTTTGTAGTGTACACAAATCATTTTTTTTACTTTTTTATTTATATTGTGTGTTATATATTAAATATTAATTAGATATATTTCGATTGTACACAAATATTTTCGTAATTAATATTAGCCTCTTGTGGCAATTAGAGATATTTTAATCCATTTGATAAAAGTCTCTATGTGAACTGTAATCAGCCACATCCTACATGCACAATGTGTCAATGTGTCATCAATATGCAGAATATGTTGCACCGACTTGGATAGAGTATGGTGCCAAGATCATAAAGTATAGATTAAATTATAAATAGGTAAAATATAAATAAACACGTTTTAAAATATTAAAAAATATTCAATATGATACAAATTTAGTTATCGTATACCAGTGTGATATTAGGATACAACATAAATTAAATTAAAAATATATAAAATATGAGCATTGGAAGGTGTAAAAAAAAAGTCAATATGCATAATACACACCATATATTGTATTATTGTATAATATGCATATTACATATCATATAGTATGAGATAATATATGATATGTATAACTAATAATATATGATGCGCATATTATATTATTTATGATATGCATAATATATATTGACTGTTTTAGTTATTTTTTTTACATCAAAGATTTACTATAAAATATAATTAAAAATATCTAAAATATAAAAAATGTCAAGTTTTTTTAAGATAACCCTGTATCATATTATATTATGAAGACATACCAAGTTTTTGTTTGTTGCATTACCCTTTTTCAAATCAATACTTAAAATAAAAGTTCCTCACCCAATCACTAGTGATCAAATGCATCATATCGTTCCATATGGATAACTATGTACATTACAAATTAAAATGGCAGAATAATCAAAAGGATCAAAGCAATAATTAGTATAAATTTATTAAGTCAATGTCAAGTCTCTTTTGTGGTTAAATAAATAAATAAATAAATAAAATTTCTAGATGTGTCATCACCAATGTCTGTATTCCATAAAGACATTTACTGCCTTTGTGGTGCTAGTTGCAATGTTTGACAATTATGGCACAATAATGCTACTCCTACAACATAAATATGTCTAACGAGTATCCAATATGTGCTATATATAACATAGAATGTGTACTATATGTATAGCACACATAAATATAGCACACACTTCATGTTATGTATAGTACACGTTGGATATTCGTTGAATGTATTTTTATTGTAGATTTAGCATTATTGATTATTGCACATGTCTCAGCCACAAATGCTATTGAATGCATGAACTATGGCTTTAATGATAGGGTGGTGGAAATTGGTGGAGGAAAAAGCCAAAGAGAGAATATTTAAATAAAATGTATAGGATTCAATAACAAAATTAAGTGTTTTGGTGAGATTATGGATGACAATTTCTCCCACTGAATGGAGAGATTAGGATGACAATTAAGAGTTGAAGATTCGTGGTCAAAATTACAATTTCAATTGACTTTAGGAAGGTATGTGGTAGATAGATTAAAATTTTATTCATAGAACTATGATCACATGAACATAAGATCCTTATATTTGGTAGATAGTAGAAAATTATTTTTCAATAATATTAATTCTTTGAAATGAAAATAAACCAATTTTCAGTTTCACCTTCTACATGAGATTATATGAATTTTCATGAGAAGAAAATAATTTTAAAACAAAAATATACAATTACCTTTAACTTTAAATCACCACAATTATAGTGAAATTACACTCCATATCGGACCACCACCTATATTGATTGTCGTTGTTGCCGAACCATTGCAATCGGTGCCGAACCATCGCCACCTAACCACCTATGATGATGTTAGACTATCAATTTTGAAGTTATACCACCACGAACTATGCCAAACAACCTTTGACGACGATAGACCATTTTCGTCAAGTTGTCTGGCTACAATCTTCATCATTAAAAATTTGTGGGGATATTTATATAAAAAGATCCTATATTTCTAGTTGTCAAACTAAACATTTAAATGCTCTTTTTCTATTTATATTTTATATAATTTTTGCGATTTGAATCAACAAATCAAACATGTCAAAATATGTGATTTTGAGAATCTTATTTCTCAAAAAATTATTTTCAGGATTAAAATTTTAAATTGTCTGCTACACGGCCCGGGAAAAAACAGTAACTCCTCCAATCCATTTTATTAATAGTATATGTTATATATAAAAATTATCCATGAATTTGTTTCCTTATTTTTTATCCCTTAACCAAATATATCTATAGTCTTAAAAAAGACCAATTTTTGTCTCAAAAATGAAGGTTCTTAATTATACGAACCTAACAAGTGGGCCTTATAGATCATCAAGCAGTTCTTGTCCAGAATCAGAAAAGAAGTTTTGTATCTCTTTTTTGACCAAAAATATCTCATTTACCCGAAAAAAAAGATAGATTCTTTGCAGAACATTTTAAAAACCAAAAAATCTCTATCAGAAGACCCGTTTTCCTCTGTTTCCGCCATCTCTGGATTCCTTCCAACAACTCCAAATTTCTGAGCTAAACTCTCTTTTTCTGCAGCCAATTCTCGCCACCACAAAGGTAAAATCACCATCTATTTCCTATCAACATTGTTTGCTTTGTTCTCGTCAAATTATTTTGATTCCTTCATCTTATGTCTCTATCTGATCAATTTTGAAGGGGGAGAACAGAGAAAGTTAATTTTTAATTTTCGCATTGGAAAATGAAAAATCTGTGTTGGAACATGGAAACAGAAACCCAATTGGATACAATTGGTCTCTGTATTCTCTTTTTGAATTATATCTGCCAAAGGTTTTCTCTTTAGGAAGCTTCATATTTGGGTTTTGATTATTTTATCATAATTTTAGGAGAGTAATAAGAAACGATGATATTAATTGTTGGTTTTCTGAAAGAGGAAAAAAATGGAGAAAGTTTGGAAATTTTTTAAACCCCAAGTTAGTTTTTTAGTGTTCGAGGATGCACTCTCACACCCCTCTTTCATTTCCCTCTTGCTTTTTCAATTTTCTCTCTTTCTCAGCTTTTTTCTCACTCATTTTCCGCTACTTTCTCCTTAGCCAAACATCTGCGTACGGTTTTACTTGCTTCTGTAGTTTTTACCACTTCGGTTTGCTTCAGATCTGTGATTTGGCTGAATAATATAGTTTGAGATGTTATTTGTTTGTGTTGACTTGTTTCACTTGTTCTGATTCGATTGTTGTGGTTAACCACGTATATGCGACTAAGACAACCAAAACACTCTTTATTTTGCTTAGCTTGCGGGCAATTCCTGAAAAAATTGGGAAAAGAAGAAGAATTTAGCTTTTAAAGCAGTTCTATCTCTATATCAAATTTTCTTTCTTTTTAGGGCTCCTAGGAACGGTTAAGATTATAGACTTATGCTATGGCATGGCATTGTATTTGATCTGAAATATGTACTTGATTTTGCATCACTTTGGTAGGATTTGCATTTTTTTGGCTGATATAGTGTAACCTGAGGCGGGAATGTTGTGATATCAGATGTTAGATCGTTATGCTGTTGCCTTCATTTTGGTGCTTTCATCGTCTGTTGCGGTATTATATGCAAGTGCTGGTGATGCTGACCCGCGCTATAGGTATTTTGGCTCCTCCAATCCTGCCGAATTCGTCCTTTGAAAGTGGTCATTGTCAATTGTTAATTCTATTTAGATTTTAGACCACATTTTATGTAGAAATATATCATGAGACATTACTTTATGTATTATTGTTTTGCATTGGACACCAGGAGTTGTGTCAAACAATGTCAGGAAACTGGGTGTGTAGGGGATGGATGCTTTTCAAGCTGTAAATTTTCTTCAGATGGAGTCCTAGATGATCATCGTCAACGGAACATGCTAGGAACACTTTATACACTATTGACAGAAGGGGATTGCCTGAGCGATTGCCGGTACCATTGCATGGTTGATAGAGAGAAAGAGAGAGAGTCACTCAATCATGGTCCGGTAAAATATCATGGAAAATGGCCCTTCAGGCGTATCTATGGGATGCAGGTTGGTTACTGAAGAAACCATTCACCTTATGCTTTTTCAGTTGGAATTGGTGTCCAATGACATCAGAGATTTTTGTTTACAGATCTGACATCTCATCCATTTCTTCAGGAGCCTGCTTCTGTGGCTTTCTCTATCCTCAATTTTGCAATGCATTTTTTCGGTTGGCTGTCGTTTCTCTCTCTTCTGTACAAGAAATTGCCTCTAAAAGTAGGAAGGAAGGCACGTTACGACTATGCTAAATTGTGGCATATCTATGTGCTCTTAGCATTGAACTCCTGGTTTTGGAGTGCTGTTTTCCACAGTCGGTGAGTTGGTATATTCGGTATTTTGAACGGACTCGAATTTGCAACCTTATTCTGGTTGGTTTGTTATGCTTAGAATGTACCTTGCTATGTGTCCCTAAGACTAAGAGTAACTAATTTCAAAGAGGTCCAATCAAGTTGAACAGTATTATCTGAAACAAAATGGTACCCTTTGTTCTCATAAAAAATTTTGAATCTCCTACTCACAAAGTCACTTTATCTGTCTCAAATTCTGCCACAGTTTTACAATTGCCAATTGTGAAAACATTAATAAAGAAATAGTGATGATTATGCTAATTTTTAGTATATGTACATCATTAATAGTGTGCCCCTTGAATTCTGAATAAAACTTGTATCCTGTCTTAGCCACATTTTAAATGTTGTATTCAAGCCTCACATAAAAATCTTTTGGCTCAATATATATCCATATCAATATCTATAGATACATGCATATATATATATAGAGAGAGAGAAAGAGATAGATATAATCCTGGTGATTCTAACTTATGGTGACGCTCCTGATGTAATTCAAGAACTATGTCCCGCATAATCCCTGCACCAGACTGTTAAAAGAGGGGATCTTTTTATCCATTGATTATAATGGCTTTTTTCTTAAACTTTTGCCTTCAATTATTTCATGTTATTGTTTCCTTTTCTTCAGTTGTGGCAAACAATTTTATTATTATCATGCCTCATTGAAATGCAGAGATTGTGAGTTAACCGAAAAGCTGGACTACTCATCTGCAGTGGCTCTAATTGGATATTCCCTCATTTTAGCCATATTGCGATGCTTCGATATAAGGCATGAGGCTACCCGAGTTATGATTGCGGCTCCCTTTGTAGCTTTTGTGACCACCCACGTATTGTACCTCATCACTTTCAACCTAGACTATGGTATCTCCTCATCACAAAATTGAAGTTATGGTTCTACTATGAATCATAGTGTCTTATCATACCCTTAACTTTGAAGTTATATTTTTGTGATGTTTATTATGTGATGTTCTCATTTACAACTTCACAGGATGGAATATGAAGGTTTGTGTAGCGATGGGTGTAGCGCAGCTCGCGATTTGGGCGGTTTGGGGTGTTGTTAGTCGTCATCCGTCGCGGTGGAAGCTCTGGCTTGTGGTTTTTGGTGGCGGCCTCGCAATGCTTCTGGAAATATATGATTTCCCTCCACATGAAGGATTTTTTGATTCTCATGCTATCTGGCATGCCACCACTGTTCCTCTAACTTGCGTTTGGTGGAGTTTCATTAGGGATGATGCCGAGTTTTGTGTCTCGAATCGGATAATGAGCTCCAGGAACACGAAGAACTCCATGAAACCCAAAAAATCTAAGTAGCTTCTGTTCATTTAGAAGTGGTTCTTCATTTCTCTGTCCTCATAATAGATTATAGATGCACATTTCCCAGTTTTGTAATCATACTTGGGAAGATGATGAATATGACCTCTTGTATGTTTTCTTCATTAGGTCAAAAGGTCATTTCAGGATTTCCCTTCATATTCTTGCATTTTTTCAACAGCTTGATCCAATGTATATGAAACCTACTCTTTATACTGCCCATTTTTGTATTCATACTTGTCTCAAGGATCTTTTATCTGTGTTTATTTTGTGTGTTTCCCTTTTAAGACATGCTATTTTGAACGTGTCTTAGATGTTGTGTTAAGACTTAAGAGTGTGACAAACACATTTTTCTTAGTAATTGAAACACTCTGCCTCAAAACTTTCAACATTAGACAGGAGTAACTTACAACAATATGGTCGTACACTTGTGACTAAACTAAGACATTGTAACAACTAGTTCATTTAGTGTATTTGAAGATCAAAAATATTATTTTGATATCTAATTTTCGTATATTATATTGACATTCACTTTTATCATTCTTGAATTTTGATGTGACTTTACTACAACATCTTAACTTCCTTTTTCACCGTTGATTATATTGGATGTCTCACAGACATTCAATTTTTATTTTTATATGTCTATATAGCATTACTCTATAAAGATGATCTCGTGTTCAAAAATTAACTCTCTTGTAGGAGTTTCTATCTCGAAGGAATAAGTGAAAACATGAAACAGAACTAACTAAAGTTTTGATTTGTTTTGCATTTTGTAAGCTTTAAGAGTACTTTTATTGATCTCAGAGAATTAGCAGAAACCAAAGGTGTTATGATGAATTTTGGCTCCAACAAATTTACTTTTATGGTGGCTAGGCTAGATGTTGGGTACTAGAAATTAGAATAGTACAGTAAGAAAGAAAATAACAAAGAATTAATTGAATTGTAATCAAAGAGATTGATCAAGAAAGAGTAATAAAAAATAGTGTATAATATTCAAGAATCACAAAAATATATCAAGAACAATTTCTTCCTTCTAGGCAAGGGAGAAAGACTCCTATAAACCAAAGTTCATTAACAAAATACCTACTTCTTACCCAATACCATCTAATAATTCCTTATTTATACATTTTAGTATCCTAATGGACTTAACCACTAATTAAACGACCCAATGACCTAAAGTCCAATAGTATCACTAGAATTACTTATAGTAGCATCAAGTAATTGATACTTTTCATTTTGGGTAGTCAAACTAATTTTTTTTTACCTAACTACCCTTCTAATAACTCCTCATTAGTCATTACTTTCTCTAAGAGCATCTCCAACGCGATGTTATCTCCATCCCGTTGCAGGTTTCAATACAAAGAGGGACCAAATGTACCATTGGAGCATGGACAAGTGATGAGGAGAGAGAAACTTCGATCCCTCTTAACAAGGACTCAAAAAACATCAATATAAAATTGACATTTGACATATATATATATATATATATATATATATATATATATATATAATTAAATCAGTTTTTTTAATAAAAATTGTTAAAAATTAAAAATTATAAATTTGAGTTTGTTTGTATATAACTAATTTTTAATTAAAACTATTTAAAGAACAATTTATTTTATTCTTTGATGTAAAATTCACATCAAGTAAAATAAAATATCATAAAAACATTACTTAGTAACTATATTAATCTATCCCTATTTTAATTAATTAAATATGTGTGACTATAATATGGATCAAAGTTGGTATCTATCATTAGAGAGATGAGTGTCTCTCTTAATTCCTATTTTCACTTTTATGACATAATGTTTACATTATAGTACTTTTATGATCGGTGCGATCGAAAGAGAGATCAAATTTGATCCTTCATTAGAGATGCTCTAATAACCTCTTTTAATAAAGTAATTTACTTTATCATATCTAAACAAAATAGCATTATGAAACTTATTTTTAAAATGTCTAACCAAATACAAATATATTTATTTTAAAATTAATCTTTTCAAAAAAAAATATTTTTCTAACTTCTTTTTAAGTAATTCATTTCAACATTAAACCAAACGAGTACTTAGTTGTTCTATATTCAAATACTGAATTCTTTATCATATTTATGTGATCGCTTGTTTCTCCTATTATTATATAGAGTAAATACCCAAATCCGTCCCTGAACTTTTTTTCATTGCTCACTTCCGTCCCTGATTAAATTTTATTAGTCTCGCAGTCCCTGAACTTGAATTCCGTGAGACATATCCGTCCCTCCGTTAGATTCTCTGTTAATGAGTAACGGAGTAGTCTTACGTGGACCGTTAACTTTGTCTTACGTGGACGTTAAGTGACACGTGTGTAATGCAGTTTCTGATATGGGACAAATTAGTCCCCGAAGTTTCTAATAGGGGACACATTAGTCCCCGGAGTTTCTAATAGGAGACAAATCAGTCCCTAACCATTGAACCAAAACGATATTATTTTGCAAATCTTCGATTACCTTCTTCTTTCTTTTCCATTTGAAATCCTAAACTCTCATTGCAGACCTCCCGACAGGCGCACCTCCATCCTCTTCTTCCTCCTTGGTTCTTCTCGTTCAACATCCATTGAAACACATCCTTAAAATGGAATCTTGAGGTTGGGTAGCTACTATGATGGTGTAACAATGGAATCTTGAGGTTAAAAGAGGTGTTTCAATGGAGGGGGGACACGAAAACAGAGGACAGAGGGAGTGGCGATGCTGGTGTGATGATGAAGATTTAAGGAGGTGTTTCAATGAAGGTTGAGGGAGAAGAACCAAGAAGGAAGAAGAGGATGGAGGCGCGGTTGTGGGGTCAGCAATGGGGGTTTAGGGTTTCAAATGGGGAAGAAAGAAGAAGATAATCGAAGGTTTGCAAAACGACACTGTTTTTGTTCAAGGGTTAGGGATTGATTTGTCCCCTATTAGAAACTTCATTGCACACGTATCACTTAACATCCACGTAGGACGAAGTTAACGGTTCACGTAGGACTACTCCGTCACTCATTAACGAGGGAGTTAACGGAGGGATGGATATGTCTTACGAAATTCAAGTTCAGAGATTGCGGGACTAATAAAATTTGATCAGGAATGGAAGTGGGCACTGAAAAAAGTTCAGGGACGAATTTGGGTATTTACTCTATTATATATATCCTTCTTTCGTAAGGCCTAGCTAAGGTTAAAAGATAGATCAGGCTATAATATTTAATTTTGAATATTAGTTGAAAATATTATTGTTATATAACAAATATTATTGTTTTAAAACCTAATGTTAAGTGCTAAATTCAAGGAGTGGTATCTAACCATGATCATTCCCAAAAACAAACAAATAGGTGTTGGGAGGGAAAAATAAATATGATAGATGGCAAGTTTTGAAGTAAATAAATAATACAAAATATTTAAATAAGTCAATCCAAAAATTACTATTAGTCAAACTAAATAAACTAATTTATCTATGAAATTCAAAATTTATCCTTAATTTAATTCATCTTTTAAGTTTCACTAATGAAGGGTGATGATGTGTTAGCTAACTAGATAGCGTGTCACTGCTTGCTGTACATATTTCCACAGCCGTTAATGAAATGACCATATTTCATGCCCATAACCACACTCTATAGCTCAATCCCCACATATTCTTCCCAATTCGTCACTTTGCTTCACCCCAATTCACTTTAAATCCCAAAACACTATTATTATTACGGGTTGTTTGGAACATCATTGAAATTTAATTTCCACAGGAATTGAATTAAATTACATAGTTTGAAATAAAGAAAATTACTTAAGTTAAAATAGAATTCAATTTAATTTCATAGCTTTTGTTTAAAAACAAATCAGAGTCATTCCACTTCGATTTCAATTGAATTCTACTGACATTTCACTTAAAATATAAAATGTCCAAATTATCCTCTTTAAATTACCTTCTTTAAATTACTCTCTTCAAATTCCAAAGCGTTTTAGGATAAATTTGTCCATTAAAACAATTTAATTCATTTTATAAACATTCCAAACATTGGAATTCAATTCAATTTTACAATTTTACTAATGTATTTCAAACATCTGAATTCAATTCAATTCAACTATAAATTCAATTTATAATGAAATTCAATTCAATTCTATCTTATAAAAAGTTTCCAAATATACTGTCAAAGTTTTGATAGTTAAGGTAACGTTTGTTTGGATAGTACATGACAGAAAATACAATACATAAATATCTGTATAATGTTTGTTTAGGATGTACACAAACAAGACAGTCTGTTTTTTACAGAATTTTTGTGTATTTTGTGTCCACACGAAGAGTAGGTACACAAAATATACATACAGATACAGAAATTTTAATAAACATTTTATCCAAATTTACTCCTTTAATTTTTTGATAGTGTTTTAATTTAAGGATGATTTGGACTTTTACTTATGTATTATCCTTTAAAATAAACATAAAATAATACAAAAAATACAGATACACATTGATTCTGTACACACTAAAATAAACACAAAATAAAATATACAAATTTTACTGTATTATATTATTCTGTACATATATTTCTGTATTGTATTATACAAGCTTCGAAACAAACGCTTCCTAATAGTCTAATAGCACATTTGGGAAACGTAGAGAATCGAACATTTGTGACAATCAAATGTAATTCCATTATTGCTGTTAACTAATAATTTTAAAGTGAAAAATATCTTATAATCATTATTATTTTTCTAAAAAAATCAATAATAAATAAAGCATGATTATTTAAGAATCATAATATCTTTTTATCAAATTAATCCTAAATATTAACATGAACAAACTATTCTTATTCTATACTCACTTAAAAAAATTACCATACAAAAATAATACTTTCCATACTATCCATATAAAATAAAGTAAATTACCTTAGAACTTATTTCTAGCTAAAATACTCAAATAGAAATTAAAAAAAGAAAGATGCTACTTGTACACACCTTTTAGTTATACACCCTCTTATCTACTCATGCATATATTGACAAGTTTATTGAATTTGACAAGATATTCATCAAATTTGCCAATATATGTATGAGTGAAGAAAGAAGTGTATGCTCAAAAGATATGTACTGGTATTAGCCCTCTTAGACAAATATGATCCGTAATTTATTCAATATATCCAATAAAATTTATTAAGATTCATAAAAATAATTATCAAATCATAATTATTGATTATATAATAGTTATAGAAAAAGAATCAATATGATTATTTAAATATACGAAATAATCTTTCAAGTTTCAACTCTCCTAAATATCTTCAAATAAAAAAAAAATAAAACTCTCCTAAATATGAAATACTCCTACTTGTTTAGTCAACGGTGCGGAATATTCTCATATACCTCCGCGATAGAGGTTACAGATCAAAGCCCAAGCCCAAGCCCAATAAAGAAAACCTAGGCCCCAAAACTTTGAGCTTGAGGATATGCGTTGCTCGGTGGATATTATACCCTCACACTCACTTGGCCACTATTTCTCTCTCTTGTTCCTTCTTCTCTCTCTCTCCTTATATATATATATACGTTCCTTAGAGTTCGAGGCCGCACTCTCACCCTACTCTTCGCCGCCCCTCTCTCCTTTCTCTCTCTCGCTCTCAGGTTCGATTTTCTTCTCAATTTTCTCTTTCTCTCCTTGTTTTTCACTT
Source organism: Aeschynomene evenia (assembly GCA_013621005.1). Lineage (NCBI taxonomy): Eukaryota > Viridiplantae > Streptophyta > Magnoliopsida > Fabales > Fabaceae > Aeschynomene > Aeschynomene evenia. Next base: position 14,860,614 of record CM024272.1, read on the forward strand.
ATTTTCCGTTACTTTCTCTTCATACAAACAGATCTGCGTACGATTTTACTTATTTCTGCAGTTTTTCTAACTTCGATTTGCTTCAGATCTGTTATTTAGCTCAATAGTTTGGTGTGTTTTGAGGTTTTTCTTGCGTGTTTTGATTTGTTTAATTTGTTCTGATTCGATTTTGTGGTTAATCGGCGTGGTTCTGCTGTTTTGGTTGTTATCTCTGTGTTTTTTATGTGTTTTTAAATCTCTTGATAGTGATGAACGGATTTTGTTCTATATACTGTTTCGTTCGGTGATTATTGTTTTCTGGATGTAACTAATAGATCGGTGGTTTACCACGTATATTAGGCTATTAAAAAACGTTTTTTGATTACATGTTTTTTCTTATTTATCCTTTTGCACTTGCGTGTTTTGAAATATTTTTGCTAATGTTTATTTGAACGGTTTTAAAATTGAGTTTTTAGTTCCTTTTAGGGGATTTTTTTAAAGTACTGACTTGTTTTTTATCTGTTCAAGCGTTTCTAGATGGAGCTTTGTGTTGTTTTTCTGATCTTATCAAAGGACATTCATTGTCATTGAAATTTGTGTTATCCTTTATTATTTGTTACTTTGAAGCTGCCTGATATGAAGCTATTGTTAATCTTGTGTTCTGGTTGATATTACTTTCATTTAATTAATTTTTAACAGTTCATTTGATAAGCTTTTTACTTGTACGTTTATTTTTTATATCACGTCTGATCAACTCAGCTAACTAATTTCATGATTTGTGTTTTTCAGCTTTGAAGAACTTTTTTTGTGGGCAATAAAGACTAGTCAAAATGGTAAGTTGAACAATGTAGTTTGGTGCTTAATTTATTTATTTCCTTTGGATTTGCATAATCTTAATTGAGTGTTGTTTGTGTATATGCAGGTGAAGTTCACAGCTGAAGAGCTTCGTCGTATCATGGACTACAAGCACAACATTCGTAACATGTCTGTGATTGCTCATGTTGATCACGGTATGAACTAATTTGAAAGCTTGTTTGTAATTGTTATTCCCTCTTTGTGTGCATTATCATGTGTTTCTCATGATTTTTTTGAGCTTGTATTTTGTCAAGAATAAAATATTGTTTTCATGAAATAAGTAATTTTTATTCTTATTTTCAGAATTACTCTTTAACTAGTAAAAACCTCAACATTTTTATTGCTGTTTTTTTTATAAAATCATCTTTTTGCCATCAAATTTTATTCATGTTATCTTGCCAAACAAATGTTGGCTTTGTTACTACCAATAACTGATTTGTAAATTGTGTTCTGAAACTTTAGTTGCTTGTTTTAAAAATGTTTCTATGACATGTGATGGATAAAAGGTTTCTTTGATCATTTTTATTCAGTTCCATAATACTTCATTGGATTTTTTTTCTACACAATGTTGACTTTAATGATTAATTTTGATAGTACTGTTTTACTGTTTATTGGATTGATATTGTGTTGTTTTGTTACATTGTATGATTTGTACTACCTATTTCCTATTTTAACTGAATTGCACTTTTGTCTGGATCTCCAAATGCAGGAAAATCAACTCTCACTGATTCTCTTGTGGCTGCTGCTGGAATTATTGCACAAGAAGTGGCAGGTGATGTCCGCATGACTGATACCCGTGCAGATGAAGCTGAGCGTGGTATTACAATCAAGTCCACTGGTATCTCTCTCTACTATGAAATGTCTGACGAATCTCTCAAGAATTACAAGGGAGAGCGCCAAGGAAATGAGTACCTCATCAATCTCATTGACTCCCCTGGACACGTTGATTTCTCATCTGAGGTCACTGCTGCACTTCGTATTACTGATGGAGCTCTAGTGGTGGTGGATTGCATTGAAGGTGTCTGTGTGCAAACTGAGACTGTGCTGCGACAGGCCCTGGGAGAAAGGATTAGGCCTGTTCTGACTGTTAACAAGATGGACAGATGTTTCCTTGAGCTCCAGGTGGATGGAGAGGAGGCTTACCAGACCTTCCAGAGGGTCATTGAGAATGCTAATGTCATCATGGCTACATATGAAGATCCACTTCTTGGTGATTGTCAGGTCTATCCTGAGAAAGGAACTGTTGCCTTTTCTGCTGGTTTGCATGGTTGGGCCTTTACCCTGACCAACTTTGCAAAAATGTATGCCTCGAAATTCGGTGTTGATGAGGCAAAGATGATGGACAGGCTCTGGGGTGAAAACTTCTTTGATCCAGCCACCAAGAAGTGGACCTCCAAGAACACTGGTTCTGCAACCTGCAAGCGTGGGTTTGTTCAGTTCTGTTATGAGCCTATCAAGCAGATTATCAACACTTGTATGAATGATCAGAAGGACAAGTTGTGGCCTATGTTGCAAAAGCTTGGAGTCACCATGAAATCTGAGGAGAAGGACTTGATGGGTAAAGCTTTGATGAAGCGTGTCATGCAAACCTGGCTCCCAGCAAGTAATGCTCTATTGGAAATGATGATATTCCATCTTCCCTCTCCTGCTAAGGCCCAAAAGTATCGTGTTGAGAATTTGTACGAGGGTCCTCTTGATGATCAGTATGCTTCTGCTATCAGGAGCTGTGATCCTGAAGGCCCTCTCATGCTTTATGTGTCCAAGATGATTCCTGCATCTGACAAAGGTAGGTTTTTCGCTTTTGGCCGTGTCTTCTCTGGTAAGGTCTCTACTGGTTTGAAGGTCAGAATTATGGGACCAAATTATGTTCCTGGTGAGAAGAAGGACCTTTATGTGAAGAGTGTGCAAAGAACTGTCATTTGGATGGGTAAGAGACAGGAAACTGTGGAGGATGTTCCTTGTGGTAACACAGTTGCCATGGTTGGTTTGGATCAATTTATCACAAAGAATGCTACCTTGACCAATGAGAAGGAAGTCGATGCCCACCCTATTCGTGCTATGAAGTTTTCTGTCTCACCTGTTGTGCGTGTTGCTGTTCAGTGCAAGGTTGCATCAGATCTTCCCAAGCTTGTCGAAGGTCTTAAGAGGTTGGCCAAGTCAGATCCTATGGTTCTCTGTACCATTGAAGAGTCTGGTGAGCACATTGTTGCTGGTGCTGGAGAGCTTCATCTTGAGATTTGCTTGAAGGACTTGCAGGATGATTTCATGGGTGGTGCTGAGATTATCAAATCCGACCCTGTCGTGTCCTTCCGTGAGACTGTCCTGGAGAGGTCGTGCCGCACTGTGATGAGCAAGTCACCAAACAAGCACAACCGTCTCTACATGGAGGCAAGGCCTATGGAGGAAGGGCTTGCAGAGGCTATTGATGATGGCAAGATTGGACCAAGGGATGACCCTAAGGTCCGATCTAAGATCTTGTCCGAGGAGTTCGGCTGGGACAAGGATCTTGCCAAGAAGATCTGGTGCTTTGGACCTGAGACCACTGGACCCAACATGGTGGTCGACATGTGTAAGGGAGTCCAGTACTTGAATGAAATCAAGGACTCTGTTGTTGCTGGGTTCCAGTGGGCATCAAAGGAAGGTGCTTTGGCTGAAGAAAACATGAGAGCCATCTGCTTTGAAGTCTGCGATGTTGTCCTTCATGCTGATGCCATCCACAGAGGTGGTGGGCAGATCATTCCTACTGCCAGGAGAGTGTTCTATGCTTCCCAGATTACCGCCAAGCCCCGCCTCCTCGAGCCGGTCTACTTGGTCGAGATCCAGGCTCCTGAGCAAGCTCTTGGTGGTATCTACAGTGTTCTCAACCAGAAGCGTGGACACGTCTTTGAGGAAATGCAGAGGCCTGGTACCCCACTATACAACATCAAGGCATACCTCCCTGTCATCGAGTCGTTCGGATTCTCCAGCACGTTGAGGGCCGCCACTTCCGGCCAGGCTTTCCCACAGTGTGTGTTTGATCACTGGGACATGATGTCCTCTGATCCATTGGAGGCAGGATCACAAGCCTCAACGCTTGTTGCTGACATCCGCAAGAGGAAGGGTTTGAAGGAGCAGATGACCCCGCTCTCCGAGTTCGAAGACAAGCTTTAAATTTATTTTACTTTTTTTCTCTGCTATTTATTCTTATGGACTTAGTCGAGTTTCTCCTGTTGAAAACTTTCACCCCTTAGTTTTTAAGTTTCAGTATTATTATCTTGAGTTTTGTTTGTGGTTTTGTCAGTGAGTTGTTGTACTCTGGATATTATTCGTCTCTGTCGGTGCATTTTTGATCGTGGAATTGCATCGATTTGGTCAAACTACCTATTGCGAATTTTGCTCATATTTACTTCTCCTTTATCTTGTTTTTCTGATATATGGCGTTTTTGATAAAATGGGTGCTTTTTTTTTATAAAATATTAACTGTGAATTAGTTCCTTCTACAAGGAACTGTGCTATTCCGTTTAATCCTGGTTGAACACTAATGTGTGTGAGGTGAAAAACAGAATATGTTTGGTTTTCTAAAGGTTTTCACTCTCTTCTATTTCATTTGTTTTCACTTTTTGCTTTTCTTATCTCTTTTTATTCTAAATCCTCTTTACTCTCTAAAATTTGTATTTATGTATTATTCTTAAATCTTAAATTCTTATCAAACATGTCACCGTAGTTAATATATGCATCATCTCACTTTCTACTCTATCAACCCACAACTGTATCACACCTTGAAGGAGCATAAAGAGTAACAATGTTTTTTCTCGATAATCAAACTGTATGACTGCAGGAGAAAGAACATAAACATAAAACATAGTGTGGAATCATGCTCGCACAAGATGAGTCTCGTTAACCTATACACAAACTATTCTATTGGAGAAAAAGAATACCCTAGTCAAGTGTGGGAGAAAAGCATGATCCAAAACAGGTATACAAATTAACAGCAACAAAACAAGACCAAGCATCTATTCAAATTCAATAATGCCATTCTTATGAGTCACCTACCCTAGTGTCAATGATATAAAATTCAAGTTTCAGAAGCAAGCAGAGACATTAACAATTCCCTCACTGCCATCCACCTTTACTTCATTTATTCTCAGCTCCTCTTTATTTAATCTCCTCTCATAAAAGTAATTCAAAGCAACCATGTCAGATGCCCACAAAGTCCATAAACCTCCCTGAAACACCCTTTGGCTTTTCCAATTACCTTCCCTCCTGTAGCACCAAACTGATACTAAGTTTCCAAACATACTTCCAATGCACTGTTTTGGCAGAAAAACATTACTTCCTAGCATCTCCAATATAAGGAATCAATGTATCTTTGTCTCACCACTTGTGTAAATTTGATGTAAGATCTCTCATATAGTATTTCCTTTTCCAGAAAAAATCTGATTATTACTGCTTTCCCTTATCAAGAGTAACAGTGTTGATGTCAAAATTAGTGAGTTCCTTTCTCATAGATAACTCCAAAAGAATAGGGAAAGAAATGTCTCTTCCTTAGTGCATGAACAAAAGTGAATAGAGATCCATGGTTCCTTTTAGTTGCGGGCTGTTATCGAGAGCTAAGAACAGAAAGATAATCCAGAAATAACTAACTAACTAATAGAAACTACTCTTCTTTTGTCACCCTCTCAAACTCAGCAGTGGGACATTCCACCACTCTGAGTTTGCTTCTCAGAGAAGGAAAACAAGAGGCTTTGTAAGAACATTCTCAGCTTCCTCTTCAGCAAGTATACCAGACACCTTGACTTGCTTGCTAGTTATCTTATCACGAACAAAATGAATGTCAACTTCAAATTGTTTGGTCTTGAGGTGCAAAATGGAATTGGAGGTAAGAAGAACAGCACTCCAGCTGGGAGAAAGTGAATTTCATGTAATAGATTTTGACGACAAGTGAGCTCTGCAATAGTGGCAGGTATTTTTCGATACAACTTGTTGTCTTCGAGATAGCCAAGAGATGAGGTTAGGACCATGAGGTTAAGCGGCCATCATCATGATCTGACGCCCAATCAGAATCACAAAAGGCTTTGAGAAGGAGTTTACTCGCAGGACGAATAGAGAGGTCATGAGAGGGTGTCCCTTCCCGATATGGGCATATGGCAGACTGCAGTCCAATGAGTTGCTTGACTATAGGTGCAAACTTTTGCAACAATAGAAGAAATGGAAGGAGCAAGCTGAAGCAACAATAGAAGGTTATGATTTGAAGAAATTCCAGGAAAGCAAGAGTCAAGCTATCATCAATGGAAGAAATAGGATGAGTTGGTAAAATCATGGTTGCTTTCATCTATGAGTGTCTCTTCTACTACACGGATGGTAGGATGCGAATTCTCACATCAGATATGGAAGAGATTAGAGATTAGAGATTTGAGATTTATTTCATTTCAAGAATCCAAGCCAAGATTCGGCAGCTGAAGAGCAAGCTTAGTCATATCAAGAAAGAAGGTTATGTAAGTGACTATTTGTTAAAGATAAAGAAAATTGCTCATTTGTTAATAGAGGAGTGATTTGATGAAATAAGACTGTGAATGGTTGATGAGGCGTAAGATTGAAGATCCATGTTTTATATTTTATTTATTTATTTATATATTTTATGCTATTGAAGATCAATGTCACTATAATCTTACTAACTGTACAAAATCACATGTGTTAATTGTTTGAAACATAACAGAGTACATTTATAATTATAAGAGTTAGAATCAAGCTATAGCAAAAATAAGTTATTATTACATTGTTTAGTAACATTTTATCAAATTATTTTTTTAACAAAAACCTATAGTTAGATTAAAATTTCATATTATAAAGATCATACTTATAATAACATTATAGAATTATTGATTGATATTATGCCAAATTCATTGTAGAAGATTGACCAAAAAGAGATGAAAAAATAAGAAGGAAGAAGGAACAAATGTCATTAAATTCTTTTTAATTGAAAAATCATGATTTAAATCAATGATTTCACTATGACAATAAACATAATCCAAATCACATTTAATTTGATTTTTGGGGAAAAAACAGGTAAAATATCTCCATCCTTCCGGGCTTTTGACCTCCCGTTATTCTTGAGTCATCAACAATTTGTTTGATTTTGTTATAAGAAGAAAATGAACAATGTGATGTGAACACTATTAAATTCTGGAATTTTAAACTTTTTCTTCATCTTAACTGATTTTAACTTTTTTTTTTTAAATCTCTATCTTACCTAATTTTGAAAAATCACTCATTTTTTCATTTTAAATTGTATCTCCATCTTTATAATTTAACTTAAACATTTTATTTTATCTACTTTAACAAATCAATTTTTTAAAAATATTTATTGCTATTCTAATTGATTCCAATATAGAGAGAAATATGCCAGATATAAATAAAAGTTAATTAACTTTCATACTTACCATTAAATTATAATCTAGACTCACTCTTACATCCAAACTATTAAAATTCAATGTAGATTAACTTTTAGTTATACATAAAATATTTTGCATCTAACAAATTTTACTATTAACTGTCCCTCAAATCTCTCTCAGTTAACGTGATTTATCCAAATAAATTTATTTTTCACAGTATCATCTGAGAAATGTTGTGACATCATCACACAACAATTTTCCCTATAAAAAAAGAACAAAAGTCACATTTCTTGCACACCACTCCAAGAAACTTCCGATATGAATCAATCTACTAATAATATACTATGATCTTCCAAATCACAATTTGGTCAAAATATTATTAGGGTTGAACTCACCTTTGATTTGGACAGTTTGACTTGTCCATATAACAACATGAGTAAGGTTATATAAAATTAGCCACCGTAAGTTATTAAATATAATAATTTAAATTTTTATAATTATTAATTTAACTTTTAAAATATTGAATTAATATGTAATTCTAAAAGTTAGATTAATAATTTTAAAAAATTAAATTATTATATATAATGACCGATGATGACTCATTGATATAAAAAAAATATTTTTCTAACAGCATATATCTATCCCTATGATTCCTTAAGATAAAGAAACTCTTGTTGCTTCACTTGCTACCACCTCTCTCTCTCAAACCCTTCTGCATATTGCAGTCTGCATAAGGTTTCTCATTCTACATTTCTAATTGTTGTTTGTGTACTTCTTAGTAAGGTATCTTCTTTTCTTTGTGATATCTTAATTGGTGTAATTCTGCATATTGTGGTGTTTGGTAAAGTATGCCTAGTTTGTTATACTAACTTAATCTATGTTGGTTGATTTTTCCACAGTTAGCTCGACTTTGTAGGAAATAAGGACCCTGTACAATGGTGAGTTGATTTTTAAGAAGGCGAGTGCTATTGGTACATAGCGGAATACCCTTCCACCCATTTTTCACCCATTCAAAAGTTAGCAACTTTGATGAATATGTTGGCAAGTTGCAAACATATTCATCAAAGTTGTCAAAATTTAAATGATATGGAAAATTGGTGGAGGAGTACTGTACTATGTACATTTAGCATTTTCCTTTTAAGAATGTGGACTTTTTGGGAAAATTTTGTGCTTAAATGGTCGTATCATATCATGTTCAGGTGAAGTTCACAACCAAACAGCTCCGGCAGAATATGGACCGGAAACATAATATTCGGAATATGTCTGTAATCGCTCATGTTGATCATGGTATGGTAATCTAGGCTCAGTTTGTTTTAGTTGCAATTTTCTTTTGATTTGTTTCATTTAGGTGTTATTTTTGATAAACTTTATCACTACAGCCATAAGATCAATGATGCTACTCCCTCTTCTCAGAATATATGTGGTTTTTCACTTCTTTTTTTCTGCTGCAAATTAACTGTCATTTTGTAATATTAAAAATAAAAAGCAATTAGTTCACTTTTGCCTATTATACCATTTTGTATTTTTGTCTCTTTTTTAACCAATCAATTTTATAAGAAGTACTTTTGTCTTTCAAATTTTGTAATTTCAATGTTCCAATCTTAAGTAGTTTGTCTTTGAAGAAACCCTAGTAAGGATAACAGATCAGATAAAGGGTGGTGTAAGTAATAGCTAGAAGTGGATGAAGACCAAGAAAACCTATTAAAAGAGATCAAGATTTTTATTGATCAAATGTAAAATATGATTTATAGCAGAAAATTATGGTGTCATTTGAATTCTGAACCATATAGTCTATCTCACCTAGTGAAACAAGGCTTAGTTGTAGCTTATTACTTCTTTGTTTAATGTAAGCCTAGTAATATCCATCATTTTGCATCTATCAGTTGACAATGTATTTGAGCAGTAATTTTTTATATTTGGACTTTGGATTAATTTCTGCATAAAATTAAAAAGCAAATATTTTCATATTACCTTCAAATTTTTGGACTTGTTTGTACTTGATCTCTTCAATGTATCACTACTTTGGGTTATTCTATTGACAACACAGTATTTCAATTGGCTTCTGAAATGCAGGAAAATCAACTCTCACTGATTCTCTGGTGGCTGCTGCTGGTATTATAGCACAAGAGGTTGCAGGAGATGTTAGGATGACAGATACTCGCCAGGATGAAGCCGAGCGTGGCATCACCATCAAGTCCACTGGCATCTCCCTCTACTATGAGATGACTGATAATGACTTGAAGAATTTCATGGGAAAGCGAGAAGGGAACGAGTACCTTATCAATCTCATTGATTCCCCCGGCCATGTGGACTTCTCATCCGAGGTCACGGCTGCGCTGCGCATCACCGACGGTGCACTTGTGGTGGTGGACTGTGTTGAGGGTGTTTGTGTGCAAACAGAAACTGTGCTGAGACAAGCACTTGGAGAAAGGATCAGACCTGTTTTGACAGTTAACAAGATGGATAGGTGTTTCCTTGAGTTGCATCTTGATGCAGAAGAGGCATACTTAGCACTCCAAAGGGTTATTGAGAGTGCAAATGTCATAATGGCAACCTATGAAGACGAAAAACTCGGCGATGTTCAGGTGTATCCCGAAAAGGGAACAGTTGCTTTCTCTGCTGGTTTGCATGGATGGGCTTTTACACTGACCAACTTTGCCAAGATGTATGCTTCCAAGTTCGGAGTTGATGAGGCAAAGATGATGAACAAGCTTTGGGGTGAGAATTTCTATGATCCTGGTACCAGGAAATGGACCACCAAGCACACGGGGTCGTCCACCTGCAAGCGCGGCTTTGTTCAGTTCTGTTATGAACCAATCAGGCAGATTATTGAACTTTGCATGAATGACCGGAAGAATAAGTTGTGGCCTATTCTACAAAAGCTTGAAGTGAACTTGAAGGCAGAGGAGAAGGAATTGACGGGAAAGGCTTTAATGAAGCGCGTTATGCAGACCTGGCTCCCAGCAAGCAGTGCCCTTCTTGAGATGATTATATTTCATCTTCCTTCCCCTGCCAAGGCTCAGGAATATCGTGTTGAGAATTTGTACGAGGGTCCCCTTGATGATCCTTATGCTTCTGCTATAAGAAATTGTGATCCGGAAGGACCTCTAATGCTCTATGTCTCGAAGATGATTCCTGCATCTGATAAGGGTAGGTTTTATGCTTTTGGCCGCGTCTTCTCCGGTAAGGTTTCAACAGGTATGAAGGTCAGAATTATGGGACCAAATTATGTCCCTGGGGAGAAGAAAGACCTGTATGTGAAGAGTGTTCAAAGAACTGTCATTTGGATGGGAAAGAAGCAGGAAACCGTTGAAGATGTTCCTTGCGGAAATACAGTGGCCATGGTGGGGTTGGATCAATTCATTACCAAGAATGCTACCTTAACATGTGAGAAAGAAGTCGATGCACACCCCATTCGAGCTATGAAGTTTTCTGTATCGCCTGTTGTAAGTGTTGCTGTTACGTGCAAGGTTGCATCAGATCTTCCAAAGCTTGTAGAAGGCCTCAAACGTTTAGCAAAATCAGACCCTATGGTGGTTTGCACAATTTCAGAAACTGGAGAACATATCATTGCTGCCGCAGGCGAGCTGCATCTTGAAATCTGCTTGAAGGACTTGCAGGATGATTTCATGAATGGAGCTGAGATATCAAAATCTGATCCCATTGTCTCCTTCCGTGAGACCGTGTTTGAGAAGTCTTGCCGCACCGTGATGAGCAAGTCGCCTAACAAACACAACCGTTTGTACATGGAAGCAAGGCCAATGGAGAATGGAATTGCAGAGGCTATCGATGAAGGAAAGCTTGGTCCAAGGGATGACCCCAAGAACCGTTCTAAATTGCTGTCTGAGGAGTTTGGTTGGGACAAGGATCTGGCCAAGAAGATATGGTGCTTTGGCCCTGAGACCACTGGACCCAACATGGTAGTAGATACATGTAAGGGTGTACAATACCTGAATGAAATCAAGGACTCAATTGTTGCAGGCTTCCAGATTGCATCAAAAGAAGGTCCATTGGCCAAGGAGAACATGAGAGGGGTCTGCTTCGAGGTATGTGATGTTGTTCTTCATGCTGATGCAATTCACAGAGGAGGTGGCCAGATCATTCCAACTGCTAGAAGGGTCTTCTATGCCGCCATGCTGACGGCAAAGCCGAGACTTCTCGAGCCTGTTTATCTAGTGGAAATACAAGCACCTGAACAGGCTCTTGGAGGTATATACAATGTTCTTAACCAGAAAAGAGGGCATGTGTTTGAGGAGATACAGAGGTCTGGTACACCACTTTACAATGCAAAGGCATATTTGCCTGTTATTGAGTCATTCAAATTCAATGAATCACTTAGGGCTCAAACTGGAGGACAAGCTTTCCCAGTGTTGGTATTTGACCACTGGGATATGGTGCCTTCTGATCCACTGGAACCCGGCACACCTGCTGCTGCACGTGTCGCGGAAATAAGAAAGAAGAAAGGCTTGAAGGAGCAAATGATGGCTCTATCTGAGTTTGAGGACAGGCTTTGAAGTATCAATAAGTTTACCTTGTAAACAAATTATGTATAATTGCATTTTGTTTCCCTTCCTTTTTTTCACCTAGTTTATCCAGACTTGTGATGTTGCAATAATTTCAATTGTAGTTTCTCAATTTCCTTTTTTAGTATACAAGATTTTACATTTCAATTTTGCTTCTTAGCTTCCACCTTGTTAGTTTTTGGGAGTAAGTTCTCCTAAGGTTGTAAGGCATAATAGCATAGCAATATAATTTTATGTTTTAATCTTTTGGATGTGCCATTGAATCTGCTTCTTATTTGCTGCTTCAATATCCATGTTTATAAAATGAGAATGGTTTAAAAGAATTGGGTAGGAAAAGAAACAATTAATGTTGTTGGGAGCATCTCTTATTTAGAGTAAGGATCTCTCAGTATATGTTCACACTTTTTAATTAGATCTCTGATTAGAATTTCTGTTTCATGCATGTAAATATAGAATATAGCTATTTCCAGTATATAAATTCAGTGCTGGTGATTTTTATTCCTAAAACAATTTCACAATCTTGTCTACGAATTATCAAGTGATGTACAAAAACTGCAGAACAAAAAGTTCATGGTTTCAATCTCAAATCAAAATCTATGGACTCATACACATGTCAAGCTGTTCAAATCTGTAACAGATGACAAAGGATCCCAAAATAATTGGGAAAAAAGAATCTGAACCTGATGGATTGTGCAAAATCACATGATTCATATTGGTTAACTCATTTGTAATACTGAATCCAATGGACTTGTTCATATATTTTTATGTTGCTGAACTACTTGTTCAGAAAATCCTTCAAGTAATAATATGAAATTAATGCAAGCTAAGAAGTTAAAGACCAAAAACAACCAACCAGCATCTGTTGAGCAGATTAGGCTGTGAAGGAGTGATTGCAAAGTTATTAGTTTCTAGAATGTGAGAATCAAAATGTCATCCCTAAGTTAAATCATAGCCTCACATTGGAAAAAATCTTTAAAAGGGGCAAACATTTACAAGTGCATAACCTGTTGGAGATAACAAGCACCTTATCAAAACTGAACACAGTTCACAAGAAAACAATAGATGAAATCCAGTTTGTACTACTTGCCATTATACCCTCAAAGAGGATGAAATCCTAAATCACACAAAGCCAGTTTTCTCAGAGAGCAAGATCTCTATACAGCATTATACTCCTCAAATCAACAATTCATAGACATTGGAGACCCCTAATGCATACCTATTTTGTACAACTCTGTCTTGGCAATCACCAAACATCATTCTTCATGTCATGCAGTCAGCATATGGAGTTTGTCAACCTTCTACCGCATTCAATCAACAGATCAATTTAATTTGCTGTTAGAGCACTCATAGACATCTTCTAAGGATCAAAAGATAATCAAAATCTTGATATAACCTGCAAATTCAAATGCTTTTATTTTAAGTTCAGAAGCGTATAAAAACAAAGGGGAGAATATGATTAACTGGGATGCACAGATGTTTGAAGGTCAACAGCCTAAGATGACCTGATTATGACTAGTTGCATGGCATAGCAGAATGAACTTACCTTGTTTATTAGCGGCTTTGCATGTTCTTCCCATTCAGTAGCCCACCTTGCTGAAGAACCGGTTAATGCACCATTTTTTAGGACCTTCAAAGCATCACATTCATCAGGAAATCCTTTGAAGAGCATCTGAGTAGATTCAGCAAGGCAGCAAAATTAGCATGCTACAAGTTTAGACACTCAGATTTTGGACTTTCTACATTATGAATCAAGAATTTTGACAGATAATTAAAACTGTCTAAACAATGTAATCCACATTTCCAACTAAGGGAGTTGAAGATATAATCAATATCAAGTATCTTTTGCACCAGGTAACAAATTACCAAAGGATCACTAGGATACAAAAACCCAATGCTAATGAATGGCTATGAGTGATCATTTTAGTATCATCAATCTATCTTTCCTACAGCCAGAAGGTATGGCTTAGCTGGCAAGTTCAGCTCTTTGTTATGGACTTTATGTGCAGTTGTAGGAATTTGAAATCCACCAAAAGCACTATGTGGCCAACCCCGACAGACAAAAAAATTGTAGTTTACACAAACAAATTCAGAAAAGGATATCATTTGGATAACCAGAATATATAGGTGCTATTTCGTATGATAACTTTTTCTTTTAGTATTCTATTAGATAAAATTTGAGACAGCTAAGTATATTATACACAAGATATTAAGCATAAAAGAACAGTTCGTCATTCCTCACTTAGTTACCGCTTACAAAAATAGCCCTTAAAAATACATTATATTGTACAACAAATCTGCTTAATATTAAGCCTCATGCTCAAAGAGACTGTGCATTATCTAGCAAATATTGCATGTGTAATCATTAGCAGACTTACCAGAAGTTCATCAGCCAGCTCTGAAGATGAAGAGAAGAGAAGACCATTTTTGTCAACTCTAACCAGTTCTTTAATGCTTCAGAAAAGTAAAAATTTTAACCAATCAATAACAGAAAAAGGTCTGTGCCTGAACTTCATAAAAAATCATAAGTGATCCCCATAGGAAGTGCATAGCTTACCAAGAGTATGAAACAGCACAAACAGGCAGTCCACAGCCAAACATATCAACAACCTGATACAGTAAAAGAAGAAAAATTTAGAAATGAATTGAAAATAAATAAGATTCAGTCAAATATATTTTTGAAACACTATCCATGATACTCAAAACATAAAGCTGAAATCCTTGTGCGGAAACAAAGGTTAAAGCCACAAAATCCATTGCAAAATTTAAGACATTTAATGAGAGTAACTAGCATAATCATACATGAAGAGCCATGAAAAACTCAAACCAAGATTTAACCTGGACCCTTCCCATAGGAAGAAATACGAGCAGCCTTAGTCTCCCCAACAAAATTGAATTATATTAGCAAGCATATGCATACAAATATACAATACAAGAACTAGCAGAAAAGGGTAGACTACAGATAGGGAGGTCATAAAAATAACCATATAGAAAAAAATAGTCATATTGCAGCCAAAGTGTTGTACATTGACTTTTAACTATGAATACCTTCATGGGAAGGTCTAATCCTGATGACGAAGTATGCAGACAAACACCTAGATCAGCTGATCCTGAAATTGCCCAAAGATGTTGAGATCAAATAGTTCACCAGGGAAAAACTAAGTTTAAGATCAAGAAATAAAAAACATACCTAACAGTAACGGATAATCTTCAGCAGACAGCCACATGGTACGAAATGCCACACGTTTCAGTTTCAATCTCTTTATTTTTGCTTCATACTTTTCTTTTTCAGGACCTTTACCTTTATTAATGAAGAACCCTTGTTAATAAATTCCACTTGATTTTCGCAACTTCAAAAGGAAAAAAACACAAATTATACCAGTAATGATGAATAACAATCTGGGATATAAACACTGTTTCCCGTCAGATATTTCTTTCCAGACAACCTCCTCATCTAGTGAATCATCTTCACCTAATATAGCAGCAACACGTCTGTCATACATTACAGCAGCTTCCAAGAGAATGCTAAAATCTTCATCAGGAGTCCTGAAGTTAAAGAAACAAATCACTCAAGTCGGGTAAAGTAGCCACTACAATAAGTCAACAGAGGATTTCTCTCTTTCTCTTTTCTTATTTCTTTTTTCCATACCGAAGATCCATCTAACTTCATAACGTGCAGAAAAAAATGGAAATGACCACTTGTAAAAGGATAAAGAGCAAGCTTAACACAATCAATGGAAGAAGATTTTATCTCAATTTGAAGCATTAACTGTAATGCTCCAAGTTTCTTAGTAAAGAAGGGGGAAAAAAGGGAAAATAGACCATGCAATCCTTCCATTTTGATGCTACAATGGAGGTGATTCACAATAGGATAAACTTACCAACTCGTGCTGCTCACAACAAGTGCTGGCCGATTTGGCCTCACATGTATGTTTGAACCAACCTCTTTCATAAATACTGTCTCATTTTGGCCATGGCTGCCGAACAATGGAGTTCCTGTAAGAAGCAAGCACATTAACAAACAATTGCCAAAGACTAAGATCAGTATACATGAGGATAGTAAAACCTTTCTTACCATTACTAATACAATCTCTAACACCAATAGGTTGACAAAAGTCCTCATTTAATCTACAAAACAACTATAAGCTATCCGCATTATACATGGAGAACTTCGAGAATGCTTGATGAGTAATGATAAGTCGAGTTACTAAACAACTAGCACACCTTATGCCTCTCCTCTAGTGAAGCAGGATGAAAGAAATCAGGTGGCTGATCATACAAAACCGTAGCACTAAAAAAATTCAGAAATAAACATCAGATTGCTTGACTGTTCACAGACACAATTTCCATTCTACAAAACAATTTCTTTGAACTTTGAGCTGACCCTCTTACTTAATTCCCCAGTTTTGAGCTAATTCATGCTGCATTGCCTTTGTTACACATAGAGAAGCATCTGCCATTTTGCCGTAATGCTTTTCAAACCTAAATAAAGCCGAGAGCAGAAATGATCAAAAACCAAAGTGATTACAGAACAAAATGAAAAATTCTCATAAGCAAATGTGAAATTGAAATTTGAAAAACACTAAACTTATACCATTTATATAGATAAACAAAATGACTATTTCTTCCCAGGGACAGAGCAAGTAGAGTATATCCAAAATTATGCCAATCTATGACAAATGATGAATTCCTCAACCAACTAGCCCATTTTACTGCCACCAGTGTTGGAACTGAAGGAGGATTCTGTACAAATAAAGGAATGAGAAAAATGAAAAAAATTTATGAAAGCAAACGTGCAGCCAGCTCTGATTGTTTTGCATTTTTGTCATTGAATCCTAACACAGTATACTTAACCAGAGATCAGATCATAATATATTATCTTTCAAAGAGTAGAGTACCTAACATCAACTATGCATGATACCAAAGTTAGAGACCATACAATTTCTCTAGTAGTGGCCCAAACTGAATTGACAAACACTTCTATTGAAAAGAAAATTGACCATTCTATTATTTATTTGGCTTTTGGGATGCTTCTCCAAAAGACGGCATGGATCCAAAATAACCATCCATTTTTCAGGAAGATGTTTAGCGACATTATGAATACAACTAACTTATGAAGTAGAACTTGATCTATCAAGTAGTTTAGATGATGAGGGTAGAAAAGGATGAAGAAAACTAACCTGGACGATAAAAATATCAGGAGCAGGTATCTTTACACAAAGGTACCAGAGAAGCATAAAAAATTGAACCAATGGTTTCAACAAAAGTGTAAGTACCCTCGGTAAGCTTTGACGGGATGTTGGCCACTGCTTCTGAAAATTTGATAATGTTTTAAACATTACATTAAATTTTAACAGAAAATGAGGATAACTATACCTGAAAAGGTTTGCTTGCATACTTACCATTATATAAATATGAATAGATGGGCTGGCTAGAAGAGCAGAATGGGGCTCAGAACCTGTTAGAAATTATTAAATAAGAAAATTTATACATGCTATTCTTGAAAACTAGCAATTAACTCAATGAATCAGAGCATTAATAAAACCTAACTCTAACAATTCACTATAAACAAATCAGTTAAATAAATACCTCCATATGCAACAATGTCTACCTCCAGGGAAGCCTGCAATACCAAATATAAAGTCCAGTAAACCGACAGTACAAATTAAAAAAGTTTGAAGTATTTAAACATTAGAAGGATCTCACAATTCATGTTATAAATTGTTTCAAAATGCATAATTTGTATGCCTACATTTAAAAACATGGAACGTCAAAGTTGGAGAATCCAAGGCGATATCAGGGAACTCAAAACCAACTCAGTAAAAGAGAGAGCAGTAGATTAATAAAATGGAAATTGCAAAAAGGAAGTTGAGTAGCAATTAGAACAAGAATATATGTAAAGTCAACATACATCATTAGTTCATGGCAAAACCAGAATCAACTGGGTCTTCAAAATATATAACAATAACAACTACCAGGTTAGGAGGTCTCAGATCAAAAACACAAACTTTTTAACCCCATTATTAAGAAATATTAACCTGGGCAACGGCCAAATGAAAACCCAAAATCAACCTCATGAAAAGGGAGTATCAATAACACACAATATAGAACCTAGTTACCAAACAACAAGAAGGTGAATTTTGCTTATGATCTCACTCCACAACATAAAATCCATTAGCATAACTGATTCTCAGAGAAATCTATAACTTGTCTGCAATCAAAACTGAGAAAAATAACTCAAAAGCTCACTACTTTTTATTTCTACAATCCAGGTTCTGAAAAAAATGCAATGAGCACAAATTTGGCAATGCTAAATTTAGCATAAAATAGATTAAAAAAAAGATGGATACTCAAACCCAATTAAACTAAATTAAATTAAATTCTCACATGAATTTACAAAATTTGGGAAAGATTAAAGAGAGAGAAAGAGAAACCTGATTGGCGAGTGAAAGCGCGTGATACTGCATTCGAGGACTGCGTCCAATGTCACCCAAAACCACCACACACGCCCTCCCTCTTCTTCCTCCATCCTTCTCTTTGCTTTTCCCTTCAATTTCAGTATCCAAACTCAGAATCAAAATTCAACAACCCAAATTGAAAAAAAAAATCAGAAAAATCAAACTTTTTTTCAATCCGATTTTTGCCTAGAAAATTGAAGATGAAAATTAATCAAAATTTTACCTGCCATTGCAGCTTCCAGATGAATAAAAAAATCAAAATTTCACACTAGTTGTTGTTGTTGTTGCCATAGTTGTAAACCTCAACCCGGAAACTGACTCGGTCAAGGCAATGGGTCGCAGGATCAGTGGTTCAACTGGTGGGTCAGTGGTTCAACTGGTGGGTCAGTGGTTCAACCGGTGGGTCAGTGGTTCAACCGGTCTACTAAATACAATTTAATAATTATATATAAAATACAAATTAAAAAATATATATATAAAATCATAAGAAAAACATAAATTACTCATAAATTATCAATACCAAAATATACTTAAATTACTACAACAATTAACAAATTCAACATAGTAAAATAAACAAAGTTTACATTACATAGTCTTATCATAAGCTCATAACAACACACATTACAAATAAAATCCAACACCACTCATAACTAAATAAACAAAAGTTCACAAAAAAATGTATACCAAAGGAATCATTTTTCTCTTATTCTATTATGTTAGGAAAAATAATATAGAAGTTATGAAATAAAAATAATATGAGAACATCATTACTCATCAAACAAATATGAAATACAGCATAAAATGAAGCAGGTATAAATGATCAACAAATGGTGTAACCAGTTGGAAAATGCCTCTCACATGATGCAGCAACTAGTATGGTGAGACACACCTTCAGATAGCACCATTATGCAGATGCAGCACTGCTAATTTTTTCATATTGTGCAGATGCAAATAAAATGGTGCACAAGATAATCCAGCATTGTAAATTTGAATATTTGATGGGGCTGAGACAAGAGAATATAGTGACAAGAACATTTTACACTTCAGCTAGTACCTTTTGTATTCCAAATGAAAAATGAAACTAGCATTGCCTACTCTTCTCACATATGTTACAGTTACAATACAATGAATCCCAACCCATATAATCTCAACACAAATTTCACATACAATCCCAACCCATATAATCCCAAAATCAAAGAATTCTCAGCAATACACACATATACATAGACCAAAATCAAAGAAGGAGCAGATCAGATCAGTGAAGGAGCATATTCCATAAGCAATACGCACATATTCATAATCTGATTTGAAAAACAGGTAATATATATGAATGTGGATCTACAAGAACAAGAACAAGAACAGAAAAGTTGAAGGCACTAGCATCTAATATATTTTTAGCCAAAAAATATAAGCAATAATTTGAGAAATCCGAAATGAGATAATTAATAAGTTAAAACAATGGAAATGAAATTAAATGAACAATATCCATATTGCAAATCAAGGAAGCCAAGAGTCAAAATTCGAAAACACAATCTGATATAGAAAAAAAAATCACCTTGAGAGTTCAGCAACAGAGCAATAATGGAGTCGGTGTAGCAACCAGAGGCCGAGGCGCTGGAGAGTGGAGACAGAGGCGGTTGCAGATCGCCGGTTGCGGTGGCGCGGCGGTGGGAAGGTGAGAGTTTGAGAGATTAGGGATTTAGGGTTGTTGCAGAGTCAGTCAACAACAATTCGAAGATGAAGAACCTCACCCGGACCAAAAACCGGGTTTATGCCCGACCCGAAAAACTTGTAAATGAGTTATGCCCGACCGGGAACCGGTGGACAAAACGGCTCGGGTCAGTTGCAAAAACCGGTATCGAACCGCTCAGAACCGGCCGGAAACCGCTAACCGGCGGTTTTGCTCAACCGGGCGGTTGTCTCACAATCACTCACACTCTCACTGTCTCACACAACACAAACACAACTCACAAAGTCAAAATCCCTAATTTACTTACCTTTTTGAAGCTCCCAGCAGCTGAACCTTACCCTTGGCTTTGGAAAGGTCACAGCCGCCGCGGATTTTCAGCTCGCCGTCGGCCGCCGCTGCGACTCTGCTCTGCTCCGCTGCGCCCTCTGCGCTGCCCCGACCCTGCTGCGCCTTGTCGGAATCGCGCCGTGCTGCTGCCCGAGCCACACGCCGTCGCCGCGCCGGTTCGTCTCCACCTTCCGTCGCCGGTTCGCCTCAGGCTGCCCCAGCCACACAAGAGCGGTGGCTCTCTGCACTCAGGTAAGTGTTTACACTTTACAGTTTATTTTACTTGTTTGATATTTTGAATTTTTTATATTTAAAATAATTTTGCTGTTGATTAATTTAGTTATATTATATATGTTAAATGGTTTTGCTGTTTGATAAAGTGATATATTGATATTTGATATTGAATTATTGATATACTTGTCTTATATTGACAATTTGACATCACTAATTTAACTTATTTTATATTATATGTTATGTTATAATATATTAATTATTTTATATTTTATAATATTCCGAGTTGATCTCCAGGTTGAACCCTTGGTTGAACCTCTAAACCTCTCTTTTGACCGGTTTGATATTCGATCCGATTTTTAGAACCATGGTTATAACCCGAGTTGACTCGGACCGAGCTAGTGGAGTCTTTGTAATTTGTGTAAAATTTCATGGCCTATTTTGGAATAAAGGCTCTTCCTTGAATTGAAACTTGAAAGAGAGAGTGAGAGGCATTCATTTGAACTCAGAATTATAGATAGAGATGATGCAGCGCAAAGAGAATCAAACTCCACAAGGTTCGAAATTAAGAAATAATAATAAAGTTTCAATTTTTCATTCATATAAATATATACCTATATATATATATATTAATTAAAGTTGCTATGATTTTTGTATGAAAATTTGCAGGGCAAACAGCTCGGGTTTTGGTTGAATTTTTGGAAGCGGCTATTACTTCTATTGTTTTTCTCAAAGGGATTTATCCTTCTGGTTGGTTCTTCCATGCCCATGAATTTTATTTTTCAAAAAACATATCTATTTGGTTGCTGGGTAGATGAAGAAGCAATTATTTTGAGTGTACTTTTGTTTTCTATGTATGGTTCCTTTGATTTTTTTGGTTCTTGGCAACCAAACAGTATTATTTGATTGGAGTTATTTCTAAGGTTGTCTTTTTTATGCTTATTTTTAAGATTGTTTTGTTTGATGTGTTTTGGGTTTTGAAAAAAAAAAAAAGGTGCTTTTGAGAGGAGAAGGTATATGAATGTGGTGGTTCAAAGGGCACGCCATCCTCAGCTTAGATATTACATCCATGCTTCTGTTTCAGGGCTTCTTCCATTTATACAAAAGGTTGGTTTTTTTTTTTATTCTTCTTTTTTGAGTCTTTTACTCTACCTTGTGTAAATTGTTTTTGATTGATTGCTTTGTAATTGAATGAGCAAATATAGTTTGTTTACAATATCATGTAGAATTCAGAATTAACTCAAATGAGTATATATTGTAGTTGTACCTGTTTTAAGGCAATGGCAATCTAACATTGTTGCTTTGTAATAATGAAAATCCATTAATAGGAGTTAGAGTAGGACTAAGTGTAGCTTGTGAGAAATCTTGAGGTTCATATTTTGAACTGGCCTCATCCTTACTTAGTTATCAATCTTGAAGGGGTCTGAATTTTCTATCAGGATATCAATTTAAAGGGAAAAAATGAACTTTGTTGTATAAGCTATGATGGTAAGTCACCTACTCCATTAGGCTGAGTTTGGTAAAGCTTTTTATTGGGGTGCTCCTGCTCTCAAAAAGTTGGAGCTCCTCTTTTGTGTTTGGTAAATCAAAAAGTTAGACTGCTTTTGCTCCTGGCTTTTGAGAGCAGGGGGTGCTCTTGGGAGCCATCAAGAATAGTTTTTCAGAGCCAGCTTTGGCTCTCTGAAAATGCTAATACATAAATGACCCTTATTTACACTATATCTTTTAATATTATGTCTATTATAGTCATTTAATATCTTGGGAGCCACTTTACACTATTTTACCAAACATTATAATGATGGCTTCTGCTTATTGAGAGCAATTTTGGTATAATTTTACCAAACGGTACTACTATGGCTCTCTAAGAGCAGCTTTTTGAGAGCTCAAGAAGATCAGCAGCTTTTCAAGAACCACAGCTTTACCAAACTCAGCCTTGTAATTAACTTAGACATCCTAATCTGAACTTAACTATAATAGGTAATAGTAAATCCATGCATAGAGAAGATCATATATTTCTTGTAGAACTATTGAAGTTCTTTGGCATCATTATTGTGGACATTTGGACAAAGCTTTTTGTTAAACTGATTTTAGAAGTAAGGACCATTTTTGAGCCACCCTGCCCTGCTTTTCCTCTTAATGAATGTATGTATGTATGTTATACATCTCAACAAGGCAGAGTTTAAGTATCTTGGCTTCATCATCCAAAATGACAGAAATAGGTTAAGATGTAAATCATAGAATTCAGTCGAGTGGATGAAACATAGTAGTGTTTTGGATGTTCTGTGATAGGATCATAGGAAAATTACCACTTTAGCGTAGCAGAAAACGTTGCAAAGGTGATATTGCAATGGGTGAGTGGATATATTAGACAAGATAAAATTAGGAATGAAACATTAAATAGAGTGTTGGTAACATCTATTGTAGAAAAGATAAGTGAAATTTCGTTGTAGGCAGTTTGGTCATTTGATGAGAAGACCTGCAGAAGCTAAAAGGTAAATCGGATGGAAGACAGCCAATAGATAAAGCAGGAGAATCAAGAAAAAGTATAGATGAAACCCTTAAAAGTTATTAGATTTTAATAATCTATAGTTTGTTTACAAACCATATAGGATGCAATAACCTTATTTGATCCATATAGCTGGTGGAAAAAAGGTTTATTTTGTTAGAATACAAAATAAGGACATATGATTTCAATCAAGGCCATTCTTGTCTTTTTGGCACTAAAACTTTCAGTTTATAACTGGTAACTTAAAAAGTCATTTGTTTTGATATTGTAGGTTGAAAACTGTTAGACAACTAGACACTTTGTCCGAATTTTTATTGTCAAAATGATGGTGCATGATTGTTAGCCTTTAATCCAACAACCACCATGATTTATGCAAATATTTTTCTTGTTAGTAGAACTACTCTTGTAGTTTAAATCTTGCACCTAGTTTGTAATCTTTGGTTTTAACTGCAACTTATATTGACCAAAGTTCAGTGGTGGAGAATAAATGAATCAATTGAAAGTTGCAATATCGATTTCATATGTCATCTATATTTCTGCATAAAAGATTTACACCCTTTCTATTGCCACTCGGTCAACTCTAATTCTATTGATTAGCTAGTGATGAAGCTGTTAGTTTCTAATTAGCTGCTTGATTACATGGTTGATTTTGATTGTGTTCAAGGTATAGATAACAGATCAAGTATACAATTGGTTCCAAAAGAGAGAAGAAAAAAAATCACACTTTGTTTCAACAGGATCTATTAAATATTTACATCCTGTGATTCTTCATTTATGCTATTTTATCTGCAGAAGATTCAAATAATCCAATACCTGACTAAAGGTCCACTAATACTATATGAAAAATTGAAACCACTTTTTCCAGTCACTACCAGCTTTTCTTTAAATTGTTTTCTTATGGCATGCTGATATTCATCCCTTACCTTCCATTTACTAGGGAATGGTGGATAGAGTAGCTGTTATTTTCTTCAAAACTAACAATGTTCCGTTGGAGAAATTTGTATTCAAGCTTGAAATGAACCAGTCGTATGGTTCTGCGGTCAAAGAAGTTGACCTTGAATTCTCTCTTAGATCATTCCTTACCAAGCTATCAGTCTCAGAATCTCTTACTAAGGAGCTTCCTCCAGGTAATCGCCGATATAGCCATGCAGCGCAGAATTCTGTTTCTCATATCACCGATTCTTTTTTTAGTTTTCTGCTCTTTCTGTCATAAATTTGTGATAAGTACTAGGAAGCACGCACACACCAATACTAAGGTGTGTCCACGTGTCCGACACGCGGTGGACACGTGTTAGACACGCGTATGAGAAAAATTATTTTTTTTAAGTCGGACATGTGCTGGACATTGTCTGACACACACCGAACAAGTCGTGACACACTATGGACACAAGCCGGATACACCATGGACATGATACACTTTTTTCTTTTTTGACTTTTTTCGTATTTTATGAAGAAACTTAAGATCAAATCCAATCTAAATCTACTTGACCAAAAAAACTTAAATATGTATTTTTAACCAAAAATAAGAGGAATTTTATTAAAAAATATTAATTATATATACATGTATATGTCGTGTCTGTGTCCTGTAATTTTTTAGTTTGGTGTGTCTCCGTGTCTGTGTCAACTTCCGTGTTTCTTAGGTGATAATCCATCTCCCTCTTTGTATGATGTATGAACATGCCTGTGTTCACATACACAAATATACACAAAGGCTTATACTACACACTTGCATGCTCATACCTAATCATCATTTTTAGTTCATAAAGATTGCTACTTGTGAATCAAGTGGAACTGGTTAGATGCAATTGTAAAGCATGTGCTGAATTTTGTTCTATGGTATGCATAGACTGATGAAACTCAGGTTTAAACTTTTTTTCGTCTCTGAACAGATTGCAGGTGGGAGATAACCGCCTACTTCCGATCCCTTCCGGAGACCGGTACAAGCAAGGAAGCAGACTTATGGATCTCAACTGACACTAAGCTATGGGACCAGCCCCCTCTTATAATCCCTGTCAAGTCAATGAGTAGTGAACCTATTTGTTTGCAATTGTTCTTGGAACATCCATGTTTATCAGAATTATGAGTGCTTTGAGAGGGGAACTCAAAGCTTTTAGAGTATGTATATAAACACAATTGTAGTGAGAAATGTAGGAAACATTTTTTCATTCATTCAAGATTTCAAATCTAAATACATTGATTTTTATGTATCCTTGATTCATTAGATGCTATAACAACAATAAGTCTTATTCCACTATGTGGAGTCAGCTATATGGATCAAATGACGTCATTGCGTTCAATCGTGAATTATATTAGGGTTTAGACCATTAACTCTTTCTCCTTGATAACCCATTTTATAGTCTTTTTTAGGTCTCCCTCTATCCTTATTCATCGTCTTATCTCTCATTTGATCCTTGATTCGATAGATAAATAGCATTTTTTTTTTCTTTTCACAGAAAAAGTGTTGTTCTGTTGCTTGAAGGGTTGGTATCTCATGATGTAATTTAACTACCTCTTGTACATCATTTACTTGTAACTGAAATGTTATGAAGGTGCATTATTAAATACAATTAACATAAATTGATAATTGTAAAAACACCTAGAATATGCTCTAGAAGAATGCAACAATTGCTCTTATGTATTTATGGTTACAGATGTTTCATTTCTAATGAAAACAATTTTCAGTTTTCATTTCTAATGAAATAAACTATGAAAAGAGCAAACAAAATTGAAACATTATTTTAAAACCAAACACATTTGTTGTACATCACTCAATTTTTTACAATAAACATATGAATCAACTATAGTGGGACAAAAAAGAGCTAAGTTGTTACATTTTACTTACATGTAAAAAATTTAGTAACAAAAAAAATTTTAGAACACCTAAAAGTCTAAATAAAAATTATAGACAACTATGTTAAATAACTGAAATTCTAATCATATTAATAATTGTCAGTGAATATGATGAAATGATCTTTCTTCACCACATTCATTAGTAACTTTTTTTTTTTTTTTTGGTGCAAGATTTCACTTTGGTGCATACAATTGTCTAGATAGGATTCATATCGACAAAGACTAGATCATGCAATGAACAATTTTGAAAGGTGTATTCCTAACAATGACTTGTGCATTAAATTCTTTGTGCTAGCTTGGTCAGCTAGCTCCATGTCTAAATCTTAATAATCAAAGCTAGGCCAACCCAACTCATATGATTTAATTTGCTTCATCATAAAAGTAACTATCAATCAATAAATAAAATAAAAAATATTGTTATACGTACAGTAAAAAACAATCAAAATAACCAATAAGATGTGCACAACGTATATTCTATAACATACACAATACATATTACATGTTGTGATATTGCACACAACATATTATATATGTTATGTATAATGATATTATTATTGTAGTGAATTTACCTAACTTCACTTTCATTTTTGATAATGAGCATATATATATATATATATATATAGTACCTTTATCAACCTTTGTAGACAACAATTTTAGGTATTTACTGTTTCGCCAAATTCTGAAGCTACTTTTGATGACACATAAAGACTCCCATTTTCTCACTACACAAACCAATTTTAGACATGTAATAGTAAATTTTGGTGCAAGTGGTTGTTGTGCATGTTCTGAATCTCAAAAAGTACTAAAAAAAACACTATTTAAAAGCACTAGCAACGGTTCTTGCATATTGTACTCTTCCCAAATGAAAAAGTTGCATACTTTTTGTAATGTATGTTATTATGAATGGACAGTGTAAAAGCACCATATGATATGATTATTGTTACAATGGTGTGTGACTTGAACAACATGCTATATTGAGCATTCTTACTTTCAGCACTTTTTCATCCAATTAGTGTCATCATCCACTTTTTCTTGCTAATTATATTGGGTGGCATATATATAATAATCCGTAATATTTGTTGTAAAACAGAAATACGTTTAACTACTATCCAACGTGTAGTAATATGTGCTATATGTATAGTACATGTACGAATGACACACATTACGTGTTATGTATAGTACACGTTGGATACTAGTTGGACGTATTTCTATTATACAACAAACATTATTGTATATATAATTGCTCACATTTAATCTCATCGTAGAAGATTTGCTTTGTGTGCTGGCTCAACCATGACAATGTGTGTGTTCATATTAGTCTTCTTTCTTTAATTATTCTCTATTGATTCAAGTGGAGAATCCAATTAAGTTCAATATATGCACAATGCAATAAGAGTTTATAATTAGCTAGGTTATATCTCTTATATCACAATATATACAAATTCATAGTGATTTAGTGCAAGAGTGGAAAAAGTAAAAGTCTTTATCTTTAGATCTTACATACATATATAAATGACTAAAACTAAAAGTTAAAGTAATATAATTTTTTCAAGTAATTATGTGATCATTTTACTATTAATTAAATTTATTTTAATCATATATCTATATACAATTATACGATAAATAGTAAGTAATAAAATGAAATAGTATTAAATGTTAATAAACTCAACGTTTTCTTAACTCAATGGTTTAGTAAAAAATGAGTATATATATATAAGGATTTAATTTTCATCCATCCATTGTATAACTTTTTTATACAATCATCTAATTACATATTATCATGTTAATTATGATATGTGTATTTTTTTTCACTACCAAAAAAAATCATACAAACAGAATATTTTAATAGATGATAGTATAAAATAATTTTAGTGTGCCAAAATTAAACTCATATATACAACACTCTTTGCATAATATATACTCCTACAATATGATTGATATTAGCTTAAAAGAGTCCATTCAATGAATCCAAAAGTTGAAAAAATAAAAAATCATTTAATGATTCAATTATGACATTCATCCCTAACGTGCACCCATAAAAAAAGAGACAATAAATGGGATTTTAAATGACACAAAGTTGAAAATTGAAGGGTTGGCCAAACCATTCCAAGGGAAAAAGACCTGTAATAACTACTATTGCTATTATGCATTCCAATGAATGATTGTGTGCATAAGTCATCGAGCATTGAATTCCTTAGCTTCTTCTGAATTTGTTCAGCTCTTAAATTATGACCATCACTGACCATAACATGTTACTACTCAAATCTTACTGATCAAATCAAATAGTAAATAAATAAATAAAAATTTCAAGGACACCATCTCTGACTAGCAAATTAAAGTGCATGCATTTATTTATTTACTGGACCAATAAAGCAAACTTAGAAAAATTAATTAATACAAATAAAGCATCAGGGTGGATTTTGAGGTTTGTTACAGGTATAAAATTGTATCAGCTAAAACAGTCAAAAATATGAATTTTGGTCTAAATCACTCAACTAATTAAAAAATCATGTTGGGTCAAAAGTATTAAAATGGTTTTTTTTTATTATTTTAACTGAAAAAATATTATTACCCAACACTTTGTGCTCTCATTATCATCAAAATCAACGACGTACCAAAAATTAACAAAACTTCTTTTAATAAATTAAATTAAGCTTATGCAAATTGCATTACAATATATTTTATTGAAGAATCCAATACCATAAAACATGAATAACCAGTGACTTGATGGCATAATCTCTTTAATTAAGCTTTTATTGTTAAAGCATATTAATTTGAGGCTAATCAACCACTTTTTGTGAAACACTTTAAGAAAGATGGTCATTACTCATTAACACGTGACATGTTTAAATCAAAGGAATACCATTTAGTATTATATATTATTATTATTATAAATTTTCTCCCCTTCTTTTTGTGGATTAAAGAATATCTCAAAGGAGCAAAATCAATTTATACGAATATGAGTCTCAATTTGGTTCCACATGGAATATTATTTATTTCTAGAACATTGATTGATAAGATTTTAATTCATGTTCTTTAGTTTTGTGGATTTGTGGTCATTCAAATTCTACCACTTTATGAGATACTTCATATATAGAATAAAGCATCTTATAAATAAATTTATTATTCTTTACTAGTACAATTTTTATTTTATTGTTTTCTTGGTATATATTTATATTTCTAGATCTGCATCAATTAATTGTATTTTATTATTTGAGACCACTCGACACGTTATAGTTGATACACCCAAATTAATAGATGGGAGAATTGACCTAGCTAACGATTTTTCAGGTGGGGCATATCCAAAAGCATGCATATGGGAAATTAAATATATAGATATATATACATAGCCATCAATTTGAGGTAGATATTTGCCCAAAGTTATGAGTTACGTTGTGAAATTTGAAAATATGCATAATTTCGTACCATATACTATATATTAATAATTATTAATTATAATGTTTGAACAAGATAGATAGATAGATAGATCATGATATATCATGAGGGAGTATTCCCTTAGCTTTCTTTCCAAAGTGGACCTCACATAATAGTCACATATGTACATATCTATCTTTTCCTAGACAGCGAATCCACTACCACTAGCTAGGGTACTATCATTTCTCTCTTAATTTACTTCATTTTAGTATTAGGCAACTTATTTATTTATTACTCATTCTATTTGTTATTTATTTAATTATACATACAGATTAAGAATGTATTTTATAATATTTAAAATTTTACAAAATTTAAACATATTTTACAATATTATTTTTACTGCTCATTATCTCTTCTTAATTACTCATTAAATTTATTTTATCTCTTATATTAATTAAGGATATAATAGAAAAAAATTAATAACAGTCGCCTAAAATTTCAAAATTGACAATAAAAAATATATTTCTAAATTGGACAAATAGAAAATGGATGAGATTTTTTTTAAAAAAAAAGAAAAGGCTTTGAATCATTAGATATCTTAATTAAGATATATATATATATATATATATATATATATATATTATAAATAAACATTAACTTCTAAAAGGAGGGGAAACTAAGATAAACTAGCTAGTTCTACTATTGGAGGTTAATTGTGTTTTACTATAATATAAACTCACATTTAAGAAACTTGTTTAATTCAATTTATGATTTTATTTTGTCAGAATTTATAAACTGTTACTTTCGTATTTACTCCCAAATCAAATAAACATACTCATCAAGAGTGATGAAATTAAATTATATGAACGAATACAGCTGGCAGGAGCATGAACCATGAAACCCTAAAACCATGGGGCACTAAGACA
Organism: Aeschynomene evenia; assembly: GCA_013621005.1. Taxonomy (NCBI): domain Eukaryota; kingdom Viridiplantae; phylum Streptophyta; class Magnoliopsida; order Fabales; family Fabaceae; genus Aeschynomene; species Aeschynomene evenia. Next base: position 14,890,702 of record CM024272.1, read on the forward strand.
TAAATAAATAGCATATTTATATGGATTTTGATTTGAGGAAAATATAGGGTACCGATATCAAATACATGTATGTGTCATGGTTTATAGATAAAATTAATTAAATTTTTAAATTTATATAACTGGTAACCTGTTAGGTAAGTAATCTTAAAAAATTAATTTAATTTATATTGATATTCTCTAACTTTATCAATTTATGAGAAAAACTCAATTCATAACATGTCGCTAGAAAAATAACGCATTATGCAATAGAGAGATGAAGAAGAGGTATGGTTAGGAATGAGACGGGTCTAGAAAGACAGCGACCGTAACCACCGTGCTCCGTTGATATCAAATTAAATTTGTTTTAACATATATTAGTAGGATAAATATATAATTGGGTACCGATACCCAATAAAAATATTGGGTACCAAATAAATCCCCTATTTATATTTACTATTTTACTAATAAATTTCTTAAGAGAACTTATTAAGAATATTTGAGATAATAAATTTTGAAATAATTTAAAATATAGTAATAAATTTTTTATATAAAAATTATAAAATTACATATTTTTAATATGAGATTTTTTTTTAGCAAATAGAGAGTGGTTTCATTATTCCAGTTATATTAAGACAAAAACAAGCTTCCACTTCACTCCTTGATTTGCTCATAATAATAATCTCACTTGATTTGTTTTTTATTTATTTTTCTTTTCTTTCTCTGTCTTTTCTTGTACAACATCAATGGCCCCACCAATATAAAATAAAATACTAAAATATAGTAATAATGTTGTTCAATCAAAATCCTATCAATTGAGGTTTGTCAGAACACACTTTGAGGCCTTTTATTTCTTTTCCCCCAACTAACTAACTCAAACAGTGTTTTGTGTAATCAATATTAGCCCCAGATTATTTATTTATTTTTCAAAGGGAATAGAATATAATACTTTTTATTTTTATTTTTTGCTTTCACTCATATCTATCTATCTATCCATCTATCCATCATTATCATATCACTGTATGTATATATATAGCTCTTAATTCTCAAATGGACAAGCTAGCGTTTCATAAGGATTTTGCTACCTTTTGAGTTGCATTTTTAACCCTAATGTCTGGAATATTATTTTAGTCTTATAATTATTTTTTTAGAGGTATAGTTAATGCCTACAACATACTACTTTATTTCTCTGATAAAAGAACAATAATCCATTTAGATAATTAGTAATATATTAAAAACTCAATATTTGATAATAATATAATTGTGTTCTGTATATATATATATATATATATATATATATATATATATATATATAATTGTGTTCAAATACCTTCTAGTATAATTAATTTATCTAAATGAACAGTTGTTTTGGGTTGTTTTAAATAACTGTTAAATTTTAAAATTTTAGTTTTTATTAAAATTTAAGATTTTCTAAATTTTTTGTAAAATTAGAATTTTTTGTTAATTACTTTACATATTTGAAGCGAACATTTAATTAGATGAATTTATTAAAATATAAGATTTTAAAACTATCATCAGTGAATCTCTTTTATAAAAAATCTAAAAACACATTTTCAATATAAGTTTTTTTATTATTAAAAAACACTAAAAGGAAAAAGCAAGCAATACTCTTTACTCTAGAACTAGAATCTTAAATTTCACCCAATTTTGTTTTTCCGGTAGATGTAAGCTAAGGCATTTACATACGATGCAATAATGCTGGTCGTACAACAGAAATACGTTAACAAGTATTCAACGTGTGTCATATATATATTATAGGATGTGTGTTATACGCACATATGCTATACGAATAGCACACATCCCATAACATATATAACACACATAAGATACTTGTTGGGTTAATTTCTGTTGTGCGATCAACATTATTATTGATATATGATGATATTGGCCCCTAAGAATTATTGCATTCATAAATGTCATTATCAAGTTTCAAGGCATTTAAAACCACTAGCATCTGTAACTAAAAGACACTCATTTCGACGTTATATCGTGTTTGTTTGTTTGTTTGTATTGCATTGACGTGTGTATTCTGTATTCTCTCTTTGTTTCTATTGAATGGAGACATATATATCTGTATTTAAAATTAATTTTAAAGTTATTGTATAACACTAATTTTATGATTTCAATTATGTTCAACAGAATCAATAAAAATACGATAATGATATTTATATTTTATACATTATATTTATTAGACACTATCGGCTATCATTTTTATAAGTAAAAAATTTAATTAAATAAATAAAAAATTTATTCGAATAAATGAAAAAATTCAAACAAACTATAAAAAAATAACTTTAATGACAGTTAAAAATCACTAAATAATCAAATAAATTCATTATAAGTATAATAAAAATAGAAAAATAGCATAAAAAAGTATATTTTTTCTTAAAAGTAGCACATTTATCATCAAATTGTCACTAAAATAATACACATTAATACTAAAAATGAATAAAATATATTATTTAATTAATTCATAACTATTATTTAAAAAAAATATTATTTGATCGGATTTTTTATTTATTTGAGTGGATTCTTTATTTATTTTTATTAAATTTTTTTACTTTAAAAAATGGTGCTCACAGTGGCTGATCAAAAGTGATGTTGCATAAAAAATTAAAAATAAATATTGTGTTATATATCCATGTTTTGGTTTTCTAGTTACCACTAGCTATTAGTATATAGTACTACATTCCATCAAACAAATAATTAATATATAGTAGTAGGTGTCTCTTTCAAGTTTATCACTCTAAACTCTAAATCACTGATTGATTATACACCGACTTTTGTAATTTACCACATTTTTTCAAGGCACTCATTATTTCTAAGGTGTCTGAATGTGCAATTATTTAATGTTATCTAATTAAGAGTATATATATTATTAGAACACTCAATCATGTTTTTTTCGTGTCATCTCATCTTGAATTAGAGTTAGTAGGGGAGACCGACTTCCATCTCTTTTACTATTCTATCAAAAATTTTTAGGTGGTCTTGGTTTGATTTGTGAAAATATTTTTTGTTTTTATTTTTTATTTTTATACAGATATAGAGATTTAGAAGTTAGGGTTTAGGTTTATTATTATTTTTATAATTTTTTGTACAATAATTATTATAAGAGATAAAAAAGTATGTGTATAGGTAAAATTTTAAAAAAGTTATAAATATTTTATTGAAATTCTAAATAACAAATAAAAATTCTAAAAGGATAAATAAAAATATTTAATTTTCTAAAATAAAAATATAAGTGGTAGCTAGAAATGGTGATCTAGCCTTATTATTATGATTAACTTTCTGTCAGTTTGTGACAATACAATAAATTGTTGAATTTATTGAGAGGCCCCAACAATAATAATCTGCACCCTCATTCAATTGAATTTTGTGTGGTATATATATGTTGTCATTATTATTAATTGCTTGAGGTATCACACGGACCCCTATAGATATATATATTAATAATGTTTGACGTACAACAGAAATACGTCTACCTTGTATTCAACGTGTGTTATCCATATTACAGGATGTGTGCTATATGTATAGCAATTATATATATAGCACACATCCTATAACATGAATAACACACATTAGATACAAGTTGAACGTATTTCGTTATACGTCAAGCATTATCGTGTATATATATATATATATATATATATATATATATATATATATATATATATATATATATATATACATATATAAGATGAATATAATGAATGATAAGCACATGGAGAGTGTTAACCTCATACAACACATTCTGTGATGACATTGTTTGAAAGTGGGGACAAGTCTAAGCTGTGAAGTCACAATCTGTTATTCCATTATAAGCCCTAAAAGAGTGAGATATTATTAAATCAAGGACATTGCTTCATCAAATAGGTCACTCTCTTATTGCCATTCAAGTGGATCCTAGTGTCACTTAGGCCCAACATATTAAATCACACCTGTCCTTTTTATAATTTTTCTTCTCTCTTTTCAATATATATATATATATATATATATGTATGTATTGTTTTGTCACAAGTACAATAAAACTATAGCCATTTTTAGGTTGTGCAATATATGATTAGAAGGTTCAAGTGGCAAGTGGGTGGTTGGATAGAGTAGACCTTCAATTATGGGCAAGCATTGAGCGGTGGAAGAATAGGTTAGAGAGAGGTACAACAAGACAATTCAAAGATGGTTGGATGGATGGATGAATGAGCATTATGCTATATATATATATATAGCACTCAAGTTACTATAACATAATGGTGACATATTATCTATCCCCTATTGTAGGGCATCTCACTAGGGCCAACTCAATGAGAGAATAAAACAATAACATTTTAGATGTACAAGGAAAAAAAAAATAGTTAAGACAGTAAGGTTGTGTTTGTTTTTTCTGACTCTGGAGTCAGAGTCAGGGAGTCAGCGAAAAATTGACTCTGTAAACTGTTTAGTGCATGCGAGGATCACTGTAAATGAGAACAGAGTCACTGTAACTCAATGAATAAAATTGTCAATTTTTTGTTCACTCTAATTTTAAAATCACTGTGTATTGGAAGAGAGTCCCTGTATGCTGAAAGAAAGACGTAATAAATATGAGAACATTAATATATAATTATCTGTTTTGACTATTTTTTTATTATATATTAAACATCTATCAATACAAAATTTCATAAAAACTCTCATTATGTTCAATGGAATGTGAGGGCATTAATGTACAATTATCTAGTCTTCATTGTCTCCATTTCTATTATATATATCGAAAATTTTTATCTCAATAAAAAAAATTTATATATATGTCTCTCAAAACAAACGTCCTTCTTAGACACAACCAAACAATTTCTAAAGGACTATTTAATAACATTTTTTTTGGTTAGTAAAGGACTATTTAATAATTAACTTTATTAATTCAATTTTTTAAAGAAAACTACATAAAATTGATGAATAAAGCTCATTAAGATCAAATTAAATTAAGGGTCTACCTTATATATATATGATATTTTGCTAATTAAGAAGATTGAAGTAGAGCATGAAACATGTTACCATTTTAGTCCACATGCTCCAAGAATAGTAGTATATGCCTGCCACCCAATTCTTGAATTGAAATAATTAATATATACATACATATGGACGACTAAGGAATATATAGCTAGCATTGGATGTAATCTTTTGATCTTTGCACTAATTAAATTATTGAAATTATGAATTGATTGACATGATATGCTAGCTAATAGTGGAAACAACATTGAGTTTTGAGTATACAAATTCTCAAGTGTCAAAACACATACATCTCCTTTTTGAAAAGCATATAGGGTAAAAAAAAAATTAAAAAGGTTAAAATCGTTCTCATCACTTAATTATGGCTTAATTTACTCCTTATTAGTTTTTATTCCATTAAAAGCAAAAAAGTGAAAAACATAAACTTGATGATTGATTGTAGAGAAATTATATTCCAAAGTGGAAATATATATATATATATAAATTAAATTAAAGCTAGCTACCATTTGTCATACTCATCAAATTGAAATAGTCCCAATTCCAACAACAACAACAAAATTTATGGTCCATTATCAATGTGGGCCTAATCTTCCTAAATTCACACAACAAGAAATTGTGGACAGCACAATATAATGCACTCCCCATATTGATGATAATACCAAATATTATTTTTATTTTTTGTTGCTTTTCATATTTATATATAAATATATATTCGGTCCAAAAGTGATAGCTGGTCGATTCTCTCTGTTATGTCAAAATCTCAATGCACTAGCTAATGACTCAATGTGCGACTTTCAAAAAGGAAAAGGGGACAAAGGAAAAAAAATCTTTTCATCTTTTCAATCCCAATTTTTTTTTTGTTTTTTATTTAATTTTATTTCAATATATAGGAAAGAGGGTTACATTACATAGTACATATCTATGTCAACATGGCCCTTGATTGGAGATCATTATTCACTAGGGATAACTTCAAATATTTTTTATGCTTTATATGTTAGTCCAATCCCATTACACAAACATTATCCATATATATATATATATATATATATATTAAAAAATAACTCTTTTTTTATCCATTTTCATTTATATAGTTATTTTTAAAAATTATAAAAATAAGTAAATAAAAAATAACTATCTTTAAATACAAATATTTTAATTTTTTTCTTTTTTTTTCTCTTTCAACTCTAGATATTTCATATTATTTTTTTACTATTTAGTTAATTTATTATTTGTATTTATTTAATATGAATAGACAGAAAAATAAAAAATCGGCTTGACAGGCACAGAGTGCCCGACAAGATGCTAATATATATAAATGAAATCAATAATATTTATTGTACAACAGAAATACGTCCAACTAATATTCAACGTGTGTTATACACAACATATAATGTGTAACATACGTACATATACTATATACAACACACATTATCTATTATATATAATACACATTATATATTAGTTTGACGTATTTTTATTGTAGAACAAACATTCCTATAAATGAAATAAATCATATCAACATATTATGCACTAGTAGATGTAATGAGTGCCCACGTAGCACAAACCAAAGAGCAACCTCTTTTGGCTTTTGCGGTTAATTAGTTTTTTTCGTATAGGAGCGCCTAATGTTGACAAGAATAATGAACTATTGTCTATTAGAACACTTTTAAACAAAAGTCCTCACTAAGGAAAAGAAAGGGTGTTATTAGAGAAGATGGTGAGTAAATTTTTATATTTACCCATAGATAGCACAATAAATACATACTTATTTTTTTACATATTTTACTAATAAGTTTTTCATATATTTTAAATGTTACTCTATCGGAATAAAAATAATTGTGCAACTATGAATAAGTATTAAGGAAATGATTAAGATCATCTTAACTTAAGATAAGTTTATGTGGTGGTATATCAAATTATCATTACTCAACTTTCTTTCTCTTGAATTCTCTTTAAGTAACCACATTTACAAAAAAATTAAAAGAAAATCTAATTAATGTTGCATATGTTTCTTAAGTGTATGTATACCATTACTTTAGAAAAGAATTGCAAAATTGGCAGTTGATGGTAGTGCTACAAGTACAGGGTAATCAATATTATTCAATGTATAAATAATGCGATAAAATACAAGGTCATTAAAATCTTTCACCTTCCTAAAATAATATAATCAACATATTTTTGTATAGACGTTTAATAGATTGGCTATATTTGGTTGTACATAGAAAATTTTACTAAATTAAAATGATTATGTGTTTAAGATTAAGCATGTGAAAATTAATTTATTGAGAGGGAAAAAAGGGTTGAAAGGGTGGCAAAGGTATAATCAATTAATCATTTTACCCAAAGATGGAGGAATTGGGTTTGTGATTACCACAAACTCCAAATTAAAGAACCCCATTAATGGGATGAGTAAGCCTAGGTGGCCATTGCACATGGACATTATGTTTAGTGGGGGAAGCTGATGTTTACACTTACACACACCAATCTATGTCTTATTAAAGGCACAAGAGAAAAAGTTGAAGAACAAAAAAAAAAGAATAGTTAACAATGTTTCCTTCTTTTTAAACCCATGATTTAATTAGTTTCTCTTTTCCATGTTTCATCATCCATAGTGGGAGATAGATAGATATATGGTAGGGTGCTATATATCTAGCTTCCTCGTTCAAAAATTGCAATTAATAATAATGTCCCTATCTTTAACCTTACTCCACCTAAGGCACCAAATCCATTTTCCTTTGTAAATTAATTGAATAGACCCTTGGCATGTCATTCAAATTCCCCTATAAAGAAATTTTTTCATTATGTGGGGTATGATTTAATTTCTTGCTAGGGGAATGGTTTTGTGCTTCTTTCATTTGGGTGTAGGGCTTGTGGATTCTCTATTGCTTATTATTATTATCTTGACCCACCATATATACCATTTTCATATATATATATATGTATTGTATTGTAGAATATTATTAACCTTTCAAAGTAAAACTAGAATCAAAGAATGTGGGAAAGGAAAAGTTATATATACACCAACAAAGGCTATTCCCATATATATATATAGGGTTACATCATCCTAATTATCATAATGAAACTAAAAAATTAATAATAATTAAGATTAATAATAAAATAAAATAGAGGAAATGGTCAACATTAATTACTTGGTTAAGCTTAGCTTCTTGGCAATTTTTATTTCTCTCACTCACATTTGCTTAGATATAAAGAAAACAAACCCTAAGATAATGGCTATGGATTATGGAGAATATATCACCATCCACATTAATTTTAGGATGAAACTTAATTTATTTTTAATATATAGTTTTGGAAGTTAGGCCAACCTCAAATGGCAAGATGTCACTGGTGATTGAAAACTAAGAATTCCACTCTTTGGATTTTCTCAATGCATGCCTTTCACTGTGGCACCTTTAGACTTTTGTGTGATGCATATATATATATATGCTACTTTAGGAACCATTTTCATTTCAATTCCTATATCTAACTAATAACCCTATAGGCTTTATTATCTCTTCTTCTTCTTTTTTCTAATTAAAAAAAATTAAGTGAGTTTGTGATATGGGAGAGAATTGAAGTAGTGGGGTCCTCACACTCTTTAAAGAAGGAAAACATGTGTTAGGATAGAACAAAAGGAAGCAACAAAATCAATTCTATATGATGATGGACTTGTATAGTATATATATATATATATGAGTGCCCCCTTTCACAAGGGAAGAAAGGTTAGGTTCCCCATCATGGACCCCTCATGCCCCTTTCTTAATTTCTTTAATTTGATCCATATATATTCTATGCTTTGTACTATCCCAATATTCGGGGCAGGCCCACCCCATGATATATAATAACCCTTCCAAGTGAAAATTGAAATTAAAAAAAATAATGGAATATATATATATATGTGTGTGTATATATATATATATATATATATGTATATCACCGATATGGACAACTTATGTGACACACATTTCTAACCCCTTTTTTTATGCCACCAAGTCTAACATATCTACACATTATTCTTGACCTATAAAAATTATATAATTTTAAAAGATGGCTTGAGTCTAAATAAATAATTTAGATCAATAATAAAAAATAGTTAAAATCAGTTAATATATAAATTTTGAATCACAATTATTTAACTTATTAAAAGTTACCTTTTTAAAATAAGTTTTTTATTAAAAAATTGTTAAAATGAGTTTACTGACAAATTTTATTTATTTTTTATTATTTATCAAATATATTGAATAAATTATAACACGATTATGTATAATATGAATTTTCAAAATAAATATGTGATGTTGGGTTAAGTATCATTGCCCTAATTGGAGGAGAGGTGCGTAGTGTGTACGTGACGGTGTATGAGGCTGTCCAGAGATAATTAATTAATTAAATTATATAATAATGAAGTATTGGTCGTATGATGTGTGGATAGATAAAGAGTGTTTTTAATGAGAAGTTTACTCACCAAATAAAACTGAACTGATATCATTGGGAAGAGGAACAAATAAAATAAAAGAGAAGAGAAGGTGGGAGCTAGGAAAGGTTGTGACCCCACATAATAAAATGGATGTGTGATTCTATGCACAAAAAAGGGACCAAAGCTATGAAAGTGGCCTAGTTTATTCACACGTCTCTTTCTTTAAAGGGAGACATGTTATGTATCACTCTCGTTTTTTGTTTCTTCGTTTCCCTTTCCCTTCCCCAATAATATATAAATTAAATTAAATAACTTTATTATTTATTACTACTATTCAATTTAGTTATATATACGTACAATAATAGTATATGTATAACAGAAATATATCTAATTAGTATCTAACATGTGTTATATGTCATACGTAACAAACATTACATATGACATACATTATGTATGATATATAGCACATATTGATACTAATTGAATGTATAATTATTACACATATACTCTTACTGTATACATATATAAAGTGAATGGAGTTCGATTCTCATCGTATGTATTTTGTAATTCATTTATCAGAAATCTCTTATTAACAATGAATTAATCCTTGATTTGTCGAACTGTCTAAATACAAGACTTTTATATATATATATATATATATATATATATATATATATATATATATAGGAGAGATACGTTTACAGGTATAAGATATAATGTTGATCTTATATTGGTTCTAACTTTTTATTGAATATGTTTTTTTTCAAAATCTACCGTTGGATTGAAAGCTCATATACTATAGATCATCTGTAATAAATTTTACATTAATCAGAAATCATTTGATACATTTTTTGTATGTCTATAAATCGACGTAATAAATAGTTCGCAAATGTGTGTAACTTAGAATACTTTGATCACAATCTTATAGTTGTTCAATTTATTTGAAATTTGGCACATACAATCACTTTGATATGTAATTGTAATTCAACGGTCGGATAAAAAAAACATATTCTATAAAAAAAAATATACGTGTGTGTATATGAGGCGAATATAATGTGATTGGCTTATGCTTGATGATTTGCATAAGGCAATTTCAAAGGTTAGAAGAAGATAAAATTAAAAAAATAGTAAAAATATTGAGGATTCCAATGTGCATTGCACCACTCAAGCAAAACAGCTTCATGAGATGTGCCATTTGACAAACTCAATAATCAGTACTTTGATGTTGAAATGCCCACTTTTGACAAATCCCAATTATCTCTTCAAACACACCAATTTTAAACAAAGTTGCCCTTTTCTTTAATCAAGCAAATTATGTCTATTCTTAATTTAATAATAATTAAAAAAATACTACTAATCTTGTGTTACACCATCAACATCACCATCAATTGAACCTGATGACGGTATGCAAAGGGTCCCACACACAATTCATCAATGTGGATGCACTAAAAAATAATAACATCATTATGCTTACTTGGTGTAATCCAACCGTCCTTCTCAATTGCAAGATACTACTACGTTTTATTTAATTATTATTATTACTATATCCTATAGTCCTTCTTTGCCTTGTTAATCCATGTTTAGACTAAGTTTATTTTATTTTAAATTATTGAGCTACGGCCAAATGTTCAATCATGTTTAGGTCAAATCATGTTTATTAATTAATTTTCTTAAATGAGCTAGCTAGAGTAGTAGCCCATTTAGTAGAAAAAGCTTTATTAATGAATAATATTATATCAAATTAAAGTTCATTGTAACCAATGGATTAGATGGGTCCATGATGGCTCAAACTACTTTAAGTAGACGCCTAACTAGTGGTGCCAAACGTTGAAAACAAATCAAGAATCTTTTAATTAATAAATTTCATTAAAAAAAATATCTTTATGTAGATATATAGTCACCATTCATTATTATGTTAATAGTGATGACTCAAATAATTTGAATCTCCTTATATAAGCTTTAGGTAATAAGTACATTGTAAACTAAGATTCGTATATCATGGTTGCAATTTTCCACAAAAATAAATCAATATACAACATGATGTTTCAAAATGAACACATATTGTAGCAATATATATTTAATTAATGAGTAATATTACACATACACCATTAAATCAGTCATTAATTATCAGACACTATATGTAATAATTCAACTTTTAAAATATTAGATTAAAATATAATATTCAAAATTTAATTAATAGTTTTAAGAAATTGAATTATTATATATAATGACTGATAGTGACTGATTTTTTTATATAGATAAACAATTTCTCTTGATTAATAAATTATAAATAGTACTCCTTTTTCTAAGAAATTAGAAGACAATTATGTGACATAGTGAGACAAGGACCTCTCAATTACAAAGTACACAATATTTGAAAATAACAATAATACAATAATAAATACCGAGAATTATTTAAGTGAGGGATGAAAAATCACCAATAATAAGATATCTAACATAACAAAACTCCTAATGGACAACCAAATTCAACACGGCAAATTGATGGAAATTGGAAAATATTTATAGATCATACATTTCGGTGTCACCATATCCATTTCAAAATCAATAATATTACAGTAAAAAAGATTTGTCTAATAAGCATTAGATTAGAAATTTAGAATTGAACGCTTCCACAATTTATATTTGAGAGAAATCGATATTCTCAACAATGATATGAGTTGTCAATGAATTAACTAGTTTTTATTATAATAAAATTATTCTAAAACTATTGTATGGTCTTAATTGCAATAAAATGCAGGCCAAAGAAGCATAACAAGAAAATATATAAAATAATAAGGACGATATTTCCGCATCATATATGGTGTCCACTAGTGTCTGAATTTGTGAACCCTACAATGTAATAAGAATTTTTTATGATAAGAAAACTACATAATTATTCTATAATATCATACGCAAAGCGAATCATCATTTCTTGTTTAGGTAAAATGTTCACTATCTTCTGCCACATTCCTAGGTATAAACATCCTTTCTAATTCTATATTATATGTTGTTCCTTTAAAAAAAATTAATTTTTATCCGGTATATAATTTTTTTGACAAATGCTTAGAGAATAACTTTTTTTAATCAAAACAGTCAACAAAATTCATTTAATATTTTATGGTCCAAATAGCATTTTAATAATGAGTATATTTTTAATGGGCTGGGTGATTGTGACCCAAATTCCTATTTGTTAGCTGTTTTGGTTGATATTTTGTTGTATATCTAGCAATGCTCAGTTTTTTTATACCATCAATCTAATCATGTTTCGTTACGTCAGTTATGATTATATTTTTTCTTTTCTACTATTTGAAAAGTTATATATGAATAGAATGTTTTGATTAGATGATACAAAATTAAAATCTAAAAAAATAGTTTTTCAGGTGTAGTAAGTCCAATTTATTATTCCACTTAGCAACCACGACCACTAATCAAATTGGCAATAAAATATAATATAATAATAAAAAGTGGTTTTATTATATATTAATGTATACATTTTAATCATAAAGGACAGAGAAAATGCCCAGTTTCACGAGCAAGTACAAAAAAGATTATCGGTGATTACAAATTTACAAGTACAATTTTTAATTTTTTTTATGGAGATATGTTTAATTTTTTAATACATCTCTAAACTGTGAAACATAATAATTTTATGATTTTATTAGGAATAAAAAATTATACCAGTAAAATAATTAAAAATAAAAAATTATACCAGTAAAATAATTAAAAATAAAAAATTATACCACAATTCTCAATCTATTAAAAATACACAAATACTTAAGAATACTATTTAAGCTATAAATATCAAAGAAATTTCTTTAATTGTTTTGACTGAAAAATATTATTCTTCTAAACTTTCTGATAATTTCAAACTCACAATTTTATGTGAATTCAACTAAACTTTATACCTTATAATTTATTTTTATGATTATTACATTGAATATTAAATCATGTATTATAATCACAATAAAAGGTGTTTGATTTAATAACTCGATCAATCATAAAATAATCTTATAAATCGATAAATTAAATATGAATACCATCAACACATCAAATTCAATCTTATTAATCATTACCTCGTTATTTAATTTTTTTATATCATCACAAAATTAACCAAAATCAGTTTTATAGATTATATTCTTTTGAATATATGATAATTAAGAAATTAATGATGAAACTATATATAGCATGAACAAGATTCATTCATCATATATGCCAAGAGAGAAATCAAAATTAAATAAGGAAATTACTGTGATAATTATTATAGTTGATGAAACTTAATTAGTTCATTCATAATTTGGTTGGGTTGATGAAGCTAGCTAATGAATTATAATAATAATAATAATAATGATGGTGACATTAAAATTCAAAAGATTAGGAGAGGATATATATATGATGATGATGATGATGTGGGAATCAGATTCACGTGTTTTGGAGGGCATGCCGGTCACAAAGGGACAGATGGTCCTAATCGAGTAGGGGCCCACAATAGGCCCAAAAGAAAGATCCTATCCTACACCAAAAAATAAATAACCCATTATTTTTGTGTTGTCCTTGTTAGGGACTCCTCACTAAATGCTACCTTTGGCGTTTGTACCTGCCCCTTTTTTGTGGGCTCCATCCTTTCCCAAACAGGGGTTTCTGTGACTTGTGACTGCATCAAATCAACAAACATCATCTTTCTTCTATCTATATTATTACTAGGGAATTTGTTAAAAAGCTAAGAGTTAAAAAAATAATCTTTTTGTATTTTTAACGTAAGGAATCTATCATAAAAATAAATTTTCAATTTTTTTTCTATTTGAAGTAAAATTAGAAGAGATTTTTTTTTTAACATCACAAAACCAGTCAATATTAGCTACTATATGTAATAATTTAACTTTTAAAATTTATTAATTTAATTTTTAATATTATATATTAATTCAACATTTTAAAAATTAAATTAATAATTTTAAAAAATTAAATTAATAATTTTAAAAAATTAAATTATTGCATGTGATGAATAATGATTAATTTTATAGTATAATGTAACATTATTCAAATTAAAAGCTTCCTAAAAGTCCATATTTTGCGAGCAATATATAAATATTTTATCTATATTAAATGTAAGGCACGCAGTTGATATATATCATTCAATATATAATGAGGTGTATATTAATATATAAATAAATGTTTTTTTGTTCCATATATTAATTTTGCATATGGATACATATATATATAAATCTTTTTTGGCAGTGGAATAGGAGAGTGTGGAGGATGGATTGATTTGGAAGGGTTTGGCTCTTCATTCCATTGTACAATGAACATGGAACATGGTGACTACTGCTAGTGCTAGCTAAGCTATTCTTGCTTTTTAGTTTTGTCAGATCAAGGCCACTATATATATATATATATAATATGGTTTTATTATTTATTTTATTTTATTTATTTAGGTATTTTCTGTTGGATGAATGTGACAGAAGATAGATAATTGGAGCTGATTCCAATGTGATTTATACCACCTAGCTACTTTGGAATTTGTCCCATTTTCTTTATTGCTTGATTCTATTCCTAGATTAATTTAACTTTAATTTGGAAATCTAATCATATTTTCTTTGTTGCATAAGTTTAATTACAACCACTCTAACCGTGGATAATAACCTAATTAATTAACTCCTTTAATTTGTTAGTCTTGCTTATTATTGGAAATCAAATTAATGAACTCAAAGAAAAATGCCCTACTTTATAATCACTAATTTATTTCTATATAGTATTATATTAATTCTCACTTAATTACATTATTTTCATTCATATATATATATATATATATATTTTTTTTTTTTCTCAATTTCTACCTTGTCAAACGCACTATTCACAATTGATAAAGTGTTTAGTAATGGAAGTAACAAAAATTATACAAATTTTTTTTCAAAATTCATATGTTTTTAAAAGTTAATAATTAGTTTGTTTTCTTTTAATTACTTCTTCATATATATATATATATATAATGTCTATTATTTATAAATAGAGGAATATATATATTACCCTGCTCAAAATTATTTTTAAGAAAGGTAAAAAAACTAATTATTCTACCCAAAATAACATGAAATATATGTTGTGCATATAATATTGACTATTTTGATAATTTTTTATTGTGCTCGTTCTCTATATAGTAATTAAGCATAGGATAAATTTGTACCAAAAGAAACACATATTTAATAATTCAAATGCACCAAACTAATTCACATCACATGCGATTCGAAAATAATAAAAATTATTTATATTTTAAATGTATCCCAAATTAGTTACGTTAATTTATTTCTTATTTCTATTATTAAGTTAATTACATTTTGAATTTAAAAGTTCTAATTTGATTGAATCATTTAAACTAGTGCGATTCAGATTTTCAAAACATAGATTATCATTTGATACCCTTAAAGTTATTTCCATAGGACTCCATATATATAATTTATACATTTTAAGGGATATGATGTCTCATCATGCCTTGTTTGTTGCCTATGATTTTGGTATTTAATTAATTTTAATTATCACATACATGTAACCTCAAAAGTTGTTGAATGCAAAATTGTTAACCCAAGAATCACATGTAAAGACACGTACAAATTAAAGGAAGAAGGCTAACCCAAGATGAAAAGAAAATATATAATAATGAATGAGAATAATTAATGACAATATATATAGCTCAATAGTATATCCTTTTTTATCATGAAAGAAGTTAGTATATATGAATGTCATTATGATTATATTTGGATTTCTCAAAATATTTTTATACAATGAAATACAAAATTTCAATGGATATTCATATTCACGATGGTTTAAATCACTATTAATTTATTCGTATATATAGTCTAATTAAACCGAATATATATATATATAGCTAGATTGTGATTGATCAAGTTCTTATGACACCTTATTTATAATAATTATTATTTAATTTCAAATCACATTTCTTTTCAAGTTGGGCAAGTCCAAAATTAAAAAATTTGAAACAAAAGGTAATTAAAATTAATGAAAGGTAAAACCTTTCTTCTCTGTTTAACCTTGCTCTTGAAGCAAAGAAATAAACAAAAATGGAAGGCAAATAAAAAGGTTACTTGTAAGAGAAATAAATAATACAGATTATAATATTAAAACATGCAACAACATACACGAAGCTTAGAGGTTAACTAGAACAATAATTTATTGCGTTGACAACAATAATCTTTCAACTTTCATAAAAAGTTTCCTTTTCTTGTGAACAACTCATCAACTATAGAAATGCTATATTTCAATCCATTTCATTTTCTTTTCTTATTTTTTATTTGATAATTTATTTTGTTTAGATAAGCTTTTGCTTTCAGCCGGTCACACAATAATGAAATCACCGAAATTATTTCAAATCTTTTTTCTAACCTTGTTGAGGTTATCCAAATCACATTTAATTAGTTGATATCGATTAACAGTTATTCATTGCAAGCTAGTAATATATATATATATATATATATATTTTTAGTACGAGTAAGGTTATCAATACATCATAAACTCAGTTATAATTAGTTATCAGTATGATAATTCAATTTTTTCTAAAATTATTAGTATAATTTTTAAATATTAAATCAATATATGATATTAAATATAATGACCGATGATAACTGATTTTAAGATGTACAAAAATTATTTTTTATTTATAGCATTGACTTGTTGTTGCCACCCCAACCCCGCACGACTCTTATATTTGTTAGCCATCTTTATATATATATACATATTCGAGAATTATCCATCTATCATTTTCATTGTCCAAATATTCTTGAATTTTGCCGTTCGAAATTCTTTTGGAAAAATATTTAAAAAATCCATTGTCGTCTTTCATCATAGAGAATAAAACCCAGTTCCCATTCAATGAACGGCATTATCGATCAATTATGTACACAATATTTTTAATTAAATTATATATACACAATTTTGAAACGTAATAGCTTGCCCAATATATCAATTAATATATATTATATGCATGCAGATAATATAGTATAGATACTGGTATTCTCTCTACATACATGTCACGCTCTATTGTGATTGATTTTGTTTTATTTATTTTGTGGATGGCCTTTCATTCTTCCTCCATCATCGCTCACTCCTCTTTGATTCATTTATATATTTTTTATTTTATATAAACTAATTATTATTTCTATTTTTAATTATTAAGAACAGAAATATTATTTAATATATACCTGTATTAAAAAGGACATCTTGAGGACGTACAAAAAGGAGTACTAATTTTAAATCTGTTTTAACAAGTTAGCAATTTCTCTATTTTTTGTTTATCCAATCTTAATTGTTACATTAATTTAATTATGAAGAGTTTTAAAATATCTTAGATTTTATATTCTTTATATTTGTTATCTCTTTTTCAGATAATATTCATCATATTTATATATTTTTTCTTTATACTTCCTTCGCTATAAAATAATGAACATTTAAGAATTATACACAGAAAACTCAATAAATACTTTTAATTTTCTAAAAAACATATTAAAATTACCAAATATTATTGCAATATAACTTTTTTATTAAACCAATTTTTACTAATATACTATAAAAAAATAAGGAGGTATGCTAGATAAAAATTATTATAGAATTTTATCTTCTTAAAATGTGATTATTTTAGAATGGAAAGAATATTAGTTAAAAAAAGTAATAAAAGTAAGCGCATGCCCCCATATCCCCACGTCTAGTGCTGATCATTGACTTCAATTTCGGGTGACACATCTCACAAACCAAAAACTAGTACAAGAAAAAATTGACCACTCACGTGCCCATCACATGCACCCCCTTCACCCTCTTCTTTTAATTTTATTTTATTTTTATCTTTTCTCCAATTTCAAGACTGAGTGTGTGTGTGAAAATGCTGAAAATAGCACTAGTACTACTGCTCTAGTACTACAGTTCATATATATATATATATATATATATATATATATAATATAATATAAATAATTTAATTTTAATCTACTAATATTTTACATGACATTCAATTAAAATACTTAATTTGTATGATTTTTTAGATAAGAAATAGAGCAAATACAAAAATAACTAATATGATAGTACATAATTAAATAATTGTGAACCATGTGGGCTGCTTAAGCATCATGTCTCGAGTTCAATCATTGAGACAGTGGGTATGCAGAAAATCTTATAGCCAACTTCTTAAAAAAAAGGATTTTGCTAAGGGCACTTGTTAAAAAAGCAAAATATAAAAATTTTAAAAAATTTTAAAATATTATGATAGATTCATTATATAAAAAATATAAAAATAAATATTTTTAAAATAAAACTTTCCTATTTTTCTTTCTCTACAAAATCTAAAAAAGAAATAGGAACAGGAAAAGAATCAGAGCAAAAGGAGCAATAAAAGAAGGGAAGGAAGGGTTGCCATTTTTAACCGCGTGCCGTGAAATCTAAAATGCAGGGATCTTGTTTTGTTTTTGTACTCACAATTATTAGTCAAAGGACTACCGTACCCACCTCGGTTACAGTATACTAACATTTTTTTTACTATCTCTCTCTTTACATATTCAATAAAATTATATTCTTAGAAAAAATATGTTTTTTATATAATTGTTCTCTAGTTTTTTCAATTATAATGAGAATAAATATAATAAAATAATTAAGATAAGAGAAAGTAATTAGCATGATGCACCCTCAAACTTTTCTACAGTTACAAATTTTATTATTTTAATTTATATATGCACTTAAAATTGGATAATTATTTTTAAGAAGATGAAGTAATATTTTAAGTCAATGGACATGCCAATAAATTTCTAATTATGAGTTAATTAAATTATACAAATACTTTTAAATTTTATGGGATACTAAAAAAAGTACCTTTTCTATATAATTATCATATATACTGATTATTAATCATATGGAGTATTTTATTTTATTTGTTTATGTGATAATGATTTTCTTAAATTTACTATTTATGGGAGATCAATACAATTTTTTTTATAGAAAGTCAATTTAATTATCTTTCAATAGGAAGTGTTATTATAATTTTATGGGATATTAGTATAATAATTTTAAAATTTTAAAATTAATTTAAATATTTTTAAAACTAGAACAGATAAAATGAATTTGATTAAATCACAAAAACTATTACTATAATATATTAATATGTAATTGAATTCATAATCTAGTTTTGAACTTCTGGATGTTTAATAAATGCCTTTTTTTTTATATATATATACACATTAAACTAAATGTTTAATCATGATGCGCTAATAATATAAAATTTTCACATTATCAATTAATCACGTGCATTATTTTAGAAGATTTCTTAATTAATTAATAAATGAGTATAAAATATTTATTTAATTGTCAACACATACATGATTGAATATTAATCATATATTATAATTAAATATATCTCAAAGTAATTTCAAAAAGTGCATTGTCACGTGTAATTAAAAAATAATCAAATCAGTCAATATATTATACACAACATATACATATTATATATTATACACACTATATATTTCATGTTGTACATAAATATCATATATTGTGCACATCACGTTGTAGAAAAAATAATATTACACATATAATGTGTACAACATATATGTCATATTTATATAATGTACATAATATATAATATATGATGTCTATATTATATGTTATATATTATGTACAATCTATTTATTTATTGTCTTGATTAATATTTTATTGTCCATTTCGTTTTAGAAACTTAAAAATATGTGAATTTCAATGTATATCCTTATGAATATAATCTTTTATGTATAATTTAATTTAAATATCTTAAATACAATAGACATATCTTTTCATATAAGAAATATATATCATCCCTCGGGTAGTAATAAATTTGACATATATATACTCGGGATAGATTTATTAATATGTTAGTTTAGAAAAAGCAAAATATTTATGTTTAAAGGTGAGGCTAAGAAAATAATAAAAGAGGGCGTTATATGAAACAATGAATGTGGTATATAAGAGTGAAATAGACATAAAGAAAGGACATAATTGGGGTGGGTACTGGTTGCTCTAGTCCCTATTTGACAGTGACGAGAGAGAGAGAGAGGACACAATAAGCTGCGTAGTACACGCCTCATTCAACCACCACCAACACTTCTTCTACTTTTATTTATTTATTTATTTCTCGGTCCCCCAAACCATCCATAATCTCCACCTCCACCGCCTCCCAAACTTACACCACCTTTTTTATTTTTGATTTGTACAAAAAACAATAGAATATGGACGCATCAGCAAAGCAGAACAGAACAAAACAAAACAAAACGGCGTCGTATTCTCCACGCCATATACGGCCATCACCCTCGTCATCATCATCACAATACCCGTGTCAGTTTCCCAAGACTTTTTCTACAGCCCCTCCCTCTTTTCTCTCTCACCTTCCACCCTTCACTTTCCCAAAAATTGAGTAAATAAAAACTATAAAGTTTATTAATTAATTCATTATTAGGATTAGTTTCAATCTACTTTTAACGTAAACAAATTATTATACAAACAGTGCATTATAATTATTTACTATATAATATAATATAATAAATTTTTGGCGGGGTATTGGGAACCACCGGTTATTGTCGTGGTGTTGCGCATTGGCATTTGTGCCAAAAAGGGTGAGGCTAGGCTATGCTATGTTATGTTTATGAAGAAAGAAAGAAAAGAAGAGAAAATGGGCGTTGCAGGCACTCTTACAACAAAAACAGCGACATTTGCGCGCGTCCTACGTGTCAGCTTTTGCCGCACACCTGTCACTTTCCACAATCTCGTTGACCCCACGCGCCTGCCTTCCGCGCGTCTCCTTATCTCCCCTAATCAATATGTATCTAATCTGTTCGTGGTACCTAGTTTCTCTATTGGGGGAACTGTCGGGTAGATGCGCTGTGGATCCCACAACTTTTCCTAAGGTTTTTTTTTTTATTTGTTTTGCTTTTCACTTTTTATTTTATTTTTTTACCTTCCCATAACTTCAAACAATGTTGCAACTTTGCTTTGTAACTTGGAATTGGAAGTTGAGACCTCTAATGCTCCACGCTTTTTTCACCACCTAATGCAATTCCTTTCTTTTTCTGTGCAAATAAAGAACACACCCAAGATATATATGCATATATTTGAGGTGAAATGCTTGTTGTTTAATGTGATTGTTTTTTCAACCTAACTATCTAAAATATACTCTTAATGTTCTAAGTAAATAAATAAATAAAAGGTTAACAAGAGGAAGAAGCATTGGACAAAACAGGATAGTGTGAGAAGAGCGAGCTAATTTAGATCAAAATAACCAATTCTTTTCTCCATCTTCTGAAAATTTGGGGTCCTAATTTACTGATTGCTACAAACTTAGGACATGTTAACATGAACACTAGCAGTTTTGAAGGATTTACATACAGGACAAGTGTGAAGGGTAGACCCACACACAGTACACAAGCAGAGGTGCCTGCAAGGCAAAATCAGCACGCACGACTCATCTTTCCCACAGTTCTTGCACAATCTCTTCCCACAACCACCATCCTTATCCTGCGCACCTCCTGTGCACCCTGCTATCGTGCGCCACCCCTGTTCCACCACGTTTTCTTCCAACTTTTTGTCATCGCACTCATCACTGCTGCCGCAGCATGACTCTGCATCGTCCATCGCTGCGGGGCACACGGTGGCGCCGTCGTCATCCACAGCGGCGGAACCGCGCTGAGCCAGGACCTGCTCGAGGTTTGTCCTGAGAGCATTGGCTGTGGCCTCGTTGGTTTGTGCTAAGTCACGCCATATCTGATTCTCGATGCACAGGGACTTCACTTTCTCTTCCAGAGCCCAATTGAGTTTTCCAATCTTCTCTATTTCCTCCTCTTTGGCCTTCAATCTCTTCATCACCCCCACTTCAATTAACTCCATGATCCTCCTCGCTTGCCTCTTGCGTTTCTCTTCTAGTTCAGCTCTCACCTTCTCCATCTGAAAATTTTGATGAAAACCATTAAAAGGTCAGATTTTGAGACATGCCCAGATCATAAAACATGGTATTATTATTGAACATTATGTGATTGTGCTTCAAAGTTTAATTTGGTACTTACTCGCTGTGCAATTAGTTGGTCGATGTCTAGTTGTTGCTGCTGGATCTGAATACTAATGTCTTCACCTAAGAAGGTGAAAGAGCCGCAATTTTTGGTGTTGAGGGGTTGAACTGATGTGTAGGAAGAGGGGTAAGGATAATTAATGGAGCTTGAGGTTTCCCTTGAACGCTTTCTTGATAAGGCAACGTTGTTGTTGTAGGTAAGGGTGCTTTCTGATTTGATTGCATGTTTCTGAGGCAGGGAATCAGTAATGAAGGAATTGTAAGCCACCGGTGGGAGCAGGGCCTCCATTCCGGCGCCGGCGGTGGCGGTGGTGGTGCCGGATGACGGAAGCAGAGAGTAACCCATCTGGGTGTTGTAGAGATTCATGTTTGAATCAATTGGGTTCATCATCATTTCCCTGTACAAAAAACAGAACAACACATTAATGAACAAGACCAAAATAAAAAGAGTAACCATAAGTATATGCAAAAATTTAATTTTTTAAAACTATTAGTTCACATTAGATTAATGTATAATATTAAAAATTAATAATTGTGGTTGATTTTGTGGTATAAAAGAAAATTTTCATAAAGAATGATGAAAGAGTATGTATAATAGTGAATAAGAAGTTATTGGGTTTATATTATGTTGTAGTACCTGTTGCCAATGAGCTGAGAAGGGAAGAGATTGAGATGGCGAGCCTCAACGGCCATTAATGAATAAGAAAGAAACTAAGCTTCTTTGCTTTTTTCGATTTGTTTATTCTTTTTTGAAGGCTATTCTTCTCTTCTCTTCTTGGATTTGATTTGCTTTGGGAGAGGCTTTATATATCTCTTGTGGGCGATTTTAGCGTGGTTGTTGTGTTAATTTGGAGGTTCCCCTCTTGGGTAGTGGTTTTAAGAGAGAGATAAATGGAGAGTGCTAGCTAGATAATAAGAGGATGATGAAAGAATGAAGGAAGAGAGGGAAATCAAAGCAAGAAAGAAAGAAAGGGTACAACACAAGTGAATGAATGAGAGAGAGGAACGAAGAAATTGGCATGCAAATAGAGGTGGCATTGCTGTATGGTGGGGTTTATTTAGGGTTTCCTATGGTCCACACATTCGTATTATTAAATTATAAAATCAAATTATAATTAAAATGGGAAAAAGTAAAGATAGTGTTTGTTTTAGTCTCAGATCTTTTTGTCTAATCCGGAGCAGAGACTAGACTATAGTAATAAAGAGATTTGATGGGGCTGGCTGATATTATGACAAGTTTGTAGGGGTATTTTGGTAACATCAGTTATGACTAGACATTGGCCAAAGACAAGTACATCAATTACCTTTTACTTTCTTCTTTAACCAATAGTTAAATAGTAAACAAAATATATGATTAAAAAAAGTATAAAGTGCCACGTATTACCTGCCGACTTTCTTTGGAGGGGGAGGGAAAATTTTGGAAGGAAAAAAAATGAGAAAAAACAGGGATTTTGAAGAGATAATTGTTTTTTTTTTTTGGTAAATTTCAAAACTCCTAAAATGAAGCAATAAAAAATGAGAAATTCAGAGAGTTTTTTAAAATTTCAAAACAATACTCAAATTCTTCAGTTTCTTCCTAATCTCAATTTATAAACACATCCTAAAAGGTTGCCACAATTCACCAATTTTTGTTATTTTTTTTCAAAGAGTAAAGCTTTTTACAGTTATGAAATCACCATATGCTAAAATATTTGCTCAATTTTCTTTTTTAAATTGAATAGGTCAAAAAGATAAAATTTAATAGTTTTTCTAAAAAATTAAAGTTATTTCAAAAATATGAATATAAACTTTAACTATGTGATATGCTTCAAATTTCATGTTTATATACTAACAAGGTGAAGATTAATTGTCCTATCCTATCAAATATCAACTAATAAAATTGTTAAAGATTGCTAAAACAGATCGAATAAGTAATATTTTTCTTAATATAACTAGTAATTACCATTGTTAATAATCACCTTAATTTGATAATTTCCTAAAATTTTATTAGTTAATAGTATAAAAAGTTGTGTTATATTGTTAGTTGTCATATTGTTGATTGAATTTCAATACTTTTTAATTTTTCATTTATTGAAATTAAAACACGAACCATTTGATTTGTTTTCGTACTCTTTTAAAGGAAAAAGTGGTTAAATAAAATAACAATCGTTTTTATAAAAACTCTTTCTAAAACTATCTGCTTTTATTGTGGAGATCACAAAATCAAATCAGACTAGATTATGTGTATGTTCGGTTTGTTTTTAAATTTTCGTTGCGATGAATACAATTATTTTAGAAAAAATTAAGTGTACTTGGTTACTCTTTTTATTTTTCAATAGAATTGTGTCAAGATAATCAAAATCAATTTCAATGAAAGTGAGGAATTTTAACTTTTTCTAGAAATGTATCTTGTAAACAATATAAAAGTAATTCACTTTTTCAAATGAGATTAATTACGATTCAGCCAATTGTATTGTAAGATATCATCTTTAAAAGGTAGTTTTTTAGAATTTATGAAATAGTTATTATTAAAAGAGAACACTTGACAATTTTTTATTGACTGACAGTATAAAATTTTTTATAATACATTATAATTAATCTCTTTTCAAATTTACATCCTTAAATTTATTACCAAACATAAATCAAATATTTTAAAATTAATTCTTTCAAATCAATTCACATCAATTATTTAAAAATAATTCTACTCAAATTTAAATGAAACAAATCTATATAAACTTGGATATTGGTACTTCAATTGAAATAAAAAAATAAATTTGATACATTATCAAATATAACAAGTTTTACAATTTCCTTTGGGTCTTTGACAATTGTTACCTTTGATTCATAAAATGAATATAGTATAAAAATCTAAAATTATTATAATTATGTTTTAAAACTATTAATTTTTTTTTAGTTTTTGAATGCAGCTGTTTTTTTTATATAATCGGGAGGTGTCTATTACCGACAGCAATATCTAGTTCCCTGAGAGCTCACACTAAGCGAAAAAAGACCGACCACAAGAAGGTTTCTATTCCGCAAATGCTATGTAGAGTATATTTTATTTATTTATTATTTTTGTTGTTGGTTTGTAGTCGTACAAGGAAGAAAAACAACGTGATAAAGGGTGGGACCCAGGATAGGGAAGAAAAACACGTGTGTGGCAGGGTACTGGGGGAACAGTACAAGGAAGAGCCTAAATGGGCACGTGCGACACGCCAGCGTGGACTCTGTGTGGGACCCATAAAAGTTGTAGGCGAGTATTGGTACGGTGTACCCGGTGCATTGTAAGGGAAGTCAAGGGCTTTCTTGTCATTTTCCTTTGCTTTTTATGAGGGACAACCTTCTTCTTGTGAGTTGTTTGTTGGTTCACTCATGGTGGTGGCATGTGTGGGAAAAAATCGAGAATACTTGTTATATAATAGAAACATATTTTATTTAATATGTATTATATTTTATATGTAATGTGTACTATATGTATAACATGTTTTGTATGACATAAATTATGTATAATATATAGTACACATTTAATACTGATTAGACGTATTTCTGTTGTACAACAAACATGACAAATGAAAAAACATTACTTGCATTGCATTGTGCTTTTTCTTTTTTTTAATGTTTATTATACATAATAAAATTAGCTATTATCATATTATAATAATTCAACTTATAAAACTATTAATCTAACTTTTAATATTTACATTAACTCAACATTTTAGTAGTCATCATATGATTATTGATTTTGTAATGTACATATAATATTATATTTTTTTTATCACAAAATCTTGGGTGACAACAATTTTTCAGCTAAAAAAGTCAATTTTAACATTTTTAGCTTAAATAACATTCTTAATCATGTATGTATTTTTAATATGCTAAGTAATTAAGGTCCAAATTTCTATTTTTAACTATTTTAGCTGGTTGAATTTTATACTCTGGTAAGTTTTTTTTTTACACTTCTCTGTCCTCTCTTTTTATGCTTCTTGTGGTGGTTTAAGTTTTGGTTGTGCATTGTGTGTGTGCTGGTCCACAATACACTACTATGTGCCTGAGGTGTGTGGGAGATCCTAGCCATTGGGGAAAGAGATCAGTTCTATTGATTTGTTCATATGGTTAGATTGGTCATGTGATTGATTCATGATGAGCTTCTAAGCTTCATACGGATTGATTGAATTATGTTAGTTGAAAATTTAGAAGTGTATGTCCATTCAAGGTAGGTTATTATAGAAAGCATGTGAATATATATATATCATACAGATTGAATGACATTAGTAGATGAACATTTAGAAATGGATGTCAATTCAAAGATACAGTGTGAAAAGAATTATTGATAATGCATATGATAAGGCATGCATGCATCAAAAAATTAATTATTTTAGGTATAATATATAATGTGAACTATTAAAATGAAGAAAAAATATATATATTCGACTTGGTTGTTATCTTTCTCATCACAAACAACAACAATTAATTAATCAACTTTATTTTGAATATGAAAAAGGATGAAAGGGTTATTTGGTCACATTTATATATAACCTAATTAAGCAACACTACCAATTCAAATTAAATGAGACGACTGATAAATTGATTATAAATAAAACTCTAAATATATATAAAAAAGAACAGAAAAATCATATTATTTTTTTATAATAGAAAATTCTATGATTTTTCTAATCAATATCACCGACATATAAAAGGAATTAGGAAAGAAAAGTTCGGATTGAAAATAACTTCTATTTCAATTTTCAATGCAATGAAAAATTTTCAGTCTTAATTAATCTTTTTTCCCAATAATGCTCCTACACAGTAGTATATTTTGATTGAAAAATCATTATGAGAAAAGATAAGAATTTGTTTCTAGTTAACTTTTTTGATGATCAAAAGAAAAGTATGTATATGGTGCGTTGAACTCACATGGGAAAGTTGGAATTGGATGGATGTCAATTAAGCGACAAAAACTCTAAAATTAAAGTGCCCATGGATCTTAATTAATGTAATGTTGAACTTTTGTGGAAATATCAAATTTGTCATGTGTTCTACTTTACCTTTAATTTGTTTTCTTTTTGAATACGTAAGGCTAATTTCTTCATTGAAAATTTCATTCCAAATTTGATTTTAATTTCTAGTAAGGTCTAATTAGTTCGTTCGAAGTTGCCAATTAAGCTTTTGATTTATCACAATTATTCTCTCAATCTCACACTTTGTCCACACCCACCTATTCACAAAAGAAAAAATATTTTCAAAGTTGGGATGGATCAATATATATTCATTACAATATATATTACTTTAACTACAATCACATATTTTTTATACTGTTATCCAATAATTAACATAATGTAACACACTATTGAAGCTAGCTAAAATCCAATAATGGATTTTGCATGAACTTTTTAAATAATATGTGTGAAAAATAATCATATTTACTCAAATGGAATGATATGATTGAATGATCATTTAAAATTTTTTTATTGTATCATTGTATCTTATTAAACTCATCAATATCAATGGATGCATTGAATCTTGAATCCATTATTGGTTTTTAGCTAGCTTCCTCAATAGTGTGTTACATTATGTTAATTAATCATCAATTTTCTATAGCAATTGCTCCTTGTTATAAATGTGTTTCATCTGTATATATATAGGAGATAATACCTATGATTTTGTTAGGATAATCAATTGTTAAATGCTTTAATTTAATGTCAAATTTAATAGTTTTTTTATCCCAATTTTCTAAATAAACTATCAACAAATTAATTTTGTAAAAAAATCACTACGAAAATAATGTAATTGTCGAAAAACGTTAATAAAAGTATTGACAAAAGAATATATATATTGATATTTGTTGACCGTTGAAAACAATCATAAAATATTCTTTAACAATTAACTATCGTTAAAAATACTCATAAACTAGTTTTAAGTATTTTTGACGGCCAATAATTATCAATATTATTTTTATTGACAAGACTTTTATTGACCTATTTAATATTAAAAACGTCCACTTTTCTAATAGTGAATAAAACTCCTTAGAAAAAAAGAGAAAAAAAAAAAACAAATAAGTTGAGAGATATAAATAGATATGTATCTGTGGTTGTTGTTCTTTACAATTTGAACAAACTTAGCCGCTAAGACTTTAGCTTGAAAGGAGAGAAGCATAAGCATTATTCTCCGAAGCCTTTCCTTAAAGATTTTGCCAGGAAAAACAAATTTGAAATATTCACAAGATATTTTAGGCCGTTTCGATGAAATATTACGTATATATATACATGTCTTTAATAAGATATATATAATATACTATAGGTGTATAGTATCCCATAAATTACATTTATTTGAACAAACTTGCATTGTTTCCTTTTCTTTACGGTGTTTGAAATATGTCTAAATTTAAAAGCTAAAGTACAGAATGAGAAGAAATTATCAACACACACTAATACATAACATACTCATTAATGCAGAAAGAAATTTTTATTATTTTAATATGACTTAATAAATTTCCTTATTATTATTTAACAAAGAAAATGATCGAAATAGTTTACATTTCTTGAGTTTTTTTTATTTCTTATTTAATTTTTTAGGTTGAAGGGAAGTTTTTTTCCCAATTCAGAGATTAATCAAATGTCTATAGAGGTGATCAAATTACAAAGCCTAACACAATTGATAAATAGCCGAGTTCCTAATTAATTATTTACTCAATCACAAATGTTTGGGGCACAACAAAAAATAGTCAAAACAGCCAACAAAATCTATTTAACATTTTATGGCTTAAATAACATGAGTATATTTTTAATGGGTTGGGTGATTGTGGCCCAAATTTCTACTTGTTAGCTGTTTTGACTGATTTTTTATTGTGTCTCTAGCAATGCTCTTAGTCAATAATTCGATTTCTAATTGTATGTATCGACAAAGTTTCAAATCTAGAGATTTACAAAAAATATATATACATTTACATAAAACTAATTTAATTGGAGATCTAGTTAATATTTTTTGTTGATAAAAGGATCTAGTTAATATTATAATAGAAAATCAAAATATAAAAACAAAATAATCACTACAAAACTTGAATATTGAAAATAAAAATATTACATAATGAGTTATTACTATTTGTCTCCATAATTATTAGACTTAAATCTACCTCTTGTGCCCACATAATGGGGAAGAATAATCTTGCTTTAATTAATTGTTGATGCGAAATCTCATCATTAATTAAGCATGCACACATATGTTGTTGCCGTGTTTAGGTATTTAATTAAACACCTTAATTGATTAGGTCAATTTACTCATTACTTACTCGGACACGATCATCACAACGAGAGACATGATCAATTGAATTATGGAAATCAAGCTTTCTTAAAAAAGTTGTTTTCCATTTGCTTTTAGTAATATTATGATTGTGATTAATTGTTATTATGGGTAGCACAAGGACAAGGGGGACTCCAATAATATTTAATTTATTACTAAACAATGAATTAAAACATATAAGACCACGCAATGATATTGCGTTTTATTTTAAATTATCAATTTTTTAATTAGCTTTTAGTAATATTTTATATTTGTTTTACTTATGTAATCTTGGACATGATAACTTGCTTTAAGGAGACAAAATGACAAATAAATAAATCGCCTATGCAAGTGCCAACGAAGGGTGTGTCCTAAAAAAATTTAACTAAGTTCCCAAAAATATAATAATTAATTACATTGATTATCATAAAAAAAATAAACAAATACTATAATTAAGCAAAATAATAAAAGATAGAGTATTAATAATAATAATGATAATGCCAACGAAGGATTCCGCAAGTTGGCTATTTATTAGTTTTACATGCATGAGCACTCTTCGGATCAATTGAGGAGATTTTCTTATAATAACATAGGACATAAAATATGATTAATATGCAGTCACAAGGCTAAGATAGACTAATTTAATTTATTTACTAGTAAGAGTAAATAAATAAATGATTAACTAAGTTTATCACAAAGTAATAAAAGGTGCATGAGGCAGGCAAGCCGTACAGAGACAGAAAAACCAAGACATTATTAATAATTAATAATATGGCAAATTGTGCTTTATTAATTATTAATCATATAGTATTTTTTTTTAATTGTCATCGATATCCTCGATTGCCTAATGTGACTTCAAATTTGGCATTAATGTCAGATTAGAAATGGGGTGTTTGCAAAAAGTTGGAGACATGAATTTGGTTTTATTATGAATGGGACGTGATTATGAAGTAACATGAATTATTGCATCAGGATCTTGTTAGGGAAAAAGAAAAGTAAATTATTATTATTATTATTGCATATGGAGTAGGGCCATCTTTTTCCCATTATTTGAAAAAACAAAAAAAGAAAAAAACAATAACCCTTTTTTATTTTCCCTCCTCCTCAAGTATGGTCATATGCATTAAATAAGATGGAAAGTATATGAGAACATTAAAAATGAGTTTTTTCACCCATAAAAAACAAAAAAAATAATATAATCACATATATATACATCTAGTATCAATCAGATGTCCTGTCTTTGGTGTTTCTCTATGATTTTTGCCCAGGGGGCGAAAATGAGTTAAAATGGGCAAAATGACCATTTTCGCCCCCCGACGTCTATAAAATACACATCCGAGCATTTCAGAACTCATACACACACTCTTACACAATCCTACATCACATTATGGCATAAAATAATTACTATCATTATTGAAAATTAATAATTTAAGAAATCTAATTTCAATAAAACTAATATTCTATTAAAAACTAAATTCTAATTACCAAAACTAAATTCAATAAATATTCTATTGAAAAAAAAAAATTACCTACAACCGTAAAATCTAAAAATAAAATAATTACCTACAACTTATATAAAAATAAAGATTTTAATTTTTTAAAATTTAATAACTATTTTATAATAAAATTTAATATATAATACTCTTTAATTATTAAAATTAAGGACTATTAAACCTCTAAATTTATCAAATGCTATAAATTTCCATTTTTATTGATATTTTTCATGCACTTTAATTTTTCTATAGCATATAATTCATTATATATGTATATATTTATAGATAAATATATATTTTATACGTATTTTATTATATCTGGTTGAACCTCCGGTCGAACCGGTTAAACCTCTAAACCTCTGAACCACTCCCTCGTCCGGTTTAATGTTCGGTCCGATTTTCAGAACCTTGGTAAAATCTAATTACAAAAACGAAGTTGTAATATAATTAGATTTTACAGTTGTAGGTAATTACTTTTTTCAATAAAATATTTATTGAATTTAGTTTTGGTAATTAGAATTTATTAGTTTTTAATAGAATATTAGTTTTATTGAAATTAGATTTCTTAAATTATTAATTTTTAATAATGATAGTAATTATTTTCTGCCATAATGTGATGTAGGATTGTGTAAGAGTGTGTGTATGAGTTTTGAAATGCTCGGATGTGTATTTTATAGACACCGGGGGGCGAAAATAGTCATTTCGCCCATTTTAACTCATTTTCGCCCCCTGGGCGAAAATCAGAGAGAAACACCAAAAACAGGACATATGTGTAGATATTGATACTAGATGTATATATGTGATGATATTGAATTTTTTTGTTTTTTATGGGTGAAAAAACCTTAAAAATGAATCCAATTAATTTCAACAATGTTTCTTGTATACCAAAATGCTGTCACCATCAGCCACCCATAATAAATGTATATAATTTGTTACTAATATTTTTGTGGGTCCCACCTTAAGAAGTGATTGGTGGCTGATAAACAGTGTACATATAGCAACCAACATGGATTGGCACAAGTTGTAAGCGGCTTGTTGTCCCTTAAGCAAGGTCTCGGGTTCGAGCCTTGTGGATGGAAAAAATCCTTGCTGGAAGCCTCACATGCCATTCCCAAGTACGCGACCCAGGGCGACGGATTAGTCGGGGCGAAGCTCCGGACACCGTGGGCAACAAAAAAAAAAAACAGTGTACATATATTGAATTAATTTAGCCAAAGAATTTGAAGCTTTAGATATAGGGAAGAAAGAGTCTTTGATGCCAAGATGAGTAGATGAGAAGTAGCTCCTAGATTGATTCCCACACCCTCCATTATTGCTCATATATACCTCCAACCATATTGACCCTACTTTAATTTAACCACCAAAGAAATGAATGTGAAAAAGAAGGAAGCAAAATAAATAAATAAATACAATAAAATGGAAAGAGAGAAAAGTAGGCAAAAGTTAAGGGTCATGGAATAACTACATTTGTGATTATAAATTACTTTAGTGGAGGATGGATATTAGGGGAGGATCATGTGTGTTTGTGCTTGCCCCTCTTTTTAGGGCAAATCGTTTGCATCTTGACTTGTGGAAATAGTTTCTTTATTAATATAATCTTTCTTTTTTTAATTTTCCTTTTTCTCTTTTCTCAATTCAACCTAAAGTTTTTGTTATTCTACATGTGATCTCCACACATTGTATTGTATGTATCACTCACATACATGATGAGAATCTCTCTCTCTTTGTGGCTTTGTGTTTCTTTTTCTTTTGGGAATCTCATTCATCACTACCTCCACAATACAAGCATATAAAACCAATCTTTGAACATGTCAAGCCTCAATCTCTCACTTTCTCTCTGTCACTCATCAGGCTGTGTGAGTGTGAGTGATGAGAGAGGGATAAAAAAACAAAGGTTGATAATTAATTTAGGAGGATCTTCAGCTTGGCAAAGTGGAACTCAAACAACACTTTCCTTTCCTTTCCTTTTCTTTTTCCTCTCAAAAAATCATATTATTCTCTTCTAATATTTGATAAAGATTTATCTTCATTTCTCCTAAAATTTGTTCAAAAAATCTCCAAGACTATGAAATTAATATAAGGAAAAATCTTAGTGCAAAACAAATAAATCAATATGCACAACGTATATTACATATTATGTGCAACATATATGACATGTTGTGCACAACATATTTCATATGTTGAAAGATCATATTTCTTTATATTATGTGATATATGGTGTGCACAACATGTAATATATGTTGTGCATATTATATTATATATAATATATTGACTATATTAGCTGATTGTACATATAACAATCCTCTCTTAGTATAATTCTTCTTAAACCCATTTAGCAACATTCTACTCCTCCATTAATGTCATTCGGTAAATAAAAAGAATTAAATCATTGTAATTCTTATCAAATCATTCATTAGAGTTTAGTATACTTTGTCATTTTGTTTTTAAACTAGCAAAGACTTTTTTAGGTATGTACATTTTTTTTGTTTTTTTAACCGTGCAATGACAAACTTAGGGGATGGATTTTGCAGAAATGGGTCTGAGAGTTGAGCTATCATTATTTCTTGTATTGGAAACATACCTTACTTGTGTTCAGGATACTTGAAAAGAGGGTAGCTTTATATCTATCAATAGCCAACAATATTTTTTGACCGTTAGGTTGGAAGGAGTGAGGAACTTCTCAGAAATTGCATGCTCATCCATGGGGTCCCACTTATTTTTTTATGGACCCCACCTTTATAAATAAAGCTATATATTAGATGGTACTTGATTCTTTATTTTTTTCTATCTTTACTCATGGGCATATTTATTTATTTACATATTCAGGTCCAAGATCTTCCATTTTTATCTTTTTGGCATTTTCCCCCCTCCCTATTCAACAGCAGCATGTAACTTCACTATCAGAATTCAATTCCCATGAAATGAGAGGAAAGGAAAAAAGAAGAAAAAAAAATTACCCTAAATTGAATTGAGATGTGGCATTGAAAGGGAAAGTGTGATGAAGATTTTGGGAAATGGAGTTCTAGATGTGGTCAATGAGGGAATAAATATATATACTTGGCCAGATCCTTTCCCTCAATTGAAGAATACATTTCCCAATACATGATCAATCTTTTTTTTTTTCCTTTAATTTTATTATTTTTCTTGTCAGGCTTCATAATTTCATGTGCATTAATGTGTTTCTCATCCCCACAAATAGGGCAGGTCATTTCACATTTATTTCTCACACATTGTATTCAAGAAAATATGCTTATTCTAGAGGAACCAATTTTGGCTTGTAGGGTGGTGATGAGGTTGAAAACTTGAAATTACAAGTAGGGTTGTGTCTATACTCTATACCATGAATTGAATCATTTTGACATAGTAATATTTGTTGTACAGTAAAAATATATCAAACTAGTATTCAACGTGTAATATATATTATATATAATATATGCTATACGTAACGTGTTATACATATAACACATATTGCATATAGTATATAACACATATTCAATTATGATTGATTTGATAAAGTGAAAAATTTTCTTTCATTAATTGTCTAATATGCTTTTTTGGGGGTTACATTGGAAACACCAACACTTTTTAATTACATTGATCATTGCAAAGCATTGTAGCACAACACAACAACTATATGATGGAGACAACATAAAGATGAAGAATAGTGTGGATCCCATGTGAGAAGAAATAAATTAAAAGTTGCAAGCAAGTCATTGGTGTTTAGTAGGGTAGGTTATGTTGATTAGGTAAAAAGGAGTTGGATTTAAGTCATCAACAATATGGGGTGATGATGCTTGTTACAAGAACTAAAATAATAATAATACCAATAATAAGTGAAAAATCTTTCCTTTACTTGATAAAGCAAAAACAAGCTAAAGCCAAATCTAAATTATTAACCATACTACCCCTTAAACATATGTTCCATTTTGATTCCTAACAATGTGTACAAAGATGATCTCGTAACCAGAGTTTTATCTCCTTACAAATGAATTCGTGTCTTGAAAGAATTAGTCAATGTTATTAAAAATGTTATTAACTTTGAATATTTTGAGAATGAAAAAGAAAAAGAAATTAAAGTATTATCATGACAAAATGTATGTCACGTATGCACTACACTAAAAAAGAAGAAAATTGTTAATCAAATCTAGTGTTTGATTTATTTTGTGTAGTCTTAAAGAGGCTTTTATATTAATTAATTATATTATTTCTCTCCCATTGTGCTGTTATTTTAGAAGAACTTAAAAAGTAGAATATTACAATGATAATGTTCCATTATTGATTATTACTATTTCTTCGTTCTAGCTATCAATCCAATAAGAAAAACAATATGCTTTCGTAATTTTGGGTCAGAAGTGGTAAAGTAAAGCTCTTTTCGAAGTGGTTATTTTCCTTCTAAAAAATGGCTATTCCAAATAATTATGTTGCTTTAAGTCATCATTTTTTTAATTTAATACTATATATGTTCATTAAGCTTGAGCATGAAACCTCATTATTAGTCATTGATTCATTCTTTAGTCATAGTCATGTTCAACAAATTTTCAATTCAATGATTTTTCTTTTTTGGGGGGTTAACAATTAGGCTTAGACATTCTTTGGGATCCAACATTTATGATTAATGGTCAATTTGAATAAAAAGTCCATATACAGAAGTAATTTTTGAAAGTAACTACTTATAAATAAGTAATTATATATTTAAATATAAAATGATAAAAATATTTTTTAAAATAATTTAAAAAGTGTATATTCAGAAATTAAAATATTTGACTTCTAAAAAAGCATTAAAATAACTTCATGAAAAATAATAAATTATATTATCAAATAAAAAATAATGACTTTTGACTTTCAAAAATTTAAAAAGTCACAAGTACTACTATCTAAATTGGTCCTAAACCCTACTCCAATTAACTGAATATTTCTAACAAAGTTATTTACCAAAAATTAAAAGTTTCTCTAACAAGGTTGAGTTTTAAAACTTCGGACCAGTTGTCCCACCCTTCGAGGTGCCTACAAGCCAACGAGAGATTAGTCACTGTGGTCGACAGTGGATACCCCGGTCATGTAAAAAAAAAAAAAGGTTGAGTTTTAAATTTTGATTCAGCACAATTCCCCAACCAAATAAATCAAATTCAGCCCATTCAATCTTCAACCAAATCATTTAGCCCAATGGCTTTTTCTTGTTTTTTAAGAACCCATTTGTTATCATTAGGAGATTCTACAAGCCCATATTTATACAATTGCTTTTTGTCCATATTCAAGATAAATATGACAAAAAATAAAAATAAAAATATAAAACAAAAACGCCTAGTTACAAAAAGAACAACACAAAAAAAGTGGAAGTACTGTCCATATTTTATTCAAACTTACACCCAGATTAGACGTGACTAAATTCTTATTTGATCATTATATGCAAATTTCATCATAAATTTTCATTGAAATTGATAGTTTGTCCTGATACTATATGAATGCATCTCTCTTAATCTAAGCTCATTGTAAAATTAAAAAAGATGTATTTTGACAATAAATAGATGACATGAATTGTTAGAGGATACTTAGTATATTTGATAGCTAACTAAATTTCAAATAGATTAATCACAGTTAATTACAACATATAGCTGAGTAATAAAAAGAATTATATGTAATGAAAAGTAAACTAAGTGTATGATAAAAAATAAAAAATAAAAAGAAAAGAAAATCAAGCCAAGAGCCTTGGATATAGTAAAAAGTTGTCAATCACTTCCTTTTTCTTTTCAGTGATTGCTCAATTTTAATGGTATAGCGTAATGCATAAAGTCTTTGGTTTATGTATAATATAATATTAATAATTATAAAATAAAAAGTAAATAGTAATAATACAAATTAGTTGATGGAATAATAAGGTAATTTATTTTCATTGATCTGACACTAGAGTCAAGAGATTCATAGAGTTAATATTGCACTGAGACATAGACATAATATTCCAAAATATATTTGTGCTTTTACTCTTACATACATTGATTTTAAAATTAAAATGAACAAAAAATAAACAATTTTATTCATTAAGTAACTGTGACTCTATTTCTATCTTTACTGTGACTTCATACCAAATACTTAATAAATTAATTTTTTCAATAACTCATGAGTCAATGCAAACAAACAGGACCTAAAAATATTCACATTCAATAATAGATTTTTTGAGTAAGGATTGATGTAGCAATATGTCATCCATGAATCTACTTATATTTTTAAGTGGTTTTCTTGAATAGGTGACTTTGCTGTGTAAGTGTTGATATTGCCGTGGGAGGAAAGTATAACTAAGTGGCGTGTAATTGAGTTTGATGGTTTATTTTAGACTTGACCAATTGCTACACGTAATTGATTCAGACATCACATATATATCTCAAATTTTAATAAAAACAAAAATAAATTCAAACATTTCATGAAAGACCACGTGCTCTAGCAACAGATGAAGAAGACAATACCTTCATTCATAATTTGACTTCATTTGACAAATCATGGTGTTCTGCGTGGCCACATAGACACACCCTTGTAAGAACTAAGAAGGGAATCAATTGGATGACATATAAGCTAACAATAGTAACATGTGGTTTTAAATTGCGGTTGCAATCATAAAATAATTGTGATTGCAGATATTATAATCGTCACAAAGATGAATATTTAATTTTTAACTACATTGTTTTTTCTTTCTTATAATTAGTAAGAGTTACCAAGAAAATGAGAAAATTCGTGGTAAAATAGTATGCGATGTAGTCCTCCATTTGAAAACAATAATTCTATTTTGACATTTATTTTTTATGTTCCATTTTGACATTCAACCTTGTCACTATTAGATTAAGTTTGATCTTCACTTTTTTTGCTCATGTATTATTTATGATCTTTGAATTTGACGTTGATAGATAAACATATACTTTTAAATATCCAAATATCATTGCTCATTTAGAAAGATAACCTTGTGTCAATTTTAGCCTGGTATTGGTTAACTTGTGCGATTTTTTGAGGCAATTTTTGAGCTTCTTGAGACAATTTTATGAGAAGCTAAAAATAGTTTCATTGAGTAAAGTTGATTCTAGTTTTGTAGTTGAATTGAATGCACCCATTCCAATGTCATGCAAAATTCCTCTTGCATAAAATGTTTTGTGATAATATTAAGAGTTTTGGTTGATATTTCTAATAGAATACATTGTTTTAGGTGCATCTGTTCCACCTACCTAAAATCAAAACAGAGCCATACATATATTAAAACTCTGATTCTTGGAATTCAATATCAAGACCAAGTTTGAAGCTCTGATAGTTTCCCTTTCCCTTTCCCCTGCTTTCCCTGTTTTATCACAAATGAAAAAACTTGTCCTCTAGTTTACCTCAGCCAAACACATCCTTAAAGAAAAAGTTATTAAGAGGATATAATAATATTTGCTCAGATGAAAACAATCATAACAGCCCAAACAGTAGTTGGACGACTTCATGTTTAATTCTATTTATGTTTGAAATCTAAACCCTCTAATCCCAAGTCCGGACAAAAGAATATGATTGCTTTAGATCCAATCGATGTAAACCTTTGTCAAATCTTTTATCATGTGTTTTTGCCTAGTCTAATAGGTGGTTGACCTTTAGGTTGAGTACGTCGAGCTCCTATTTCAGTCACCGAACTCCTCAGACACATATTGAAGTGGTACCTGAAAAGAGACTTTGACGTCCAAACAACCTCGTGAATCGAATACAAGATTGTGAGATGGTATGTAAGTGATATAGTAGAATGAATATAGCATAGTAGAATCGGTCAGTATAACTTACCTGGGAAGGTGTCGACCCCTATATTTAAAGAGTCGTCGAACCTCTCTTTGACTCATCTTAATAATATCGTCAGTTTATAATCGTTAGATGGACGTTACTAGATTTACTCTTCTTATTATTGTTTCGGCTTATAACCATTAGAGAGACGTTACAAATTTGATCATTAGATATTCTGATGTGGTAAATAAAAGTAGTTTAGATCGACTTTATAAGACTTAATCCGCTGCAATATAGATCACAGCAAACACATACTTTTTTGTTCTATATAACTTATAAGTGATCTCATCTTATTGGAATAAGAGTAGTTTGGATATGGTATTATCGAAATCGACCCAATAACCATAGGAGAATTTTTGATACATTATTATTAACGAGCACTTGCGTGTGCACGTAAAACACAAGATAAATGATTCATATATATGTTCCTTTCCGCTACCTAAAACGCGCTTTTCAGTTCTTATCTACCTGTATTCTATTCCATTAAGGCAATATCAAAGCCTGCAGCAACCACTCCTCTATTTATACAATTCACTTTCTATGCTTCACACTGTTTTCTAAACAAGAAAAACAAAAATATATAATCAATATCAAACCTTATCCTAATTCCATCACCATGAGTCAAAATATCAATCAACAAGAACCTCCAGGTATGTCCAGTTTCTTTTTATTTATTTTTTCTTCTTACTACTTATTAATTGAATGAAGATTTTAATTTTCAGCATCTATCATGAAGAAAAAATCATGATAATTTCCGAAAAGATTTGTTAATTTTCATTTCATTTTTTCTTCCTATTTTCACTATTTTACAAAGAAAAAATACTAAAAACTTTTAAAAATAAAAAAAAACTGAAAACTGAATAATGTTAAAATCAGATACTCCCTTATCCTGTACCTTTGACTTTTTTTATGAGTATAGCTAGAGACACAACAAAAAAATCAGGCAAAACAGTTAATAAATAGGAATTTGGACCACAATCACTTAGTCCATTAAAAATATACTCATGATTAAAAGTGCTAATTGTACCATAAAGTGTTAAATGAGCTTTATTGACGGTTTTAGCTGATTTTTTTGTTGTGTCCCAGACATTTGTGTTTTTTTATAAGATCAGAGTACTGAACAAAATACACAAGGTTAATATATGGATATTATTCAATAGTTCTGTGGGAATGAAACCATAGTGATATGTATTTATTTATATCAAACAATTGACTAATAATTTGTGTTAATCTTTTATGATCAGTGACTGCATATCCAGCAATGGATCAAAGTAATCGTCCAGTGTCATATCCACCAGCACCAGTGGGTTATCCCACCAAGGATGCTCCTTCAGGGAACCCCCAACAAGTGGAAACCACTAGCAGGGGTGATGGTTTCTGGAAAGGATGGTAAGAGTTTACTTAATTTGTTTTTCTAATTGTATTCAATTCAATTACATACTATCAAACACATAATAATAATAATAATTAAATACTTAATCTGGAGAGTAGATTTGAGCAATTGAAACTCACCATCTCTTAATCAAGTGTTGAAGTTTCGATCATTATATAGGATAAGAAAAAGTTTTGATATTCCGGATTAGCTATAGCACCTTTGGAGGTGCTTACAAGTTAATGAGAAATTATTTTGTAAATATCATTACGCGGATAAATGAATAAACATAATAATAAGCACTTCTCTATTCTTTTAATTGTCCGAGTTTTAATATGCATTTGGAAATTTAGGGGTATTCTATAAAAATATATCTCAAATACTAATTATCTCTCCTCTTAATATATCAGCACAATTATTTTTTTCTTTCATTAATAAAAGATATACTTGTTGGGGGTATATCAGCACTAATATTGTTTAAAATTCAAAGATAGACAATTATATATAAGGAAACTAAAATTTTAAAATTGAACAAATTAAAAAAATGGGAGGGAGTATAATTTTTCTGGAAGGTTAATTTCAATGTATTGGCACTATATATTAGTTTTATGATTTCAATGTTTGTGAAGAATATTAAATAGAAATATTCTAGAACTATGATAAAAGGTATAATAAGAAGGAATATTAATTAGGAATATACTATGCTTGATTAAGATAAGAACTATTATGTAGGTAAAGGATCTAGCTAGACTATTCCATCACTACTATTGTGTTGGTAATCCTTTTATATGAATAAAAGTAAAAGAAAAATGGTAGCTCTAGTTTTTCAATAATATTTGTCGTACAACATAAATACGTCTAATTAGTATTTAATGTGTGCTATACATAAGACGTAATGTATGCTATACACGTACATATAACACACATTATGTCTTATGTATAGCACACGTTGGATACTAGTTGGACACGTATTTTTGTTGTACAACAAACATTATTGCTAGTTTTTATCTACCTATAGTTTCACAAACTTGACAAATGCCACTTTGCTATAATTCTATGGATTCACCATGTAAAATTGGCTTGGTTGTACTGTATGAATAACTATATACAAACTCAATTTTAATTTCATTATTCAATCATTCCTATGAATTGATCTCTCAACAGAATGCTCTGACTTTCCTTTTATTTTTATTGCAGTTGTGCTGGATTATGTTGCTGCTGTGCCCTGGAGTGTTGTCTCTGATATTGAATATCATTACATATAGATTATTTGTGCTTGTTTAATTTCCTACTTTAAGATTATTCTTGTACCTTGTCCTACAAGGAGTAATTTGTTGGTCCTTTCCTTTTTACTTTGAAAGGAATACATACATTATGTTTCAGTGGAGGTTGAAACCATGATGATTATGCTCCCTAGCTATAATAATTGTATGCTTTAATGTTTTCAATTGAAAATTTGATCTGTTCTTCACTGTAAAATGTGCATCAACTAATAAAATCTTACCAATTCCAATTAGATATGGAAAATAATAGAGGTTATATTTTCATTTTTTCATGGTAGAAAACCTGAATTTATTACACTTTTAATAAAAATTTACATTATAGAAGAAATAGTATTCCAATTTTGTGAATAAGCATTGCCACACCCTAAGTCAAACTCAAGAGGAAGTGAAATTATACGGAAATGTTAGGTGATCCATGGATAACCAGTCAAATCAGTCAATGGATCTATTGAATAACCTTTGGTAAAAAAAAATTATCTCTAATTAGTTAGTTTTCAGTGGCTGAAGTTTTTGTGGCCCAAAATCTCCATATAGACTAATTTTAACTGATTTTTTATTGTGCAAATAACAACATTCTATATTATATTAGATGTAGACCATATGATAAGTGGTTACTAGTTGTTAATTTTGTAGACACTTGATAACAATAGTGATATTGTTGGAAATAATTAAGTGGGACAATTATTTGGCCTAGCTGATTTTGTAGCAGAGGTGTGGGATATTTAGAAGCTTGATCTATGTCAGGAATTCTCTCCTAGTGTTTGAGGCTGTTGTTGTTGTTCTGTTTTGGTCAAAGGTACATGGATGTTCTCGTGTGATCTCTACTTCTCATAAAAATTGCATATTTTATCACAATAATAATAATAATTTTTAATATGTAATTATCAAAACGTGTTAATAAACATACTGTAAAAAAATATATATTGACATTTGTTA
Source organism: Aeschynomene evenia (assembly GCA_013621005.1). NCBI lineage: Eukaryota > Viridiplantae > Streptophyta > Magnoliopsida > Fabales > Fabaceae > Aeschynomene > Aeschynomene evenia. The sequence goes on from CM024272.1 coordinate 14,933,288, forward strand.
GTCGTTAAAAATACTTATAAACTATTCTCGAACATAGGTACCAACCCCACCAAATAAATGTCTTGCTTGATGTAATGTGATTCATGACTTTGACATGATGATGCTATTCATGAAAAATCCATCCATGTACAGCCCACTCCCCCAATATGGAGGCAATAGAATGCTGTTTGGAAAAATCATAGCAGACCGAGTTCAACGATATATGAGCTGTTGAATTCAGAAAGAACCTTCCAATTCAATATCTATGAGAAGCTTCTCATACAAAAGTAATTACTACTCCGTTCTCTATCGAAAAAAAAAAATTACTACTCCTTCAGAATTAATTGATTTTGTAGAAATGTCCACACTTATTAAGAATATTATTAAAAGGGATTTATTCGGTACCCAATATTTTTGTTAGGTATCGGTACTTAATTGTATGTTTAACCTATTAATATACGCTAAAGTAAATATAATTTGGTACCAACGGAGCACGGTGGTCGCAGTCGTAGTCTTCCTAGACGTGTGTGTTTCATTTCCAATCACACATCTTCTTTATCTCCCTCTCGCATAATGCGTCCTCTCTCTAACGACAGGTTATAGATTGAGTTTTTTCTTTTCTTAAATTGATAAAGTTAAAGAGTATCAATATAAATTAAATTAATTTTTGAAGATTACTAACCTAACATGTTATCAGTTATATAAATTAAAAAAATTTAAATTAATTTTATCTATAAAACATGACACGTACATGTGTAGGGTATCGATACCCTATATTTTCCTGGGTAACGAATCAAAATCCATTATTAAAACATATAAATTTATGTAAAAATAAGTATACAAACACAAAATTGTCTTTATAGTTTTTATTTTTTTATTTTTTTTTGCAATATTTATCATAAGAGATAAGAGAAAGTATATATATATATATATATAAATAAAATTGAAAAAAAAATACTAAATGCTTTCTTGAAACTTTAAAATGATAAATAATATAAAAAAATTTCTAAAAAAAACAAATAAAATTGGAGAAAGGAATATCACTCCTATTTGTATATTGCCACCACCTATTTATGACTACTTTTTCCGTTTTTTTTAATTGTCCAATTTAGAGATGTGTGATTTTTTTTAATTGTTCATTTCAGATTTTAAGACAACATTTATTATTTTTTTCCACTCTTACCCTTATTTAACACTCACTACCCCTCTTACTCTTTTACTTTAACACTCACTATCTCTCTTACTCTTTTACCAAGTAAAAGACAATTTAGGTAAATAGATACATATTTTATTAACTTTAATACTATACCAATCATTACCTAAATTCATGTGTGCATTTAAAATTGGACAATTAAAAAAAAAACGGAGGGAGTATTATTTACATGAATCTCAAGCATCCATAAATGTATATTGTACTCTTGTTAAACTAAGAGCATTGCTTCGTGTATGATAGAAAAAAAATCAAAACAAGCATCATGTTATGTACATCATATATAATATATTTATTATGCAATCATGTATCATATGTTACAGAAATTATTTGTTGTACACAAATACTTTTTGTGAAACTAATTAATATTTTTCTAACAAAAATATTTCTTTGTTAATTATTTTATTGTTTAATTTTCATGTTTGGTAGGTTTTATTACTTTTTTAATTTATGAAAAATTTTAATCTTTAACTTTTTTCTGCTTTTTTTCTCATCAAAATACACTCAAATAAAATTTTCATAAAAATTAAAGATAATCTTTATTTAAGTTACAATAATGTGTTTTTCTAAATTAAAGACAATTTTTTAGATTTATGTAAAAATTCAAATCATGATAATAGTTAGAACATTTTAAAAAATATTAACTATTTTCTACAACCTCTATTACTCTAAATCATGACAATATCCTTGAACTCAATAGTTATATACTAACATTTAGGGGGAGTTTAGTGGATGAAATATTTTGATATTTATGAAAATGAGTATGAAAAAAAAATTATTCTCATATTTAATTCAAGGTTTTAGAACATATTTTTAAGAAAACTACATTTTTAGAAATAAAATGTACCCCTTTTTTAATCCTATCTTTCGTATGGGAATGTAAGATAGATTCATTTGAATGAAATTTTCAACTTTTTTCAACAATTATTCGGACCCACTAGTCCATAAGCTAGACCCACGTGCCTGTCACTCAGGCCCATAGGCCCATCATCCAGGTTTGTCGAGTATGAATTATTTTGCGAAAAAGTTATATGCCCAAAAATATTATCCTACAAAACAAACTGTCCCATTTTATATTCTCAAAAATAAAATCTCATTTCGCTAATACCATTTTAGAATTTTTATTACATTAGATGTCATCATCTCATCATGTCATGTTGAGACCTAATTATAAATATTTTATAAATGGAGAAACTCAATCATATTTTTTTAAGTATAAATAAAAGGTTTAATTTTGATGCACTGACAATATAAAAATATTTTACACTGCCATCCAATCGAAACACTTCGTTTGTATGATTTTTCAGGTAGTAGAAGAGAGAAAATACAATTATGACTGACGTGACAGCACATGATTGAATGATTGTGTAAAAGAGTTATACAATGTGTGTGAATGAAAATTAAATCCTAAATATAAATTCAATTTACACAATCAACTAGTTATAACTTGACATATCAGTTAATTATAAAAAAAAATCCAGAAAAATAATATATTTAGTAAAACTAAAAGTGACACGTCAAATTTTAATTGACTGAAGTATAACCATTAGTTATGTCAATTAAACTCTAATATAAACATTAGTTTATATCAATCAAACTCTAAAAATAAGTAAATCATAATTTTATTTTATTTATTCTAGAATTTCAAAAAGAACATCACTAGAGAACAACAAAAAAATCAACTAAAACAGCCAATAAATATAAATTTATGCCACAATCATCCAGCCCATTAAAAATATATTTATGATTAAAATACTATTTTGATCATAAAATACTAAATAGATTTTGTTAGCTGTTTTGACTGATTTTTTTGTTATTTCCGACCTGTTTCAAAAATATGGTAACAACTTGGCGCAGACAGAATAGGAAAAAATAAAGAAATGGAATGTATGTGTGTGCACATTGGATAAGACGTCAAAGGCTGCGACTTTAGACTTTGAGTCTTGAGTCTCCACCTTCACTGGTTAGGTTCTGTTTGGTTGGTTCTCTTTTTTCATACCCAAAACGCGCTTATTGTTATTCAATTAAGGCGCCGCAGCCTCCCCTGTTTATGAACACTACATATGCTATTTATACACACATTATCTTTCTATACTTCTCACAACGCCATTTGTTAATTAATCACTTAAATCTCTTGCACATAAGAAAAAGAATCATAGTACCAACTTCATCATAAGGATGAGTCAGTCTAATATCAATCAGCAACAAGCTCCTGGTAAGATTTTATCTAGTTATTTTTTCAATTGATGAGTGATTTAAATATATAGTCTTTGATCAAAATTGACATCCATATATATGAAAACAGAGATTTTTTTTCTTGTCGATCATCTGTGTACTGAATAAAATATTGTTTTCATTTATCCTAGACTGATAATGTTTTCATTTACTAACGTGTAAAATAGTTTTAATATCACTAAATAGAAACTCAAAAAGTTGTCATCATAAAAATTATGATATATAGTCAATTGAATTATTTGAACAATTTCTTGAATTTATATTGGTTATCGCATAAAATCAATAATATTAGTTATACAACAGAAATACGTCTAACGAGCATCCAATATGTGTTATATATAAAGACGTAATGTGTGTTATACATATAGCACACGTTACGTCTTATATATAATATATGTTGGATGCTTGTTAGACGTATTTCTGTTGTACGACAAACATTATTGACATAAAACTGATTGACATTATTACTAATTCATCTCTAAATCTCCCATTTAGGATGCTTAAAAAAAATCAGTGAAATTTATTGTAAATATAAATACATCAAACTTATATTTAACATGTGCTATACATAACATGTAATATGTGTCATATCGATAATACACATACATATAGTACACATTACATGTTATGTATAACACATCTTAGATACTAGTTGAACGTATTTATGTTATGAGTGATGCTATTTACATAATAAAAAAACCAGCCAAAACCCGCAAATAAGGAGATTTTGGGCCAAACCCACTCTACCCACTAAAAATCAACTTCTTAAATAAAGTTTTTTCTAGACAAAAAAATTATCAAATAAACTCATTGGCTGATTAAGCTGTTTTTCTATTGTTTATCAAATATTTCTCCTATATTATACAACAAACATTACTAAAAAATATCCATGTTCTATATTTGAAAAGATAAAACTGATAATTTCTAACTAGTGTTTTGCATCTTATATTTGATTAGTAACTGCTTATCCAGCAGTGGGTAAGGGCAAAACACAAGCATCATATGGTCCACCACCACCGGTGGGCTATCCCACCAAGGATGCTCCATCAGGCAACCCCCAACAAGTGGTAACCACTAGCAGGGGTGACGGCTTCTGGAAGGGCTGGTAAATTCGATACTCATATCATAAACTTGATTGGTCGAGCGGAGTCAGTTATATGGATCAAATTATTTAAACTCATTTTAAATATAGAAAATTATCGTCTATAAAATTGTTTTTATTTAGGTTTTCATAACAAACATGTCATCATACTGGAGTTAATTATATAATTCATCTTTATTTATCATATATATAATATTTTAAAATTAGAAAGATCTCTTTGTTTATCTTTCCTTTTCTTTTTGAATTTCATTCCTAGACGGTGATTTCTGAAAGCATGTATGTTCTGACTTTTTTTATTTGAATTCTTGTTAATTACTCTCTTTATGTTTTCTTGCAGTTGTGCTGGATTATGTTGCTGCTGTGCACTGGATTGTTGCCTCTGATTTAATTTCAATAAAAAATCCATAGTAGATTTGTGATTGTTTCTCATGTTTTTACCAAATTATATATTTTTGTATCTTGTGTAATAAGGAACTCTGTCCTCTATCCGGGACAACCACTATTTATCCATCTCATCGATCTTGTCTCTTAATTTTCATTTGTGTTTTTGGAATTATTAGAAACTATATCTATAAATCCCATACAATAGCTCTCTAGCTTTTCAATCAAACGAAGTATTAAATACAGAAAAATATCGATGCTCCAAGAGCACCAAATACAATAATGCTTGATGTACAACAGAAATACGTCCAACTTGTATTCAACGTGTGCTATCTATGTTACATGATGTGTGCTATACATATCTATGTTATGGCACAAATAAGAGCAACAATATAATGAACACTTGTAAAATCAGTGTCTCTATTGTTAATGGTAAATAGTAAACTATATTTAACATAATAATATTCGAATTTCTCAAATACATTTCTTCCATAAAAAACTCTGTTTACATCTATTTATATCCATTTATTCACCCACCTATTTGTAATTCATCTTACATACATTTTTTCAAATATTAAATAGATTATATATATATATATATATATATATATATAATATAGTTTAATTTTAATATACTCCCAGTGTAAAATAATTTTACACAGACACATCCAATCATGGATTGAAACATCAGTAAAGTCTTTAACTCAGCCACCCACTAACTATCACACAAATCAATGGATGTGATTGGCTGACAGTGTAAAATTTTTTACACTGACAGTGCATCATAATTAAACTCTATATAATATACATATTTATATTTACTTTTTAATATTATACATTCAAAATATACACATATACACATATTTTCTAAATAAATATATATAATATTTTTTTATAATATTCTTTTCTTAATGTGAGGGGATGAATAAGTGAATGCAAATAAAATAGGTGTACATGCATGTAGTCAGATTGCATTTCTTACAAACATTTAAGTACACAAATATTTAACATTCATGATAACTTATTTATACTTGTCTTGACATTAATGTTAAATTAGAAACAATAATATTTGTGGTACAATAAAAATATATCAAACTATTATTCAACGTGTGTTATGTGTTATATGTAGGGGTGTTCATCGGGCGGTCGGTTCGGTTTTTGGACGAAAATCCAACCGAACCGACCTATTCGGTTGATACAAAATATCAACCAATCGGTTCTCTTTAACCCCCTTCAACCGAACCGAACCGATCCGATCATTGTGCGGTTGGATTTGGGCGGTTTTTTTGGTTTTTTTAACCTGCTGGAAATTTTTTTATATATCATAATAAATACATTAATATGTCCAAAAATGTTCAAAATACTCCACATAAATAGGACATTCAACCAAACAACATAATTAAATTTACAACTAAACATGATTCAAATCATTATCCCTTGAAAATGAAAATAAAGTCACCATTAAGTAGCATCATCCACCATGGCAGCATCATAGTTTAGTACCAACAAGACAACAACATCAACATAGTCTAGAAAATAAAAATTACAACCAAACACCAATGTTGTCTAGCAGCAATGTTGTCTGCTATGGAAATATTATCCGGGGTTGGAGTGTTCTCCGGAGTGCTCTCAGGCCGTGCATAAACAAAGACACAAAAAAAATTAAAATATATAAAAACAGAGACACATTCTGATGAGAAACAAAATCACAGCAATATACACTCAATCTGAGAAATCAATAAACTCATACAACAACAATATACACTCACACTGAGAAACCAATACACTCATACAATCATACCACAACAATATACACTTAATTACAGAAGAATATTTTTAATTTCACATAACACTGTTATTTTAATTTCACATAATACTGAGTTCTGTTATGTTAGGATTTAGGAACCTACCTCAGACATGGGTGCGAGGCGGCGAGGCGGCAAGGCGGCCCACGCGACTTGCAGAGGGAGGCACAGTTGGAATCCGTCGGAGGAGAAAGGCAAGGCAGAGGAATGCGCGACTGGGATCTGGAGGTTTGGCGACGCCTGAGACCGGGAGCGAGGGCGAGCCGCGAGAGTGAGACCGGGAGGGAGGGCGAGCCGCGAGGGTGACGTCGCGAGGCGGCTGCCGGCTGGATCTGAGAGGGTGAGAGGGTGAGTTTCCGAGTGGGTGAGGGTGACGCCGCGAGGTGGCTGCCGGCCGGATATGAGAGGGTGAGAGGGTGAGGGTGAGTGAGGGTGAGGCGGCTCTGTGTGAGTGTGAGTCGTAGGGTTAGAGAGGGTTAAAGATAGTTTATATAGGGTAAGACATTTTTGTAAATAAAATGAAATATGAGGGTATATTTGACATATATGTTGGTTCGGTTCGGTTCAGTCGGTTGTACAATGTTGGAACCGAAAATCGAACCGAACCGATCGGTTGACAGTCTAATAGAACAAAAAAAAACCAATTTTTTCGATTTTTTTCAGTTTTCGGTTTTTTTGTCGGTTTTTGGTTATTTGATCGGTTTGGTTCGATTTTGTACACCCCTAGTTATATGTAATGTGTGTCATCCGTATATATAACACATAACACAGATTACAGGATTAGAAATGGGGTGTTTGCAAAAAGTTGGAGACATGAATTTGGATTTATTATTAATGGGACGTGATTATGAAGTAACATGAATTATTGCATCGAAGAATGCTATATGTACAATGAAAATTGTATAATATTTGTACAATAATCATATCCTTCATTTGATCGTATTAGTTTAGATAGAAAAATAAATTCATATTACAATTCAATAGTAGATATAATTATTGTACAAGTATTATACAATTTTTATTGTACACATAACATTCATTTTATTGCATAGGGATCTTGTAAGGACAAAAGAAAAGTAAATTATTGTTGCATTTGGGCCATATTTTAATTTTCCCATTATTTGAGAAAAAAAAAAAACAATAACCCTTTTCATTTTCCTCCCTCCTCAAGTATGGCCATATTCATTAAATAAGATGGGAAGTATGAAAACATTCAAAATGAACCCAATTAATTTAGCTAAAGAATTTGAAGCTTTAATCAAGTTACTTGAAAAGGTGAGTATAGTTTAATCTTAGATAAAACGGAGAAAGAGTCTTTGATGCCAAGATAAGTAGATGAGAAGTAGCTCCTAGATCGATTCCAAAGTACACAATTGAGAAATTATTAACATTCATCCTAGCTTCTCTAAAGCGGAGTCATTATCAAGTTATCGATAATGTTTCTTCTACAGCAGAAATACATTCAATTAGTATTCAACGTGTGTTATATGTCATATGTAATTGTGTCATGCATAAGAAACACTACGTATGACACATAACACACATTTAAATACTAGTTGGATTTATTTCTATTGTACAATAAACATTACTTATCAATTTATTCCTTAATACATGTGCATATTATTTAAGGGTGCATAATAAAAAAAAACCGTAGGGAGTACTTCCTAGAGCCCACCGGAATGTAGAAGTAGTAGTTAAAGTACAGAAAAGCAATGACACCTAAAAATGCAACAGCAAATGATGCTATAAAACTCCAAACAAAGGTGTCTTTGAAATCATCATTTCTGTTCCTATGAGAATAAGCCTTCATCCTTGGTGGTGTGGCACTGAATGAGCAATTTTGGTCTAATGGAGGTCCACAGAGAAAAAGGTTACCCTGATAACAGCTTGCCTCAAAAGTTCCAAATTGATTAACCCTTTCTGGTATCCTTCCGGATAGGTTATTGAAAGCCACAGAGAAGACAGACAAACTATACAACCTTGTCAACTGTGAGGGAATTCCATCACTCAACATGTTGTGTGAAAGATCTAAGCTTTCTATTTGCCTAAGGTTGCTGAATGTTTCTGGGATAGGCCCTGTGAGATGATTGTTGGACAAGTTCAATGTATGAAGGTTGTTTAAGTACCCTATTTGTGGAGGAATGTGGCCTATCATATTATTGCTTGACAGATCTAGGCCAGACATAAGATTCAAGATATCTCCTTTGTACGATTCATTCCTGTTTTTTGACATGAAATTAGCCTCTTGTTCTTCATACCACTTGAATTGAAATCCAAATTTAACTTCGACGTAAAATTCTTTTGTCTTTGGATTATAGGAAAATCCCGAAAGTTTTGAAGTTAATGATACAAAAACTTTCCCAATTCTCGTGGCATTTAAAGAATAGTCCACCTTTCCAAAGGATATATTATTGAAACAAGGCATTACTCCTCCGGAAATGTTGTTATGAGAAATATCTAGAATGCTAATGTTCCTGAGATGACAAATCTCTATAGGGATCAAACCTTCAAATTTGTTTCCCTTTAAAATAAGAACCTTTAAATTCAAAAATGAACCGATCCACTTTGGAATATGGCCGAAAAAATTGTTATTCATCAAATCCATAGTCAATAGGTTCTGGGACTTGGCAAGAGCACTAGGAATAACCCCATTAAATTGATTTCCTTGCAAATGTAAGTACCTCAAGAATGGCATATTGACACAACTTGGCAATGTTCCACTTAAATTGTTGTACGAAAGGTCTAGATATGCCAATTTAGTCAACTTGCAAAAGCTTAATGGTATTGAGTCTTGCATCAAATTATGGGACAGAATCAAAAGAGTCATGTTATGAAAGTTTCCAATCCAGCTAGGCAATCCTCCAGAGATTTGGTTACCACTTAAATCCAACATTTTTAGCTCACTGCTATTCATGATTCCAATAGGTATCTTTCCGATGAAATTATTGTTAGCTAGATGTAGGAATACCAAATTTGTAAAATTTGACCTTGTAGACAAGAAAGGGCCATTGAGGTTGTTGTGTGACAAATCCAAGCGATTTATTTGTCTCAAGTCACCTAATGAAGATGGAAAATTACCTCGAAATAAACAAGAGGACATGTTGAGATATGCCAAGTTTGGAAACACTAACCCTACATGTGAAGGAATTCCTCCTCCAATAGGATTAGAGGAGACATCAAAACCTTCCATATCTTGGAATTTTGAGGTGGAATTGATCTCAAGGGGACCAAAAAAGGAGTTGTGATTGAGAAGGAAGTAGTTTAGTTTGGAGTTATTTGCTAATAGCCAATTTGGGAAGCTTCCTACCAAGCTATTATGACCAATACTTAGAATTCTCAAGTCATGTTGATTATGAAGGAATGTGGGAATTTTGTAGCTTGGTTCATTTATCGTGCAATTTGTCATACTGAGAACCTTCAATTGAAAGGATGGAGAAAATGGTGGATTCTCAGTTTCAACCTTCACATCCGACTTGTTATAGCCTTTAAGAATAAAAAATTGAAGGTTGGAATGGTTGGCAAGCAAACTGAAGGAAAATGCACCTTTGAAATGGTTATACCGAAGACTAATGTAGACAAGAGACTTGAGATTATATATAGTTGAGGAGGGTAAAGGTCCTTCAAAATGATTGTCTGAAACATCAAGATATTGGAGAGCTGACAAATTTGCTAAACACTCTGGGATTTGTCCCACAAAGTAGTTTTCGGCTAGATTCAATGCTATAAGATTCTTTAGCTTACATATCCCTCCTGCAAATACATAGTTTTCATCAGTAACATAAGAAACAATTGTTCTTCCTTGATAAGATTACAAGGTTTTAAATCTTCTAAAGTGTGTATCCAATATTCCTTTAATTCAAAATTTCTTTTCGAATTTCATACAAATCATTTCAGTTGATGAAAAAGTGCAATAAAAAGGTTTTGAAAAATTAAACTATGTATAACTAATGAGGAATGCTAAATTACCTTGCCCAAGTAACGAGCCACTAAAGTTATTTGCACCGAGGGACAAATACTTGAGAGAAGTGAGAGCTGTAATAGATTCTGGAATGCTACCACTCAATGAATTTAACTCCATCTCCAAGTCCTCTAATTTGGGTGAAGATAAAAATTCTGTCAAGTGCCAAAGTGATGAGTTTAGTAAACAACAAACGAAAATGTGATAGAATTTTTGGTTATAAGGACATAACATAAAATTTATTAATTTTCTATACTTTTGGATAACTTAGAAGTTTTGAAACATAAAATAGAACATAATGTGATAGAAATTACAAAGTTACGTTTAATTTTAAACGTCTACATATATACATCACCAAACACTAAAGCACTTAATTACTTGAAATATTTTGGATGAGTATAAGTCTACTAATTTACTTTCAATATATATATCAATAATGCTAGATGTACAATAAAAAATTAGCCAATGTAAACAATGGGTCCATTTTGGTTTTGATTTGAACCCGAATAATCATTGAAATTGTAATAAGCTGAGTAATTGTGGTTTAAAATCTCATTTATTGGTTGGTTTGACTTGTTTTTTATTGTGCATTTAACATCACTCATATAATATATTTATAGAAATAAAGAGAGAAAAGAAAGAGGAAAAGAAGAAGAAAGAAAAAACAAAAAGAGAGAAGGAGAATAGAAGGAGGAAAGAAAAAAAACAGGAAAATACAATGAATTAAGTATTAATAGAGTACATGAAACATTAATTGCTCCTTTAGTGTCTTAGCTTGAAGGGCTATATTTTGCTTATCTCATTAATTTTGAGCAGAACGAAATAGGATATTTGCTCAATATATATATTAAGAAACAAATTTTATAGTCAAATGATAGCATATTAGCATAGAGTAATGTTTAACGTATAACAAAAATACGTCCAACTAGTTTCCAACGTGTGCTATCCATGTTACAGAATGTGTGCTGTACATATATGTGTATACATATAGTATATATATATATATATATATATATAGCACACATCCTGTAAAATAGATACTATTATATCAATATGATGATAAAGAAAATGAAAAGTTCTAAAGGTTTAAATAAATAAATAGATAGGTATATAAGTACTCACCAAATGATGGAACTTCTGTCAACCTGTTATCACTTAAGAGTAATGTTTGTATGTTGTTCAACCTAAATTTGCCAGATAAACCTACTCATGTATAGAATTTACAAAACACAAAAGAATGAATTGTTAAACGGACAATAATTAATTTATGATCATCACTACCACATTTTTCACTTGAAGCAACATCAAAGAAGCTTATATATATTAAAAAAAAATAGAAAAATGTGTCAAAGGCAACACTTTAAACCTAAGCCAACACTTTTAGTAGATATTCTACTAAAGAGGTGTTACGTGTACTTTTTTCCCCTAAGACATCACTTCTGAATAAATGATAAAATATTGTTTAGAGATATGAAAGACAATCCATTCTAAAAAATAAAAAATGTCAACGTAACACATATATCAGTAACACCTTTTTACATTTCCAAAATTAAATATTATTTTAATAAGTAAAAAAGTTGTATTATTATTTTACAGGGTCATATATGATTAGAGAAAACTTAAATCAATTTATGTTTATTACATCCAATTTTCAAATGAAAAAATGATAAATGTACAATTATTTTTTAGAATATTGTATTTAAGTACGAACTGATTCCAATTATAAAATTACACACATACATATTTTCATTTGATTTAAGAATTGGTTAAAATAGATATAAGAGATTTGATACTAATATTGTGATATATGATTCTATTATAGGGTCCAACATTTAACATACATATGCATAATATTGTTACGAAAAATATATGGATATCAAAATTAAAATCAAAATAAACATTAAGTTATTTTTTAGAGATTAAAACATATCTATATATTGAAATGGGAAAATCTTGGTGCACAATAAAAAATTAGGTAAATAGTTAATAAACTGTGCACTACATATAATATGTAATATGTGCAATATATGTATATTATATATTATGCACATCATATATAAGTTATAACATGCTATGAACAATATATATTATATGATTATATATAATATTATTTTTTTACAACATGTGATCCTGTTATACATAATATATGATATATGATGTGTGTAATATGTAATATATATTGTGTACATTACATAATACTTATTATGCATAATATATCGATTATTTTAACTGTTTTTAATTGTATATAAAGTAATACTCTATTAAAAAATGTGAAATATATATAATATTTGAAATGAGAGAGACCTGATAAGTAATTAGTGGACAAGTCCAACACTTGAAGGTGCTGAAAAGGAAGAAAGTAAGAAGCATTGAGTGACCATTGTAAGTTGCTGAGTTCTTTGGGTCTAACACCATCGAGGAGAAGTTGTGTGACTCTCTTTGTGGAGTTATCACATTTCACACTCTCCCAATTGCAACAATTCAGGCCTTTCCAAGAAGCAAGAGAAGTTCCATTTGGGTGATTCAAAGCATCTTTTAATTTCAAAAGTGCCACTCTCTCATATTCTAAGCACCCTATGCTTACTTTACTCTCTAAATTAACCACAAATCCCAACAATAAAACCCACCACCTCAATTTCATTAGAGAACACCCCAAAAAATACATTTTTTTAATCAATGCAATAATGAATCTGTATTCTCTCTGTATGTAATGTTGAGAGTATGTGTATCCAAAAGCACACTTATATAGACTAGCTGCTATGGTTCAATTCTAGTGTTCCACAGTCCATCTCTACAGACTATTAAAGAGACTTATTACAAGTTACAAGTCAATAATTTAAGGTAGTGTTTGACTTAAAATAGAAATACGTATACGTTTAACTAGTATTCAACGCGTGCTATTCATGTTACAGAATGTGTGTTATACGTACACATCATGTAATATGGATAGCACACGTTGGATATAAGTTGGACGTATTTCTGTTATACGTCAAGCATTATTGATAATTTAAGACTAGTAAAATTATCTTTTCGTCTGCTAATATCTATCATTTTCTTATTTTTTATTTCAATACCATATTTTTCTTTTATGATTTTGGTTCGACATCAATTTATAATAATTAAGTTTAAAAATATCAATATCATTTCAAGTAAAATTGATTATAAAATAAAAAAAATAAACTAATAATTTTGTGTTGACCGTAAATTTATAGAAATATTATTAAAACTATGATAAAAATATTTTATTTTTTTTATAATATAATTGTATAGGTATTAAATTCTTTTTAATATAACACTTGCAATACCAAATTTTAATTAAATAAAAACATATATAAGATCAAAACAAAAAAGAAAAAATACAAAATAAAAATCAAAATTATTAAGTTCATATAAACATTGTTATTTCTATATTAATAATGTTATGTTCATGTTAGCAATTCCCATGGAGTAATGCTAGAGGCAGAACAAAAAACCAGCTAAAACAGCTAACAACATAATATATAATATAAATTACACAACAAATATTATATGTTGTGCACACCATATATCACATGATGTGCACAACATATATAACATGTTGGAAAGAAAGATGATGCTGCAACATGTGATATATGTTACACATTTTATATTATATATGTTATGCACAATTTGTTAGCTGTTATTTTGACTAATTTTTTACCCCGGATATTTCTCATTGCCATGATAGTCAAGATAAGATAAAAAATTACTAACATTTATAAAAATATAGTACTAAAACAAGAAATAAAAAAATAATAATTATTAAAGAGATATTTTTCCCTTTAAGATAAGATGACCCATAATGCCAACAAAGAAATATCATCCATGCATGTCATGTGTCAATATGGAAGACATTTCAACAAAGAAATATAATTCATACATACATGTCATGTGTCAATATGGAAAATATATACATAATACATACCTTTACTATCAACATGGATAATATGCCAAAATAACTATTAGAAACTTTTTCGTTTGACCAAGTCCTTTTGCTTTCACTCTCTTATCTCTTCACTAACCATCTTATACGTTGGAAATATATGCCCTTTACAATAATGCTTAATGTATACCAGAAATACGCCCAATAAGTATTCAATGTATACTGCTAATGAGGGGTGGCACACCTGGTTCAGTCTTCCGCCCACGCTAGGCGTGACTTGGGTTCGAATCTTGGGAAGCCCTCTTTGGTGGGTGATCTGTAAATTCCACCATAAATCCTCGTTGAGATTGGTGGTATGCCCTGGCCTGCATGGGGGTGTGCCTCCCCTAATCTAAACTTTTTGTTTATAAAAAAAAAGTATCCAATGTATACTATACATGATATGAGATATGTGCTATTTATATAGTATACGTACGTATAACACACATCTCATATCATGTATAGCACACGTTGGATATTTGTTAGACATTGTGGAGTCAAAGTATTCATTTTTAGGGGTTGCATTGCTTAACACGAGTAAAGAAAGTCAAGTTATTTATTGTGGAGTCAAAGTAGGTGATGAAAGTAATTAATTGGTTAACGTGTTATAGAAAAAAATAATTAATGAGTAAATATTTTACCCAGCAAATATTCTTAGAAAGGAAAAATCTCATGATGTATAAAGTTATACAATATATTGTTTGCACCGAACAATGAATAACAACATAATGTATAGTATAAGCTTATAAGTTCCACATTCATTCTTTTAAACTTATTGATCGAGCATGATGAGTTACATGGATCAAATTAATTTGTTTATTCTTATCATAAATCATTTTAAAATTAGAACAAACATTGCTAAGTATACAAAAAAAAAAACAAAAAATAGTCAAAATAATTAATATGTTATGCATATCATATATATTGTATATTGTGCACACAATGTATTACATGTTGTAAAGAAAAATGATATCACAATATATTATATATGATGTGCACAACTTGTGATATATGATATACATAATATGTAATATACAGTATACATATTATATAAGTTCCCTTAATAGATAACATGTCGGGAATGAGTAGATGACTTCTAAATCCCTTTTTGCATTTATGTAATGCGCTGTGATTCCCTTATATGATTGGATGACTTGTCCTATATCTGCTATGAGATATGATCAATATGACAACATGCATGCAATATGTGAGTAGAATGCTTGTAGAATTGTATGATGACTGTTTATGTAGTCCTGTGAACCCGTCGTAGTATGTATTCAGACGCTATAGCCCTGATACAGATCCCGGTCGAGTTTAGCCGTGACATACTGCCATTGGTGCGCCTCAAGTCCCACCCCAAATATCGATACAGTATGATTTAAGCATATAAGTGAGTTAACTACTTGACCAACCCAAATTGATTACGTGCTGGTCACTTTAATTAGATATATAGTGAGGTGATGGTAGCCATATTTTTATCCGGCCGAGTGTCTTTCTTGGTTTTGGGTTGAACCCGCTCTATTGGATTGGATTGTTAGTTCCTAACCAGGCCACACATTATGAATTTTGGGCCAATAGCCCTTTTGAAACCGATGATATGATATTGTGCTTCATAGTAGTATCAGGATTTTGAGCCTCTAAATAGTGAGTAAACCATATTTCTAGTCCAAAATACTATGAAAAGTAAATTTAATACCAAAAAGAAAATAATGTTTTGTATGTAAGATAAATTTTTATGGATGAATTTCATCGTAACATTGTTACATGTTTAATAAAAGACTAGTCAAACAATTAATATGTTATGCACAATATAAAATATATTATGCATAATATATATATATAATATAATAATATACATATTATATATTATATGTTGTAAAAAAAATGATGTTACAATATGTGACATATGTTATACAGAATATGTAATATATGGTATGCATAACATGAAATATACGTTGAGTATATTATATTATATATGTTGATTGTAACTATTTTTTATTGTACAGTAAATATTTACCATTTCATCACTATATCTTTGTTTTAATTTATTATTACTTTTTTATTTTTCTTTGTCAATGATCTAAACGAGGGGAACATTGAATCTTCCTTCAATTCTTTGCTGCGGAAATGCTTTAGAATCATCCTCTCTGGCATTAGAATAAGATTTATGTTGTTTTTCAAACAAATCCCACTTGTGTATACGTGTCCTAGGACGGAGAAAAAATACAAAAACGATTGGAAGCAAATTATTATTATTAAAAAAGGAAAGAAAAGTAAACGAAACGGGACACTACAAAAAGACTACCATATCATGACTTGATCAAGAAAGGCCAGGTATTTGGAAGCCTACGCGTGGATCATACGACCAAAACTTTAAATTTAGTCTATGAAATTTTATTCATATATATTTAGTCACTATGATTTGATTTTTTAATTGATACTTATTATTATGTCCAAAACTGGGACAATATGACAGAAAATTTAATCTCATAAACCATGTTTTTATTGATACTTATCGAATAGGGAAATGTTTGATCACTCAAATCATTCAATAAGTTCATTGGATAATCTTTGGTTTAAAAATATTATCTCTAAGTAGTTAGTTTTTAGTCGACTGAAATATTTATAGCCCAGAATCTCTATATGGACTAATTTTAGCTAACTTTTTATTATGCAAATAACAACACTCTATTGGATATGGTTAATTATGGATAAAGTTATTTTCTATCACATTGATGTTGGCCATAGTTATATCTCACATGAAATTGATTGTGTTGGTGATATGCAGATTATACATTGAAATAACAGATAAATTGTATTAGTTAAATGGGTAGAGTGTAAAATTTTTTATAGCATGCTAGAGGCACAACAAAAAGTTAGTTAAAACAGTCAACAAATAGAGATTTGAGCCACAATCACCTAACCTATTAAAAATAAACTCATAACTAAAGTGTTATTTGAGCCATAAAATGTTAAATAAGCTTTGTTGGCTGTTTTGACTGATTTTTTATTGTGCCTCAAACATTTGTGAATTTTTTATTGAAAATAGAGTCAGTGCAATTTTTAAATTTACCACAAGGGAGAGAAAATGACAATCACATCAGTTAATACAAGTGGTAGATATTTAAATTATTTTAAGTATCATGTTTCAAATTCAATTATTAATACAGTATATACATAAAAAATCTTATAACTATCTCTCCATTAAAAAATGATATCCATTGATGAATTATTAGTCGTCAATTAGCCATGAGAAATGACATATGGCATAATAATTGATGAAATTTTATGATTTGAAAAAGTTTAGTCACTTGGATCACTCATTTTGAAACCCCTTTCTTAAAATTAATTATTGAATGAATGAATGAATGGTATCATGTCAGAAGCACAAACACATAGCGTATAATACGGTAAACACCATTTTGTCCTTTCTCACCCACAACGCGTTTGTCCCACACGTCATCCGAAGCTTCTATATAGTTCTATTGCTTTAAGGAACCTTAGCATCCCCTTCTTCCTCTTGGGAACCTATATATATATATATATATTCATTCATAGTATTTGGATCCACAGATTTCACTCACATTTATACATCATCGTTTCTGTCTTCTACTTATCTTTTAATTTCCTCTTTGATTGCATTTTGAAGCCAACAAATCCGTCATCATGAATAACCACTTCACCAACCAGCAAGAAGCTCCTGGTTAGTTTTTCTTGTCTTTCAACAAAATTGCAGCAAAATTTTCTTTTTCTTTGAGTATATTAGAGTTAGTTAGGTATTAATTATTGTATGTTATTCTTTATTGTTTATATAAAGCTCATTTTAATGATTATATATTGAATCATTTTAAGTAAAATTCATTTTCTTCAATTTCATTCTCTTTCTCTCTAATTCTTTTGATATCATGGATTCTAACAAATATATCAACAATCATCAATCAAAATTTTTTATTTGGAAAGAAACTTTATTAACTGTACTTGGAATTTTATCATATTTGTTCATTGAAATATAGGATAATTATATAACTTTTTTATACTGTTTGTTTAACAAAATTCAATTCATTGAAAGAATTAAAAAAAAATTATATGGACACATATTTTTTTATAAAGGAAAAATGTCTGAATTTCTAGTTATTACATACGTACAGCTTGAGCTGAATTACCCTGATTTTCTATGTGAACTTGAAATCTATATATTTCGTTGAGATTAATTACAATTTTATAATGATGCAGCAGTTTCATATCCCCCAACAGTAACTGGGCAGCCTCCAGCTTCTTATGTAACTGCCCCACCACCAATGGGGTACCCCTCAAAGGATGGTCCTGTAGGGTACCCCCAACAGAGTGTTCCACATGAAACCACAAGCAGGGGTGATGGCTTTTGGAAGGGATGGTAAGTTCATATGTTCAAAATCACTAGAAGTATGTAGGATGCCTCTGATTTCAAAAAATAATCTTCAGATTTTGTTTTTAATTTTTTTTAGATTTCGTGTAGAATATTGAAATATGTGAAAATTGAAAAGTTATAGATAAAAGTAAGAGGAAAAATTTTGATGTACTATAAACAAATAAGTCAAAATAGCTAATAGATTGTGCATAACATGCAATGTATATTATATATTATGCACAACATATATGACATATTATTCACAATATATATCACATGTTGTATCATCATACTTTTTTACAACTTGTAATATTGTTATGTATAATATGTGATATATGTCGTTGCAACATCATGTATATTACATAATACTTATGGTTTTATTGTACATATAACAACCTTCAAAATAAGAAGTGTGACTGTATTTTTAAATGGATTGAATTTTCATATTATTGTTAGCTAATAGAAATTAAGAGAATGCAAATTATTATAAAAAATCACTCGGTATAGCAATTATCTATCATGATTTATATATATTTTAATTTTTATCATCTAATAATGTTAAACAATTTCACCTGATAGAAGTTAACCTCTTTTTAAATCAAATGTACCTTTATGTTTTTTATTTTGACATAAATCTTCTTTTTTGTTTTTTGTTGCAGTTGTGCTGCTTTATGTTGCTGCTGTGTCCTGGACTGGTGCTTCTGATTGAATCACTCCATACATTTGTGCTTCTCATCACTGTTTTGTTTCCCCTCTTATTGTTGTATTAATTAATTCTTTGTAGATTGTATAGGATAATAAGGATTTTCATCCAATTGGACAGCATGTATTAATATTTATCCATTTGATGGAAGCTGTTCTATTCCTAGTGTTTTAGATCTTTTTGCACTTTTTGTCTTTATTGTATTTGTATGATCTTTATTGATTAGAAAAAAATATTTTTAAGATATTGAAGGTGAACATTTGAATGGATGGTGTATCTTTCAGTCTCAAACACTATTGCATGTATGAAATTTATTATAATTCAGTGAATATATATTTGGTCATTCATTAATTAATTAGGTTTCTATTAAAGATATTAATGTTAATGGAATATATATTGTAAAATAAGTCATTAGTTCATTAGATTTTATATCCTATATTTTAAGGGTAACGCTAAATGTACAATAAAAAATCAGTTAAATTAGATAATAAATGAGATTTTGGGTCATAATTACTTATCTCATTACAATCTTAATGATTATTTTGAGCCAAAACTAAAGCTAAAATAGGCTCATTGACTGTATTGGCTGGTTTTTCATTAAACCACTTCTTACAGTCATTAATAGGTTAATGTATATAGTTCTGTTGTTCAGTTTTGCTTTCTTCCGGAAAATGAGATATGTAAATTCAAGTTGGATGTATACAATTAAAAGGTTAAAAAAATATATGAAAAGGAAATGAGCTATAAAAAATATAAGTAATAAAAATAGTAGGATCCATATATTTAAGAGTTAAATTTCAAATTGGTCCTCCATTTTGTATATATGAATCAAATTAGTCATTCACTTTAATTTTCGCTCAAAATAGTCTTCTACTTTGCAATATATGAATCAAGTTAGTCTTCGTGCCATTCTTTTGTTAGAACTTCTACTAATGTGGACTGTCTAATACCAACTTGACAAATGACATGTAACCCTAGAAATACATATAATTCATATTATTCCTCCGTATTACTTATTTTGAATCAAAATAATCCTCTATCACACGCGGTACATTATTAACATCATAGGTTCAATTTGATTGTAAATTTGTAATAATAGATGATGACATATTACAATTTGAAAATGTGTATTCAATTGACTTTATTCCATTTTAGTCCCATGTTTTTGAACAAAAATACTACTTGAACATTTATCTACTCATGCTGACATTTACTTTTAATACTCTTAAATTTTAATGTAATCTCTACTTAAACATCAAATTGTTCTTATCCACAATTAATTTTGATAGATTTCATGTAAATATCAAATTTTAAATGTCAATATACCTTTATCTTAATCTTGTGTAAAATATGCTTTGTTGGATTTGGTGGCACACCACTATTGCTTTGTGTGTGTTATGGCTGCTTGGAGTCATGTCACGGGTGTGTATTGTGGTTGTTAGCTTGAAGGGTGCCCTGTAATTTATGAATCTATGTTTTGTGCATGTTTTTATTAGGCGAGGTCATACTTTATACTTAACATATGCGACCTGCATCAAAAACATTAGGCCTAAGCCTCTGGAGGAGTACAAGTCAATTGTTAAAAAAATTATAAATATTCCTATCTATAGTCTTCTTATAAAAATTAAATTACATGTATAGAAGTTAACATATTCAAAATAACTTGATATATCTTACAAGCCATTGGACTCTCCCACCTAATAACTAGCTTTTTGGTATTAGCTCCAACAAATTTTATGACTTTAAAATATTTACAAACTTAATGTGCTCAATTTTAATAGCATTTTTAAAAGAGTCTTGTTATATGAATAATAATAAAATAGTTAATAGTTAAAATAATATATTATGCACAACATATATAACGTGAACAACGTATATTATATATTGTACATAATATATATTTCATATTGTGTACAATATATATTACATGTTGTAAGAAATATGATATTACAACATAGGATATATATTGTGCACAATATGTATATATATTACATATTATATGTTATGCATAATTTGTTGAGTGTTTTGATTGATTTTTTTATTAAACATCAAAAAAAATTTTTTCTTTTAAAAATGAGCATTGTTATATGCATAATGAAAAAATAGTCAAACTAGTCAATATAGTATGTACAACATTATATAATGTACACAACATACATTATATATTGTGTATAAAATATATCATATATTGTGCATAATATATATCATATGTTATAAAGAAAGATGATATTATTATATATGATATATATTGTGCATAATATGTTATATATGTTGTGAAATATTTATTTAGTGTTTTATCTAGTATTTAATTATGGAGCAAGAATTTGTGTTTTAAAATGAATGATTGAATGTTATAAATGGCATGTCACAAGCAGAGGCACATAGCGTAGAATTCTAGAGAATTCAAATGTTAAACGGCGTCTTCTTCTTTCTCACCCGAAACGCGTTTGTCCCACACGTCGTCATTCCATACTTGAATCGCGTTAAGGAACTTTAGCAGCCCCTTCCTCTTGGGAACCTATATATATATATAAACATAGCACATTGCTTCCATATATATATATTATCCACTCACATTATATTCTCATATAATCATTTCTTCTACTCATCATCTTTTTTCCTCTTCGATCCCATTAGAACTTAGAACAGAGTAATCATTCATCACCATGAGTCACTTTAAGAATCACCAAGAAGCACCTGGTTAGTTATTTTTCTTGTCTTTTAACAAAGTTGTACCAAATTGACTTTCTCTTCTATCTTTGATTCGTCTGCTTGCCACAACGTGAATTCTTTTTTCTGTTTAATCTGATACACTCATCCAATTAATTAACCATATATCTTGATTTGATATTTGTTGGGAATTCAAGTATAATGATGAATTAAGTCCCACATATTTTTTGAATTTGAGACAAGTGAAGTATATAAATTGAGATAATTTGATGGGTGTTATGCCTTAGTTTCTAGCTATAGTCTAAACAGCTTTAAGGTGAAATTACATTTATTTCTATGGGACTTTAATTTGAAGTCTATATATGATATATGTCATTGGGATTAATTAAAATTACTAATGATGCAGCAGTTTCATATCCCCCAACAATGACTGGGTATCCTCCAGCTACTTATGTAACTGCCCCACCACCAATGGGATACCCCTCTAAGGACACTTCTCAAGGGTACCCCCAACAGAGGGTTCCACAACAAACCACAACCAGGGGTGATGGCTTCTGGAAGGGATGGTAAGTTCATTTATCTAAAATCACTTTATTTATTAGAAATGCTACGTGTACAATGAAAATTATATAATATTTGTACAATAATTGTATTTATCGTTGGAAATCTCTCTTCTACTTTAGTTGACTTATATATTTATCTAATAATGTTTGTTGTATGACAGAAATACATTCAACTAGTATCCAATGTATGTACATATTATACGTAACATGTTATACTTATGACACACATTAGGTATATAGAATATATAAAAAAAAAATGTTTAAGAAATAGCTGAGGGTGGGTGCTTCTTAAAAGAAGCGTCTTAAAATGGCACAAATAATGTTTTTATGTTCTGAGACACCAAATCTTATGTTTTAGACATTATTCTGTTTTAATTTCTTGCAGTTGTGCTGCGCTATGTTGCTGCTGTGTCCTGGACTGCTGCTTCTGATTGAATATTACTTCATAGAGTTTTGCTTATTATCGTTTTATTTATTTATTTAATTTTCTTTCTTTCTTTCCCCTGCTTCATTGTATTCTTTGTAGTTTGTAGCAGGATAATAAGGATCTTAGCCTTTATCCAATGGAACAGCATGTATTATTTATCCATTTGATGGAAGCTGTTCTAGTTCCTTGTACTTTTAATATTTTTATTTTATGCTGTATTAGTCATTATTGTATGATTTATTTTTATTGATTACAAAAATATTGCTCCCTTTATTCTATAAAAATAGTCGTTTTAATTTTTTTGGTACATGAAAAAATTAATATACTTAGATATATTTTGTGTCTAGATATATTAATTTTTTAATATAATAAAAAAAATAAAAACAATTATTATTATTATGAAATGAAATAAGTATAAGAAATTGAAGGTGAGAACACGATTTTAATTAATAGTGACAAAATAAATGAAATAAATTTAATACATGCTTATATTGCTTGATGAACACATAATTTTTCATCAATTAATTATTGTAATCATTCAGATAGCTCAACTGAATCTCTAATTAACTCAACCAACTCAAATCAATATTCAATACTTTGTCAATGGCACACTAAGCCAGGAAACCAATTATACCATTTACCAGCAACTGTTTGCCATATTTTTATTTTATTCATTTTAATATAATAAGCCGGAGCATAATTAAATCTCTAATAATGGAGGTTGTCATAAACCGATGGTAGAAACAAAAACCTTTCTGAAATTTGGCTCGTGATACACTCATCATAATGCTTAAAGTTGCAATTTTTTGTTTGATAAAATTTTCATTTGTTCTTCGTTGCACAACCGGAATATTCACTATTAATCACAATATATGACTACTTTTTTTTTTAACTTATAAACACCTCAAAAAAAAAAAAAGGACAATTGACCTAAAATTTTAACATCTTTTCATGCCCATTAATATTTAATTAAGGGAGGAGATGAACCCTAACCGAACATTTGAAATCAATATTGTTGGGGATAAATAAGGGGAGAGCCTCATTAAAAACCTCCTAGTCTTAAAAAAAAACTAATCTATCAAGGAAAAAAGTGTTCAACCCAAAAAATAACTAATAATATTAATAATTTTTAGTGAACGAAAAAACAGTCAAATCAGTCAATAGATTCGTTTGATAATTTTTTTTATTCAAAAAAATTCTAATTTTTAGTGGGTTGAATGATGGTGATCCAAAATCATTAAATTGACTGATTTTTCATTATGTAAATAGCGTACTTCTAATTATATATATTGAGTTTAGATTGATCACAAAACAAGCCATCAACATCTACAAATCTAAATTTCTAACAACAAATACACTAAAATCTAAAAGCCCTTTACACCAATTACACCAGTGGCAAAACTAAATGCAACATTAAATCATTCTATACCCACATGAATTCTCCCATATGTGAACATCATATTTTGTCTAATATATATTTAATCTTCACATAATTTAAAGACATTATTTTACTTTTGTTCCATTTCAAACACACTAAAACGAATCTCTTGTTTCATAAAAAAAGTGTCATCCATTTTTTATGGAGCCCAATTTCTTATAACAAAAACTTAAAAAAACATTTTCAGCCTTTTTGTTCGTCTAGCGCTGCAGTCCATTTATAGGTATTGGATTGGGTTTTGGTTAGTTTGTCTTTTTAATTAATTCAATAAAAAATAATTAAATATGATGCCTAAGTACATTTTTCAGAGATCGTTTGGTTCGCGGATTGAAATTTTATTCCCGAGAATAGGATTCCCAGAAATGATAAATCCGGGAATAATTTTCCCAAGAATGTACTATTCATATGCTTGCTTTGTACACTAAATTCCCGGGAATCTTGTACAATATTCCTGGGAATGATTTATTCTCATGTTTGGTTCGTAGTAATATTCCCGGGATAAAACTTGTAATTTACTAAAGTACTCATGCATAATAAAACAAATATAACATCAAGATAATAAATGAGGTTATAAATGTATTTTTACACATTTAATAAGATTCCCATGCCATGGGAATAAAACTTACCCATGGTTGAGGATGAGAATAGAAATAGAGGAAAATGTTTCCCGGAAATGCAATTTTCTCAGGAATCTTTGAAACTAATGTTGAACCAATCGTGGGAAAATAACTTTCCCGTTAAAGTTTCCCGAAAATCTTGCAACATTCCCCCCAACCAAACACCCCCTCAGAGTGGTGCTATATCGACATTCAGGATATCTATTAGACATCCAATAAGATTTAAGAGTTGATAAAAAAAATTAGAAAATAAAAGTGAATATCACATTAAAATTAATGGTGATAAAATGAATATTGGCACAGGTCTGTTGGATATACAAATATCTTTTTTAAATTTCATATGTGAAGCTAATATTGGTTAGCACAGTTGTGACATGCCAATTTACACAAATTGAAAAAAAAAAAAAAGAAAAAAAAAAAAAGAAAAGAGCTAGCACAAGACTTTTGTGACATGCACACTTGGTCCTAGCCTTGTAAAAATAATACCCAAAGTCCAAAACTATGAAAGATCTTGGTCTGATCATGCTAAGCATGTTTCAATTGCAAACATTTTATGACTCATCAAAACATTTATACGCTTAGATTACTCTTTTTCAAAAATTAATTATTGAATGGCATGAATTGTGATCCATATATATATCCACTATAGCTCCTAGCCTCCTAGTATGCATGTTCATTTCTCTAAAAATAAAGATGTTTCTTTAGCATACGAATTTTGAAGCATTCATCTTCATCTTAATGAGTGATGAGCATGTGGGCAATTTAAAAGCCGTTTACTAAATTACTCTTTTATGATAGTTAAGGCAAGTCAAACAAAGAAAAGATAAAAGAGTAATATTATTTTAATATTAAAAAATATGCATTTTATGTGACATGGTTCTTATTCATTTTATTCATCATTTGGTAATGATAAAGTGGCGTGTATATATATGACTTTTGGGTGATAAACTAATAATACTTTTTAAAGGCAAATGACAAGCACTAACATCACTCGGCTTTTTTTAGCTGATATTTTTACATTACTTTATAAAATTTATGGATATTGATTATCATGTAATAGTTGTAAAAAGGTTAAATGTTTATTTTTTAAGATTTATCAAATTAATTATCAAATTGCAAAATTTGATTGTACAATAAATATTAATACTCATAGGTACTAAAAGAAAAAACCATAATAATATCATATAATATTATCTATAAAAAAAAATACTCATATTCTCATAATTGTTAGTTCATCACTTTGCATAAATTAAGAAACAAATCAAGTGCTTTTTTTTTGTTACTTGTTAGCAAACTTTTCGAGTAATAATGAAATTATATCCATTTCAATATGAAGATCGTTGAATATATCAAGTCGGTATGTATAGCATTGTTTCGAAATTGACTGAACTGAACAACTTGAAATTGTTGACTTTTTCCTTTTCCCATTTTGCTGACAATTGTTAAGTTTAATTAATTTAATTAGAAAGAGAAATAATGGATGTTTCATTTCATTCTAACAGACTTTAACACGTACCTTAATAAACTGTAAATTATGTTACGTGGTCGCAGCCATTGCATATAGATCAGAGTCTAAGTTATGAGGAGGAGCCAATAGCCATAGTCGATCACCAGGTCATGAAGTTTCGTTCCAAAGAGGTGCCGTTGGTCAAGGTCTTCTGGTGAAATCACTCTGGAGATGTAGTTATGTGGGAGATAGAGCATTCTATGAGGGAGAAGTACATGTATCTCTTCGATCAACAAGATAAACCTTAGTTTATAATTTAGTGTTTTTCTTTTACGTTTAGTTTGGATTTGGGGACCAAATCCTTAAAAGGAGGGGAGATTGTAATACCCCGTATCATATAGTACCCCTTAGAAAATGCTCTAATTATATGCTCTAAGTATGTCTAAAAAGGGTTAGAAATGCTGTTAAAATATATAAAATGGAAACAGCAGTGATGCTGTCAACCGGTGGTAGCTAGCGAGCAGTCAACTCCCACATCGCTCAAAACAGTACTTCAACTTCCCCCTCCCCCTATATATAGGAGATGATAGTGTAGTTTTTCCCTCACACCTCACACTTCTGCCTTTTCAGAGTAGTACTTTGGGCGTTCTTTATAGTGTGAGTTTGACGTCTTGGAGATATCCTGCGTGAGCAAGTTCCCGACGATGAGTGAAAAGACCTTTCTGCCCTTTCTGCGTGAGGGTCGCTAGCGAGCAAGAGGAGCTCGCCAACGACCGGTCCCTCGCTAGCCAGTAGCAGTTGCTCGCTAGCGAAGGCTTCAAATGCAGCCTTAGTTCAAAGTTTCGTTTTCCTTTTTTATGTGGTCCTTATGGGTCTTTTTGCACGCCATGTGCAAGTTCGGTGCCGATAGCCGCTGCTGGAGCTAACGGTGCTTCCCAGTCTCAGGATTTTTCAGGTGAGTGGAGACCTTGTATGTAATGTAGCATTCATAGCATATATATATGTTTGATAATTAGATAATTAGGTAAGATAATAATAAATATGATAATATTACATGTGTATGTATTTGTGTAGTTATAGTAGTAGTATTAGTAACATGCTAGGTGGTTAGGAACTTAGTATAGAACTATAAATGACTTTAGAGATTTATTTTTCTAAGTTATGTTATGTTATGTGTTTGGTATATGCTGGTTGATGGATGATTTATTATTTGTTGTTTATGTTATAACATGTAACTAAATAAGATAAGAAATATAAATGAACTATATGTAAAGCTCTATGGCATGTATGATGTATGTTGATTGGATTGTATGTCGGTTGTCTTGAGTAATCACGCCGCCCTGACTAGTACTATGTCAGACGCTATGGCCTAGCTAGATGCAGACCCCGGTAGATCTTAGTTGTGGTATGCTAGTTAGCGGTGAGCCGTCCAAGCCCGCCAAGTACGTTTCGGTCCCGATTGTCGGATGATTTGGTGACAGTTACAGATATACCCCTCGTGGGTCAGATATGCTTATACTCTAGCTGCGTGCTAAGAGTCAGTTTACATATACAAATTACAGTTATTCAGTAGTAGGCTTGAGATAGTGAGCTGTAGTGTAATAGCTCGACATGATATTATTTGTATGGATGATAGTTTGTGTTGTATATGTTGTGATTGCATGCATTTTCCCCCTCGCTGAGTCGACGACTCATCTCTCGCCACCCATGTTTTTCAGAGTACGATCCTGTTGCTAACGAGGAGTCCTTGATCCGGTAGAGGTTACTGCAATATTCTTTGGTGAGCTCCATTTCTGCCGTGGAGTCTACTAGTTTATGATCTAGTTATTGTTTAGTTTTCATCTTTCAGTTTACAGTTTACAGACAGTTTCTTATGTAATAGTTTGCTCCAGATGTTAGAGGCAAGATTTCCTTTTCCTTTCTGTATGTTATGTTACAGTTATGGACAGTCTCAGACAAGTATGCACATTCAGACGTTTACAGTTATGATTACCAGATGATATACAATTATATATATTCACTTTATTAGATTGTTTATTTGCGATATTGTTATGTTTAGCCCGTATGTTATGTCCTAGTAGCGTGTTCGTTGGGATAAAACCCTTCGTACTGACACCCCTCAATAGCAAGGAGTTACACAAATGTCCTTGAAATTTTAGAAAAAATTAAAGTATTAAAATGGGTCCAATATATAAAAAATACAAAATAAATATTTTCAAGATAAAATTTTTCATTTTTAATATTTGCCTTTAATTTTTTTTTATTAATTCAAAATTAAAAAAAAAAAAAAACACATTTTTGTAGGACATGAGTCAATTTGTCACCCATAAACAGGTACACGTCAATCAGTGTCTGTATGGATTTGGGACTTGGTAGCCAACATGGCTTTTGCTACATCTGTTTGGCACCCTAACCTAGAAAATGGAATAATCCTAAAAAACTAAGAAATTATTAATTTAATTACTAAAATTATAAATATTAATTTAAAGTGGTGTATGATGTGGAAAAGGAGGAATGGGAAAGGGAATGCAATTTTTAGGACCAAAATCATCAACCTTCACCTAATTAAGAGTTACCACCACGTCGAGAATCATAGTGAACCATATTTGGAGACAAAGAGAACCTATTTATTTTAGTTCAATTTATAATTTAAAAGTCCTTCCGCCTACGACCAAATTCTCACGTGCAGGAGCCAAGTTTAAATTTAAAATTAAAATTCAATGGATGGACGTGGACCCATAGAAAATGAAGGAAGCTAAGGAATAAGAATTACTCCATCCATTTTAAAATATTAGTCGTTTTAGGGAGAAAAAAAAATTCCACAATGATTATCGTTTTCAACTTTCAATGCTAATTTAATTTTTTCATACTTATTATACTCCTAGTATCATTCTCTTTCTTTCTTGAATATTACTCAAAAGGACCACTAATCATCTTTCTTTCTACTTAATACTTTAGGTAGTTTAGTCATTTTAATATCATTTTATAAAATTAAGAATATTTATTAAATTTCTTAATCTACGTATAAAAACCTTAAAAGAATAATATTTTAAAATGGAGGGAGTATAAGTTAAAAAAATCTTCCACCTTACATACTTGAACAAACCCTTCCCACCTACTTATTGGTTATTACTCTTTAATTTACAGATCAAAAGCTTTGAACACAAACTGGCATGCAATTACTAAATTCTAACACTAACACATGCTCGCGTGGTTCCATTGCACTTGCGCCCAAAAAAAAAAACTTTAATTGTTTGGTGAAGATAAATAATCTATAAATATTTATTATACACTAATCATTTTATAATAAAAAAGAGTACTATAATCGAAAAAATAAATTAAACACTTCTCAAAATTATAAAATATAGATAATATAAATGAAAATAAAATATAAAAAGAGATAATTATTTTAAATTTATTTATTTTTTCCTATCATTCATCATTACAAGTCATTCACTTTTAAATTGGTGGTAACTTTATTCAAATATTATCCATTTAAATAATTCAATAACAAATAAAATATTGAACAACAAAAAATTAAAAAATAGAGTTTAATTTTCATCCAGATTGCCATCCAAATAAAATATCTTGTTTGTATAATTTTTTAAGTAATAAAAAAAGAAAACAAGATCATAACTAACATAATAATACATGATTGAATGAGATAAGATACGTGATTGGATGAGATAAGATGAATATAAATTAAATTCTATAAAACATGACATTCAATTCTTGAAATTGTGGAGGTAAAAATCTAAAAAATGATACATCTAACATCTCTTTCTTCTTACAAACCCCATCATCATCATCATCCTTGTGGTCGACACTTCCCACCATTATTTTCAATTGTGAAAAAGAACAAAACCCACACCAAATTGCTAGCTGTACTATGATGCACTTTCTTCCTAAGTCTTCAACCGTCACAATCGTGTTCGTGTGTAAGCATTCAAAAACCCCCCAAATTGACCTCATATCATATCCTTACCTATTGCTATTGCTGCTTCAAGCAACCACAACCCTGAAGCAATCAATAACACTTCATAACCCAAGTCAACTATATCTAAACCCTCCATTTGTTATCAAATACTTGTCTCCTCTATATATTTCCTTCCTTCCTTACTAACTATCCTATGTGTAAGACCAAAATGGCCACCAACGCCGCCAGCCCAAAGTCAAGCCCACGGCCCGCACGAACTCCGGCCTCACGCTCTAACTCCCACCCCACAATCCAAGCCCACAGGCCCACCACCGTCCCCTCCTTCTCTGAAACTTCGACCTCAGCCTCCTATAGCACGGGCTCCGCCACGGGCTTTCGCCTCTCTTCCTCCGACGCATCCATCTCCACCAGTTCCCGCACTTCCCTCACATCACTCCGGGCTACCTTGCCGGAAAACCCTAACATCTACGACTTCTCAGAAATCTGCGCCGCCACCAACAACTTCCTCGCGAAGCGATTCTCTGCCTCGTCCTCGACGCCATCATGGCGGTGCGTCCTCCGCGGCGCTGACGTCATCGTGTTCCAGCGGAAGTTTCGTAGGAAGCTAGAGACGTCGGAGCTCCGTCAGCGTCTCTCCTTGATCTGCCGGAGCCACCACGTTAGCATCGTGAACCTGCTCGGTGCGTCGATCTCCGGCGACCACATCTACCTCGTCTACGACTTCGTTAACGGTGCGAACCTCTCCGATTGTCTCCGGAACTCGAAGAATCTACACTTCACGGTGCTGTCCACGTGGCTCTCGAGAATGCAGGTCGCCACCGATATCGCTCACGGGCTCGATTACGTTCACAACAAGACCGGATTGAGTATCAATTTCGTTCACAATCACATCAAGAGCAGCGCGATTATCGTCACGGAGCCTAATTTCAATGCTAGGGTTTGCCATTTCGGCGCGGCGCAGCTCTGCGGCGAGATCCAGGAGGAAGAGAGCGAAATCGCCGCCGCAGAGAAGAAATTGGGGGAAATTGAAGAGGAGCCCTCGAGTACAACTCCGTCGCCGGCGAGATCCGATAAATTTAAGCGATCCGGGGGTTCCAACATGCAATTCGAAGGAGTGCGGGGCTACATGTCGCCGGAATTTCAGGCCACCGGCGCCGCGACGCAGAAATCCGACGTGTACGCGTTCGGCGTGGTGATGCTGGAACTGTTGTCCGGTGAGGAGCCATTGAAGTTCAGGTACGACAAGAAGAGCGGTAGTTTCGTGAGAACGTCGGTGATCGACGCCGCGAGGACCGCCGTTGACGGCGGAGAGGGGGCGCTGAGGAGGTGGGTGGATCGGAGGCTGAAGGATTCATTCCCCGTTGATGTAGCTGTGAAGGTGACACGTGTCGCACTAGATTGCGTACACGTGGATGCGGATAAGAGGCCCAAGATGGGACGCGTTGCTGACAAGATATCGAAGCTGTATCTGGAATCGAAGATTTGGTCTGATAACATTCGTATTCCTACTGATATTTCTGTTTCTTTGGCTCCTCGATGATGTATGTGGCGGCTTTATTTTTTTTATAAAAAGAAAAATCATTTTCTCTCAAATAACTAAATTAGCATAATTGGTTGATTGGATTTAGGATAATGCTATATTTAGTCAAGAGTTTTAATATTGAAATGGGACTATATTAATATTCATAGATGATAGATTGGATGTCAATATGAGGGACGAAAAAACAAATATATAGAGAGAATTTTTTGTTGGATTCATTGGAGGGAATAAATTATTGACCGTAAAATGGGGGAAGTTTGGTCTTTGGAATAGAATATTGGATTTGTTAATTTGATTGTGACATGAGTTATTTGAATATGTATATATTTGACAAATAGCATTGCTTTCGGAGGGAAATGGTACAAAATTTATATTTGGTTTTTTGTAGGATGGCATTTTCTAGAATAATATATTATGGTACGTGTTAAAGTATGTAACATCAAATTTGGACCTTAATTATTGAATAACTAATTTTAGATCGTAGAAACTGCAAACTCAGCATGCTGGTGGTGTTATTATCCTTTCATTGCTTCAAAACTGTAAATTGGAAATAGTGGCTGTTTTCTTTGATAAGCACTGTTTAGGTGAAAGACTTTAGTCTGTGAGGCTTTGTTGACTTTTGGTGTAGTTTAGAAGTTATGTTGCTGGTGGTTTTTCTTGTGAAAGGACCAATTTGCTTAGGTTTGGTATGATAATGACGTGGCTCTCAAAAAGCTGGTGAGCTCTTTGAGCTCTCAAAAAGTTGTTTTCAAGGAGCCACACTATGACCGTTTGGTAAATTAGTTCAAAATTTGCTCTCAATAAACAGAAGTCATGAGTGTGAGTTTGGTAAGTACATTTTACAAGTGTTTTCAAAGTATAAAATTACTATAATAGACATAAATATTAAAAGATTATTTTTACTTTTATTTCAATTAATATTTATAATAATTAATAACATAAAAATTAAAACAATATCACTTATAAATCCAAACATAGATAACTAATTCAATATTTTCACATTAGTTCTTACCTATACGGTCCTATCCAAAAGCAGCTAAAGCATGAGAAAAGTTCATGTTTTCATTTTATAGACAACGCATCAAGGAAAAATAAGGATTGCATTGAGGAAAAATAAGTGGCAACAAAAAAAAAATAGCATTATATTTTGTTAAAAAGAGAGCGGAAAAAAAACTGAAGAGAAAATGATCTAAAATTAGATGTAATTGATTAAGGATAAAATTGGATTTTTATTAAAATTTAAGGTTAATTAGTCATTTTACTTTTTGAGTAGCTAGAGCCAACTCTGAAAAGCTACTCCTAATGGCTCCTAGAAGCACCCTTGGCTCTCAAAAGCCAAGAGCAAAAGCTCCTTAGCTTATGAGTTACCAAACACAAAAAAGAAGCTTATGCTTTTTAAGAGCAGTAGCACTTGCTCAAAAAGAGCCTTATGATTCCGAAGCAGCTGCACAGAAGAGCCTTATGATTCATTGAGGGGTCAATTGGAGTACAAAATGGATCGGTAATAATGTTTCACGAAACATCCTTGTTGTAGGTACATTTTCAGATGATTGTTACAATACTAACCAATTCAGTAGATAGATGTTTTGAGAAGAATCCAAAGTTTGATATGAACATGTTTGACTTAGATGGTTTGTTTCTCTGCTCTGAACATGAGGATAGTACTGTTTTAGGTGATTTTTCTGTTTTAAGTCTTCTGAAAGGAAATAGTGTTTGTGAAGGGAGGGAAAAAAATGGCATACTCATTCTTTCTCTGAAATCAGAAGGTGCAAGGATGTGAGTCCCTGATTGCAGCAAGAAAGACTTGTGTTTGGCAACCGGGAAAGAGAAAAAAAGCTCTGAAGAGAGCTCATCTTGCGGCAGAATTAATTAGAAAGATCGGAATGAGTCTGATACCATGTTGGAATTCATGGTATTAAGCTTAAATGATGAAAGAGATGATGAAAGAGAGAAATGTATTGATTGAATGAATGAAAACATACAAGTGATAACCTTATATAGGCATGTATGAGTAACTAGCACCTCTCTCACTCTAACTAACACTTATTACAAATATATCCCTAACACTATTTTAGATTTCATCAGGAAACATTGTTATCTATCTGCTAGTGATATCTTGCAGGATGTTGCAGATTGAGGTGCTCTCTTTGCAATAGTGATGTGCAGGCATAAGAAGGTTTAACCTTGTACTTAAATTGTCTAGTTATATGCTTAACTTGCCAACTTTGTTATGCCATCAGAATCCTTTAGGCAAGAGGAACTAGCAATATTTTCCTTTTTTTCATCTCCAAGGTAGTTTGATGGTATAATTTACACCTCAATTTTCATTCAGTCAAGTTATTGTTTGATGGCATATTGGCATAGTTTACTCTTCATTCAGTCATTTAGTATTGATTCATTCAGTTTCTTACTTACTTTCTTGGGATATAATTATGCAGCATAGATTCAAAGTAAATTTTAGGTGTTGTTGGCATGATTCATGTGCCTGCATTAGTATGTTAACTTTTATCTCAGTTCCTGCATAAAGTTCCACAATTCGGCCGTTTTATCACTTCGAGAGTTGTGATATACTTTTCTAGATGAAACTATTTTTCCATTCAAATTTATTGGTTCTTATCGATAAAATTTTATCTATCATTTTATGAGTGTGAGTCCTACTTGAATAAAATAAACAATACATCTAATGGTGTATAAAACTTTCATTGACATTGTGAACACCGCGATTCCGGTTGCGACAGACATGAAGATAGAAAAAATTTTGTACAAATAACGTAACTCATATTTTAACTCTAGAGGATACCGTGTTAACTTACATATGGTTCATTACATAATTTCAAAATAAGCTCAATATAGCAATACAATCTTGTAATCTTATTCAATGCATTATGTCAAAATAAGCTCAATATATCAACATAATTTTATACATCTCATTCAGTGCATAACGTCAAAATAAGCTCAATATATCAACACAGTCTTGTTCGACACCACAACTCTGAGTTCATCAAATTTTCAATTAATTTCTATAATTAAAAAAATTATTATCAAGTCCTTATAGTAATTATTTAGCCTAACTAACTACTGTTACATTAATTGGGATGTTTACTGAAATTTTCTATTGTGACTATGTTTGAGTTGACTTTTTTGTTTTTTTATAAACATGTTTGAGTTGACTTGAATAAATAATTTCAATTAGGTCAGAAAAATAATTTCTTGCATGTGTATCACATAAGAAGGGATTAAGAAATATTTTATTTAGTTATACATTTTCATAATAACAATTATTTTTATTCACAATAAGGAATAAGAATTTAATTAAAATTTTGATAAAATTATAACAACATTCAAATTAATTTAACCCTACTTATATAATGTAACTTTTTTACTTGAGATGGTCCAAGTAAAATTTAAGAAAATTTATTTTATACTTTCTCTTTATTTATTTATGAGAAATACTTCATGTACACCACAAAATCAGTCACCATCCACCACTATATGCAGGAGCGGATCTATATGTAAACATATGGGGGCATTTGCCCCCACTGAATTTTAATATCTTAGATTAAGTTTATATCAATGTATATATTTTTCCCCATTGTATTATTAAATTTGCCCCCACACTCAAATTTTTTTAATAAACATCATCAAATATTTATATATATTAGCAATGTAATATTTTTGCCCCCACTGTTAAAATTTTCTGGATCCGTCACTAACTATATGCAATAATTCAACTTTTTAAAATTATTAATCTAACTTTTAAAATTATAAATTAATCCAACATTTTTAAAAGTTGGATTAGTAGTTTTTAAAAAATGAATTAATATTTTAAAAAAATTTAATTATTATAAAATGATGACTGATAACAACTGATTTTATAGTATACATGTAATATTATTCTTTATTTATATTTTAATTTGATATTTGAACAAGTGTCAATAATGTCTTGTCTAATTTTCTTAACTAGGGATTTACTTTAAAAGAAATAGAAATAAAATAAAATCACTAATGTGACGAGCATAGTTGACAATATTATCGTAATCCTCTTCTCATCCTCATCCCTACTCCCTTTTCCTGAAAATATCTCTTTTCTTTGTCACCACAATGCTACCCTCCGCTTCGCTCTCAATCGCCGGAGCCAGCGTTCCGGCGAGATTCTCCGGCGACCTCCGGCGACTTGGTGGCCACTCCGACACCGAGCATTCGAGGAAACCTAGGAGGATCCCTTTCGGATGCTCTTGCAGCAAAAAGGAACATCCTTTGCAACGGTTCCGTAGCTCGAACTCGCACTCAAAGTGGAAGAACTCGCTTTTGAGCTTCGCGTTCGGTAAAGAAGCTGAAGATAGCTTTTTCTCGGTATGATGCTGGTGCTCCAAAATCTGCATGATTCATTCTTAGTCTGTTTTTTTTTTTAAATATTGTGAAATATAACAGAAGATAATCATTGTACCTTACTTTTACTTCTTCTTATTGTGAATGATGATGAATAGAGAGAAATTTGTGAATTTGAATTGAAACTATTGCAGGAAAAATGGTAGAATATCGCATTTTAAGTGGTTTATTAGTAATGTGAAAAGAAGAGTTATACAAATGTCAATAAGAAGAAGCACAATCAATAGTTAGAGATAGATTGAAACCAATAACAACTATGAATGAAACTAAAAAAAAAATATCACTTAGATTTAAATGCCTTATCCACTAATAAGGTTCATGTCATTTAATTCATGTATTCAATCTTATTTGATAAGAAAATGATTTTTTCTTGTTGTTTAGTTTGAAAGAACTCGGACAATCTGGATAACCATTTAAATTTTCAATAACTTCCCATTTTCTTTTCTTCTGAGTTTCAGTTTAGATTTTGGGTGCCATGGAAAATGTTGAGTCCTACAAAGTCTGAAAATTTTGAAACCTTCAATTATAAAATATAAAGTAAAACATATTGATTAATTCAATTTGGAGAATCTTGATGAAACCCCATCTTTTCCTTCTTTTTCTTCTATCTGTTTCTGCTCTTTATTGGAGAAGCCCACTATCATATTTTATCAAGTAGTTTTGGAATCTCAATAAGATGTCAAAGTTTCCTATCTGTAACAGCTATGAATTTCGTTCTTTTTATCATCATAATATATTTCTTTTCTTGGTGCAGTGTTCGTTTTCAAACAATATTAAATTTAGTTGGTTTTGAAGATAATGTACATCGTGCTCATAACTGGATGTAATGTTGAGTAATGATTAGCAATATTGAGAATATATAATACAGTGCATACTTCATTTCTTATGGGATTCCTTCTCTCTCTCTCTTTTTTTTTTTTTTTGTTTATTGTGTGCCTAATGAGTTTATCATGCTTGCATTGAATTTCAAGTGGTTGTTTTTCTATCTAAATTTGGAGTTTTTTTTTAAGCTGTGCCTTGTGAATGATGATCCTCATTAAGGTTGCATAAGTGACATAAACAGCACACTTTGCAGGATGTAGGTGAAGATACCGATGAAATGTACGATGAATTATTTAAAAATTATGGAAAAGTGGTATTTAAGAGGAAAGACCAAAAGCCTGCTAGTGCAGAGATTGATGATGATGCTGAAAGCCTATCATGTAAGCTTAATGTGTATATTAAATTTGCATCGTTTAAGTTTTTGGGTAAAGTCTTTCTCATTTAGCATCCTTTGGCTTATAACAGGTTTCTTCTTAAATGTAATCATTATCTGTCTGATTATCTGAAAAATTGAAAATTAGTGAATTGCACAATATTCATGTACAAGATGTTAATCGGTGGGAAAAAAACTCACTGCTTAAAATGGTCATCTGCTGAGTCTAGCAAATGCTATTATCTTCTAGACTTCTGTAAGAGGATATAATTGGAGTTAGTAGTTAAAATTAGTTGATTTAGTTAGGAGTTAGTTCATTGTTAGTTACTCCCTCTATAAAGGATTACCTATCTTGTATTTCAAACTTTTCTCATAATTTAGTAAAATATTATTTTCAGTCTCTATTCTCTCAATTATTCTCTCTTTTAATCACCATGAATTTAAAAAATCTGTAGATTCAATAAGCTGCAATCCTTCCTCTGTAACATTTCATTATTTTGGTCTAAAAAGAAGAGCACTATCCATATTTTCCCCCCTTGTAATCTGTAAAATGTTTTGATACTTTGTTCTTGTGATTAGTATTATTTCAAGTTAGATAAACTTGTTCAGTTACTTATTATTTATATGAATCAAATCTGGAGTGAGTGAGTGAGTGAGTGTGTGTGAGAGAGAGAGAGAGGGAGGGAGGGAGGAAGGGAGAGGTTGAATTTTACTGCTGCATTTCGGGTACCATCTGATTGTTAACTGCCATGTATGTAGTTGCTGTGGAAATGGCCAGGGTTGCAAGTGAGGTTAAGGCAGCTGATATAAAGGTCTTGTTTGTGAAGCCACTTGTTTATTGGACTCGATTTTTCATCATAGCTACAGCATTTTCTCGTCCCCAGATTGATGCCATCGGGTAAGGCCATTGTCGTAGATCTTTTGTATTTAAATGTCAATGAGTTGAGTATTTGTCTCTGCACTTCAGGCAAATTGATAATATTATGTTTATGTTGCACTTTAGGTCCAGAATTAGAGATCTAGCTGAGAAGAAATATGGAAAATTTACAACTGGAGGAGACTCAAAACCCAACTCATGGACCCTGTTGGACTTCGGTAAGAGATTTTTACACATAAATGGAAATATAATAATTCTTCTATCACTTAATTGAAGACAAATTTTTAGATGCAATCACATTCCCATTAAAAAGGTGCTTTGTGGCCCTGCCACCTAAATTCACCCAAATGGGTATTTGTCATTATCACCAAATTCAGTCACAACTTTCGACATAACACTTCATTAATTTCTATGATAAAATGAAGAACATTTTTTTATTGCAAGAAGAATGGTACTTTCTAATGACTACTGAGTACCTATGAAACTGAAACAGAGACACTGGGCTTGCTAGTTTTGCATTAGGCTTCAATTTTAAATACTTACTCAGGTTATCCTTGTGCTTGTTTGTTGATCACAGGAGATGTTGTGGTACACATCTTTCTTCCACAACAAAGGGCTTTCTACAATTTAGAAGAGTTTTATGGCAATGCAACACCAGTAGAGCTGCCTTTTGAAAATCAACCGCCGTTTCGCAATTGAGGCGGCATCTGGTTTGTCGGTAAATGAAGATACTCTGGATGGAAGATAGTCATGGTCAACTTTGAGAAGGCCAATAATCACTGCAAACTTTGGATTATTTACAAAGAGTATGGGGCAAACAACTCTGCATTTTATCTGCACAAAATGGTCAGGGAGTGGAGGATCTTTCAATGGTGGAAGGAAATAGGAGCATTTTGTTTCTTAGTTCAGAAAGTTTTTCCTCAACATGAACATTAGGTAACCACTCCTAGAAAACTCTGATGGATGAGTTTGCATAAAAGAGTGAGGTTTGGTAAACTAAAAAGCTCTTCCAGAATTGTTTGGATTCAACTGATTCTGTAAATCTTGATGTATTTTTAATAGTTCAAGATATATAGGCAGTAGAAAATTTAATTTCGGATCAATTTAATATTTGATATCTTGTTGTTTGTTTAAAGACAAAATTGATACAAAGAGTTTTTTTTATAGCTTTTTGTAATGAATTTAATTTTCATCTACTAATCGTGTACAATTTTTTTACCGTCATCCAATCATATGCTAACACATCAGTCATGATTATATTTTTTTTTTTTCATTACCTGAAAAGTCGTACAAATAAAGTATTTTGATTGGATGATAGTTGCATTAAAGTTAAACTCTTTTGTAATATCTTAAATTATTTGGGCATAGTTGACAACTAATAAACAGTTTCCCTAACTGGTCTACCCTACAGATAGGGAGAAATTGTAAGTACCAAAATCAATACATAAGAAAAAAAATGAAAATATTCACTTCCTATATAGCAAAAAAAAAAAAAAAAGGTTTTCAATGTCAATGCACATGGAATATAACCAAAAAAATACATTGAAATTGAATCAACTCCAACTAAGTTGGAAATAGAAAAAGTTAAAAATCTTCTGTCTGCTTTAATTGAAATAATCATACATTCGAAGAAGTAACTTTCGAGCTTCAAAAGAAATTTTGTGATGACACAGTTATAGATCGTAGCTTGTGTTCACTAAAAAAAAAAATACCTACTTCTTTTTCTGTTGCTGTGGGATTATAAGAGTTTAATTATGATGCTCTGAGTGGTAAAAATTTTTACACTGTCAGTCAATCACATTCATTGATTTGTGAGACTTTTTAGTTAGTGAGTAGTCGAGTTAAAGACTTGTACTGATATGTCAATTTATGATTAGATATATATGTAAAATTACTTTACACTGAAAGTAGATAAAAATTAAACTCGGGATCATAAATGTAAAATATGTCAAAGATGCACTTGAAATGCAAGGATTGATGGCATTGGCCCTTACCAAAACTTTCAGAATTAGCTGGCTTGCTTAAGCAAACCAGCACCATCCTCCATTGGTGTGAAAAGGAGATAAATCAAGATTCTCTTAAGAGTAATTATGTAAATATTATGTTTTTCTTTTTACACAGTCCATCAAAACTAACATATCACATTATATTAGGCCTTCAAAATTGTTTGGCATGGCATCAAATAGGTCCAAGTTAATGTTTGATTTTATCTTTCATAGACCTATTTTATATCACAATTTAACTTTCAAGCTACTATTTGATGACCAAAATCTCATGCTGTCATATTTAATATTTTAATCTTTTAAAAAATTTATTTAAAAAACAAACTAATATCACAAGTAGGGATGAAAATAGACTAGAACAGACTAAGTTTTAACTTAAATAGGTTTGACCTATATTTTTGAAAAGTGACTTGAACCTAGACATGTAACTTGACATATGCTTTTTTAGGACCTTAGCCTGACTTTTTTAGAAGTTTGACATGACCTTTATACCTAGTTAAAAAAAAATTTAGATTATATTTTAGAAAAAAATTCAAACCATAATATATATATATATATATATAGAGAGAGAGAGAGAGAGTTGGGTTTGAATGTCATTGTACAACTTTAATTAATTGTGATATTATTCAATAACTTTTTATTGGATTAATTTTTTATTAGATTAACAGTTGAATAAAAAGTTCCCCCATATAGATCATATCTATAAATTTTCAAAACAATCCAAAATCATTTGATATAGACATATAATTTTGATAGATATAAAATTAATGTAATATATTTGTTTAAAATAAACAAAAATAAGAAATATATAAATTCATTTTTAATCATGTACAATTTTTATGAAATTTGATGAATGATATTCTCAATTAGTTATTATAATTCGATTATTGGATCATAAAAAAATTATTTCGTATGAAGTTATAAGCGATGTAACTTTACTTAAAGTTATATCAGTGTCATTTGAACCCAACTTTTATATATATATATATATATAGTAATAAGTTAAAGTTATTCTATGAGAAATCGAAAAGTACATTGTTTCATATAAAATGTTAGATTTACAATTGAGAGTTAGTTAACAATTTAGTCAACTTCATATTCTCTATTGGATTTTAAGAATTTGAATCAAATTTACCGTCCAAGTAAAACTCAATAATAGAGATGAAATTGAGTAGGTGGTTGACTTATTTTAATTGTACACCTAATATTTTTTATTTTTTTTTTATATTATTAGACTTTAAAATACAAATAATAATGATAATATATAAATAGGTCGACTTGTTAGGTCTAGTAAACTATTATTACGACCAAAAACTCTAAATTTAACTTGTTTACTAAATAGATTATTATATCGAAATATACTGTATGTGAGCTAAACGGAAGGCCTAATAAGTAGCATAAAGTATTTTCATCCTTAATCACAAAGATGAAATTGCTTCTCTACTCAATTGTAAAATAATATCAGAACTCAATTTAACAACTTTGCTTATAGTGTGTTTGTTTATTCTCAAAAATCAATTTTACTCAATACAAGTGTTCTTGGCTTCTCACAAAATTGCATTTGAGAAGCTCAAATGTTACCAAAGTAATGGATCTTTTAACCACAAAGTAAGGTAACCAAACCCGACTCTTACTTTTTTTTTTTTTTTTTTGGTACTCTTAATCTTTTACTCTCTTTGTTTTACACCCTTTTTTTTAAACAAAGAAATCTCAAACCAATCCGGAAACAATACATTAATGGATCTTCCAATTCCGTTTAATTTGAGAGTTATTAATTCAAAAGGAGTACCATGAGTGGATTCAACTAATATTCTATTAAAAAAAATAATTACCTACAATGATAAAATTTAATTATCAAAATTAAATTCAATAAATATTCTATTGAAAAAAATAATAATTACCTACAACTGTAAGATCTAATTACAAAAACGAAGTTGTAATGTAATTAGATTTTAGTTGTAATTAGATTTTACAGTTATATGTAATTATTTTTTTTCAATAGAATATGTATTGAATTTAATTTTGGTAATTAGAATTTAGTTTTTAATAGAATATTAGATTTATTGAAATTAGATTTTTTAAATTATTAATTTTCAATAATGATAGGAACTATTTTCTGTCATAATGTGCTATAGGATTGTATAAGAGTGTGTGTATGAGTTCTAAAATGTTCGGATGTGTATTTTATAAACACCGGGGGCGAAAATGAGTCATTTCGCGCATTTCACTCATTTTCGCCCCATGGACGAAAATCAGAGAGAAACACAAAAAACAGGACATTTGTGTAGATATTGATACTAAATGTATATATGTGATGATATTGATTTTTTTTTTCGGGTGAAAAAACCATATATTTATGTGCTGTATTTCATAACAAAAGACAAAAAAAAAAAACTATGGATGTTTTTTATAGCTTTTTAAAAATATTTTCAATTGGTTTGGGCTTAATTGACAAGTAATATAGTTTCCCCAACTGGTCTACCCTTCATATAGGGAGAAATTGTTAAGTTAGAAAAAAATGAAAATATCCACATCCTATATAATTGGGATGCACATTGAATTTTAGAACTTACCCCATTGTGACTAGTCATCCAGATTTTGGCAAAACTTTGTATATGTAAAGTTTAGATTGAAATTTGTTAAAAGACTGGTATGAACAAATAATTCTATCCTATGAAGCATATACTAATTTGTTCATATGATACAAACTCCTCATTTCTTCTTTGGTCACTAGCACCTATCCAAAATTGATTCCTTTGACCAAATGATAATTTTATAGACCGAATATCCTCACAAGACCTTCACAACCTGATCATATGTTGCCCATGGGTTTGAAATCAAGGGGATGGATTCCTGCAAACACCAGAATAATAATACAATATGTTAATATCACCATAAACAGAACATAATTTTTATGTGTTCAATTAGTCATATAGAACAAATGGATTTTGAAATTCTCAGGTGATGTAGAACTTCAAGAAACATCAATAAATGCATCACAATATTACTAATCTACAAAGTTCAAGCAAGTGCAACAGTTTAGGTCTCAAATAAGCAAATAAATTCAACTAAGTTATCCCAGAATCCTAATACTGCCCACACCTATAGCTCTCCTGTTAAACCTACTGGCCAATGCATATCACAGTTAAACTGCCAGAACATTTAGTCTAGTCTTATCGGTCATCGATCTCGATCATTATATAACAGGATTCCAAATGCTAATCAAGAGCCTTCCACAGGCTGAATTTAATCATTCATTTTTCATGCCCTCGGATCCAAGTGCTAATCAAGAGCCTTCCACTCGGATTTTCTAGTTCCTTTCAGACTTCAGAGATGTACCAAGGGCAATTAGTTCACTCTAGGATAAGAAAGAAAATATCTATAAAAAATGACATTGCTGAAGTATTAATCTAAGTAACTAATTAGGTCAAGAAGACACAAGGGATCAGCAAGCTTTCAAAAAACTGTAGAAAACTATGCTCAACATGCTTCTATGTTGCTAGAAATTTGATTCT
Organism: Aeschynomene evenia; assembly: GCA_013621005.1. Lineage (NCBI taxonomy): Eukaryota > Viridiplantae > Streptophyta > Magnoliopsida > Fabales > Fabaceae > Aeschynomene > Aeschynomene evenia. The sequence goes on from CM024272.1 coordinate 14,977,606, forward strand.
GTAGCAAAGACGAAAATGAGGTTGATTATGAATATGTGAATTATTCATGTTAAGAAACACATTCCTTAGCCGTTTTATCACTCTTGGAACAAAATATGAATATCCTCAATTTTAAATACACTAGAAATATTTTACTTGACAGATAAAAGATAGAAAATGCATGGGCATACAGACATCAAACTTGCAAAAAGAGAGTTACAGTTAAAGTTAGCCGAGTGTTGACTAGCCTGTCTGAGTTTTGATGGGCTTCTGTCCAACCAGGTTCATATGCCTCAAGAAAGCCCAGCTTTGCCTTATTAGGTAAATCATGGGGATGGACAAATGGAACTCCATGCGGCCACCCGATCTCCATTCTTATATTTGCACATGGGCTGTCTATGGCAAGAATGTGATTTTCACATTCCTTGAGATTACAGAACCGCAGCTTGATGCCTTTCTTATCTGCAATATCCTGGACTTTCTCTTTCAAAACTCTCTGTGCCTCAAGCCTTAGTCTCTTTGAAGGTGGCAAAGGTTTGCTTTTAGGATTTTCCTTCTTCCTCCGCATCATTGTCTTCACAGATCCTGTACCAGCATTTCATCGATCCAAGGACCTGCTGTTAACAACTTTCAACTAAGGACAACAATCAAGGCAAATGATACTAATTCAACATCAATACAGTCAAACTCATGAGTCATGACAATTGACAAATTTTTTTTTTTTCATGAAAGAATCTGAAGACCTAGTTCAAATTTTAGAACATCTTTTGACATGACAATCTACAGTTCTAACAGAATGGTAATATAAATATATGTACAAATGGAAAATAAGTGTAAAGATTTTTCTTCAAGTAACTGAATAGAGCTACATCTGGACATTCCTTTTGACTAGAAGCTCCCCATATAAGTAAAAAAGCCACTTAACTACAAACTAAAACAATGGCAATATAATTTTATAATTTATATTTATCTTGCAGTTCATCTAGTGCACAAATTCTTTTAACACATATAAATCAAAGACACAGAATAACTCTAAGCTAATTACTAAAAGTACGTTACATGTTAGCAGAGTATATAGATAGATACATATAAGTTTCAGATTTCAAAATGTTGTAGCCAACTGTCAATATTAGGGAGCCACAAATGTTGAAAGTGACACTGAACTCAATACACAATTTAAATATTTTCATAACACTTTAATCAATTAATTTGAGGAAATGCTACATACCATCATGTGTGGGTGGAAAATTGAAGCACTGGAAACCAGGCCTGTTAAATACATGATCGGTTTGATGAGATCTTTGCATAAAATCATCAACTGGAATGGGGGCCTGGAACTGAGCTTCAATTCCATAACCTGCTGCTCTCATTTCTGAACAATCAAGACTGGTCATTGATTTAGGAAAAAGTTTGAAGGCCAAAGAACATCGTCCATACATATTAGCCTCCATATTAATCTCAGTTTTGTGCAATGCAGGGCTTACATACCCTGCAGTTGCTTGATAGAGAGCAAGCCCAGGATAAACAACAGCTTCCTGAGGTCCTAGATCTCCATCCACAAGAATCCATCGACCTTGAAAGTCTTTTACATGTAAACCTGCCTTATCGGACTTAACAAGAGATATCAAGCTTTTATCAACATGGTGATCATGGTCAGGATACATAACCATTTGGCCATCCTCCTGAGTAGCTATATTATGATGTTGCAGCCCCTGAAACGAAGGTCTTGCATGACAGCAAACAGACAAGACTGAAGATGAAACTTCCCTATTTCTAAGGGGAATATTATCCAGTATTTCAGCGAATGGAGAGCTTCGCAAATTCAAATGGAAGCCAATAGCATCCAGAATATGCCTTGCTGCTTTTCCAAATAAAGCAAATGTATCTGGCAAACCTGCTGGAGGAAACTCAATTGAGTTGTTTGGCTCTGAAGGAGACAATCCTGGTCTGTAATCATAGGATTCTAGCCACAAATGAGGATCTGCATAGTAACCCGATGATTTGCACCACTCTCGAGACTCACTTGTATGGATTAGATCTGCTGGTGGATACGATTCTCTTTGATGGAAATAAAGACGAGCAGATTCTAAGCCAGATCTTAGAAGAGCCCCGTCACTTGCTGGAAACTGGACGATGACAGCTGAAAATTGAGCAAGCGATTGTGACAAAATTGAAACAGATATTTTGTAGGAATCAGATGGTAACCCTTCTGAAGGAACTAAATCAGCGAGTTTCACACGACCCAAAGACGGCAGGCCACTGCCTGCCATGAAAATCCCTTGTTCGGCCTGCTACCTTAGTTTATATAAGTAGAACCCACCAAACCACCAAACTGTCCACATAGATTAAAAGCGACAAATATCAGATAAGTAAGAAACACATGCACAATGCATCACATTGCAATTTAAGTTTATGAATGTTACATCATTTATACTAAAAGCAATGTTACCAATGAAATTAACTTTGATATACTGTCAGTTCAATATGTTATACACCATCTACCAATCAGGTATCATATCATATATGTGACATTTAAAGTATTTCTTTTATCAAAATTGATTTATGGCTTGAAAAAGTCATTCACAAACTTTTGTGCAAATGACCAAAACCGTTAATTGTACTTATACCTCTTATTTTTTTTATGCTTTATTTACTGAAATAAAAAGCCGGGTCGTGTGCTCTCAATTCGTGCAGTTTCGACAAAAACAATTCTGTGATATATAACAATGCTCAATTTTATATAAAATTGTTAGGCAGACATTGTATCAAAATTAAATCTATCATTTAAAGGGTATTCCATATGATCAGGGAATCAAACCATCATATTGATCCTCAATTTGTAAGGAGATAATGTATACAAATAACATCAAATTGAGCTCAAGTAAAGGCAAGCAAAATAACAGGTTCTATAATCTCAATTGAACCTCTATAACAAATTCTTCCGCCGAACCCAAACCAAAAAACGAGAAAATAAACGGCTTTCAGTGTCAATGCACATCGAATATATCCAAAAAAAAATATTGAAATTGAATAAACTCCAACTAAGTTGGAAATTGATCATCAAGCTCAAAATTTTATGTCTGCTTTAATTGTAATAATGATACATCGAAACAAGTAACAATCGAGCTTCAAAATGTTCAATGAAAATTTGTGATAACACAGTTATATATTGTAGCTTGTGTTCACCTGAAAAAAGAATTACCTTTTTTTTTTCTGTTTCTGTGAATATTTGTTGCTGTGGGATCATATATGCATTCAGAAACTAGTGAGTGAAGACTGAAGAGTGTTCAATCTTCGAGCTCGTTCTATATGAGAAGCAGCGATTGGAAATTAAGGCAACACACACGACACACACAATCGAAGACAGAGAGATAGAGATTGTCAGAACCTAATTGCATGAAAAAACTGAACCCTAGAATTCACAGGAGAGAGAGAGAGAGAGAGAGAGAGAGATGTGGATGTGGAGCAAAAGATTCACGTTGAAGTTGCTGTGCAGTGTGCTCGATTATGTTGGGCTGGTCTGACCAAAAACGGAGTTTTCTTGGGCTGTTTTCTGTATCTGAAACTTACCATTTTAATTTTAATTTTTATATAAAAATATTGATTTTTATAAATTACTTATATTTTTTTCTCTTGGCAAAAAAAAAAGATATTTTCATCAGGGTATGTTAGTTTTGCCAAAAATTAAAATATTTTTTTATCTCGTGTAAATAACTAAAAATGGAGGACTCCATCGGCTTAGACTAGTCCTTCATTGTTTGTCTCCGAAACTTGCAGTTTTAATTTTAGAGAAAATCTCAGTGTACAGTAAAAAAATCAGTCAAAAGTCAAAACAATCAATAGATTATGCACAACATATAATATGTAATATGTACAACGTACATTACATACTATGTACACTACCATATATGACATGTTGTGCATAACATATATCATATGTTACAAAATCTTTCTTTACAACATGTGATATATGTTGTGCACAACATGTAATATATGTTGTGCACATTACATGTATGTTTGTTGTGCATAATATATTGACTGTTTTGATTATTTTTTATTGTATATATAGCAATGCTCTTAATTTTAATTTGAAAAATGTTATGTGTATAATGAAAATTGTACAATACTCGTATAACAATCATATTTACTGTTTAATTGTAATAAAGAGTTACAAACTAATATAATACAACGGTAAATATGATTATTGTAGAAAAATAGTACAATTTTCATTGTACACATAAAATTATTGTTTTAGTTTTCACCTTTGGTATTAAAACCAATAATTACATGGGAAACCAATGTGACTTTAACAAACATGAAGGACTTCTAGTGACAATATTAGCCAGGGACAAAAATGAGTCTCCTTTTTTCAACTAATTCCATTTTCAATGTATATTTATAAGTTAGAACCAGTATAGTCGTAGAATACATTAAAACTTCTAACATCAGATAGCTTTATTTACAATTTTATTCTTCCAATGGTAAATTGAATCACAAGAAATTTTATTTTCATTTGAAGATATATATTCATTATTCATGCTTAAATTTCATTGCATTTTAATAATAGTGAAAATCTAAGATAATATATTTTTAAAATCTTATTAAACGTTATCTTTTATCAAGATTTATAATAAATTATTTCGTCAATATGTAAAAATGAGGATAACTTTTACCATCTGCCCTATATTTCTTTCATCTCTTCTTTTCCATTCAAAATCTACTCACGTAAATCCATCAAAACACTTATTCAAAAGGGCATGCTTAAGTTCTGAATTCACCACAAATTCAACAATTGTAAAGCGATAATGATAAATGATACCGAAGATTAAGAAATTGCATTATCATCGTTCAGGGCAAATAAATACCACTAAATAGTATTGTCATCCTCAAATTTCTAAAGAAGTTATCAGCAACACATTACTAATCTGAATTTCTAACACAATTCAACCAAATTTTGATCCTCATCCCCCAAACGCAAATGAATGGAACAACCTCTACTTCAAAACATTTGCAAGTGCTGTTAATAGAACATTTCTAGGGAGTGAGTAGACAGCGGTAGAAAGCAACATAACAGAAACCAGAAACACTTTAATAACGGGTATAGAATCTTGACAAATACATTGATTGAAGAGGGGCAGGGACAACAGATATACAAGAATTATCTAAGGCTTGCGAGGTGGTGGTGGTGGTGGTGGTGGCGGTGGTGAACTGCTGCTGCTGCTGTTGCTACTGCCTCTTCCTCTCAAAGGCCTACAATTATGAAGAACATTAGGAACATTACGAACTAAAATGAAGACAACATGTGATAAAACGTCACACTAGAATACAAGAGAAATCCTGAGGAGCCCAAAATACCAATGCAGAAAATTGGACTTGAAGCTCCATAACCGTATGAGTCAGTCATATACAATAAGGTCTTATATTATTTTGGTTTTAGAACATAAATAATAATATAATTAAAGTTGATAGGTTGGGGGGTGGGGGGCAGTGGTTTAAACTTTAAACCCTTGAATGTTACCAAACAACAAAGGGGATAAAGAAATATTAAATAAGAAAACAATTACATAGAACATTACCTTCTTGGGCTGCGACTCTTTGATCTCCGAGATACCTATTAAAGTTATGAAAGATTAAGCCATAGAACATAACAAGAAAAATTTAACACCTATTTGAAAAATCATGGCACAAACCTTGCGTGGACTTGGTGAATCAGAGTATGATGAAGATCTCCCTCGTCTGACAGGTGGTCTACCTCTGTTGAAAGGTGAGTTCATGATTTTTGACACATTTTCAAAGTTGTATTTGCACATTCCAACACAATGGATTTATTCATGCATAACATGACTAGAAATCCAACGAATAATAATATAAAACTTATCTTGTCATTTACTGCATTTGTATACAAATGCTGCAGTAAGACAGTGAAGTACACTAGGAGGTAATGTGCGAATTCAACATTAGTTTATATGCAACAAGAGCCATACTAGACCAAATCTTTCTCTTCTGCCACTGTTCATGGACTAATAAAGACCTTTTCTATCTTAAGCTAGCTAACTAGTTTTGAGCATAAGTTAAACGGATACATAAAAAGGATCTTGATAGCTACAGAATCCATAAAGTCCAAGCATCATATTTTCACTTGCTCCTATCAGTTATCAAAATATTCTAAAGCACAAAAAGCAAATAAACTGTAAAAATAGGCCAAAATATAGGTAGCAAAAAATGGTGGTTCATTTTACAGCAAAACTACCTTCGAGGTGAGAATGATCTCGAGCGTGAGCGTGCAGGCCTACGAATTGGAGAGCGACTGCGTCTACGACTGATTGGAGATCTTCTAGGAGGACTACGAGCACGCCTAGGTGGTGAACTGGATGAAAATATTTAGTTTATCAATTGGTGATCAACAGCATGTATGAAAAAATTAAAAAATTCAAAGTAATAATTTAGGACAATTATTAATCAATATGGCTACCGGCGCCTTAGAGGAGGAGGAGGCGATCGTCTGCGAACTGGGCTTCCACGCATCCTTCTAGGAGATGCCCTACAAAGATGCTAATTAAATGAGTAGACTTGACTAAGGAAATTGTCAACCAAACACACATACAAATGTGAACCAACCTTGCAGGGGATCGAAGACGCCTTGGTGGAGACGGAGAGCGGCCTCTTCCAGGAGACACAGGTCTCCTCCTAGGAGGTGTGTCTCCACGACGATAAGGAGAGTCTAATCGCCGACGAACAGGAGAATCCGCACGACGGCGAGGAGAATCTAGTCGCCTAGGAGATCCAACTCTTCGAGGCACAGGAGATCTCCTTCTTGGTGAGGGAGGAGGTTTTCTCCGAGGAGCTGGTGGTATCATCAATTCCCAAATCAGTAAGCATTAAAAAACACCAATATGACCAATATAAACAAAAAAATGTTGCACCAACACATCAATATATACATTCTCTTAGTCGCTTTGGCCCATCCTTTTCAACATCTGCACCAGCAGTATCAGCCCTAGGAGCATCTCTCTTCGGAGTAACAGCAGAAGACTTTGGAGGAGGTGAAACTTTCTGTCTTGGAGGTAGAGTAAATCTTGCCTTAACAACATTACCATCTATTTGGGCCTACATTATAAAAAATTAACACATCAATTTCGAAAAGCAGACAGCAGCCAGAAGGACTGATTGTCGAAACTAATCCCACTCAGTCCAGAGAGACCTACACCATCCATGTACAATAATGCTTTTTCAGCATCCGCTCTAGTCTTGAATTGCACATACCCATATCCTTTCGGAAGATTGACCTGGAAAAGAGGGGGAAATCGAAAATAAATATCACACTAGCCACCTTAAAACTCTGATGCCAAAGTATACGCAAACTTACAGTTCGATCCATCGCCAACTCTACACTTACAACCTCGCCAAAGTTACCTGAAAAATTAGTACACAAGGGTTAGATATCTGCAAAAACTCGGAATATTAAACATTAGTTACTTATGGACACCGAAGGGTTTCTTCAAATACTAATGTTACAAGTATACAATAATATATAGCGGCAACAAATGCCTTATTTACCAGCTAATAATACTACAATTGAAGTCTCAATGATTAAAAGTAACAATTAAATCATGTGAAGCCATAAATAAAAAAGAAGGAAAATAAGATTTATATCGGGCTTAATTTCAGGGCTATTGCATCAACACAGGGCATAATTTACATTGTCAGTCATAGTTGTTAATATCGGAAGATACACGATACGCATCGTACGATATGATTTGATATGGAGCCTAGGTGATACGTATCATGAAGCGTATCGGAAGTGCTCTTGTATCGGATGTGCATCGGCGGTACTGATCCGATCCGATACACACTTGTATCACGATACAATGAATTTGAATTAAAAATTTAAATTTTGTTTTGAAAATTGAAAAGTCACCTACTTTCCTATGGATTTAGGCACACCATCCTTCCCTCACTATTCTTTTCATCTTTTCCACACTTTTTCATCTTCCATCTTCTTACACTTCCATCTTCTTATACTTCTCTATTCTTTTCATCTTTTCCACACTTTTTCATCTTCCATCTTCTTACACTTCTCTACTTTCTGAGACTCTCTACCTGATACTAGTATACCACTACTTCTGTAATTTAGTTCTGTCTATTTTTTTTATTCCACTTCTATGCTCTACTTTTCTGGGTTGTTCTTCAACAATTATGGCTCTAAGACTAAGGGAAGGAAGAAAGGCAGCAAGGATATTGCCTGGGAGCATTGTAAAACTTTCAATGAGTATTAGACTAATATTGGATGAATTTAATTGAAAATATTACTAATTTACCATCATTATTGCTATTTTGAATGATATATTATTGTTTAGGAACTTTACTTTTCAATATTTAAGAATTTTCTTCATGTTGTAGGTATCTAATTTGTTATTAGACTATTATTGATAATTGTTTCTGTATCATAAAAATATGAAACGATTAATACATTACAAAACAACCTTGAAACCAGGAGCATACCAAGTTACCAACATAGAACTTATAATATCACATAAGTGTAAAAAGAAACTACTAGTTAGAAAGAAAGGATTGAACTTACTAAATATTTCTTTCAAATGGCCTTCATTGACATTCCTACTGAGCTTTTCTACGTGAAGAACAAGTGATTCACGTACAGGAGAAGGTTTCCTGAGATCATCATAGAAAGTAAACATAAACAAAAGGTATAAGTAACAGAACAAGAAAGAGAGATTATTAATTTATGAGTTGAGAAGATCACACCAAGGGGATGTTGAGTTGAACTTTAACTATGAATTGAAACATCAAAATAAAAATAGATATTACAATGTTTTGAAGATTTTGACCATTTGGGAATCCAAATCTATTAAATGAAATATCAAATCTAGCGTATGCACTAAAAGTACTTTCTGAAAAATATCATGAATGGCAATGTTCTATAACTAGTTTGCACCTTTTTCATTTGCATGATATACCATGTTATAACAAAACCATAGCGTATATGATATTATATAAAACCCAAGAGCTTGAAGGAACATGTGATGACATATTCATATAAAACTAAAGATTTATATCAGATTATCAGGAAGAAAGTAGAAAGTAGAACCAGTTACAACAAAAAAAAGCCTGAGACTACAGTGGGGGAGCACACATAATATACAACCACAACACTATTTTTGAAAAGCAATTTACCTTGGAGGAGGAGAAGTTCTTTTAGACTGAGGTGGAGGAGATCGACCTCGCCTAGCTGCTTCAGCAGGACTACAGGAAAATAGATAGGAAAAAATTATATTTATCAATCTGGTTCAAAAGTAAGGGGCCTCCAGAACATAGCACATCTTCATTAAAAATGTATCTTTTTTTTGTATAATAAGCTTCAATTTCAACCTCAACCTATATCTCAAATTCCACATCTCATTTTACAGAACATTTGTAGTACCTAACTCAAAATTCAAAAACCTAAGGTGAAAACAAACTAATACATTCTCACATTTTAGAACTCCAAAAAAGAAAAAATCTTCAACCAATATTGACGCACAACCTCACGCATCCTTACAAATCCACTCCAACACAGCCACACACAAATTACACAGAATAACAAAACAAAACGAGTCCAATTCAAGCTCCGATTTGTTTCTTACTATACACCTGCAATATTTACAACAACCGCGAAAACCTTCGAAACAAATTTAAAAAAATAATAATAATCATTTGCTCTTGTATTTTGATACACATGTATCTGCAACGCAAAAAGTTTCATTTCAAGCTCCAATTTTCATTTTTCCCCTACACCTTAGAATTTTCAACTATCGCCAAAACCTCCAATAAAACCCAAAATAAAAGGACACATTCACGAAATTGAGGAAACTGTTAGCGTACCTTCTGCGGCGCGGAGGGGGAGGGCTGCGGCTGCGGCTGCGGGAGGAGCGGGATGGTGAGGAGGAGGAAGATAAGGATCTGGAGCGAGATGGAGATCGTGACCGAGAGAGGGATCGGGACGGGGATCTCGAGCGGGAGGAGGAGCGAGAGTCGGAGGGTGAGGAGGAGCGGGAGCGGGAGGAGGAGCCGGAGACGGATCCTGACGGCGGCGAGCGACGGCCTCGCCCTGGTTTCGCCATTGTTAGGGCACAGAAGAAGAACGAGAACGAGAGGGAAGACACGAAACAAACCCTGGATAAACCCTAGCTCTCTCTACTCGTAGAGCTAGTTACTGGTGAATAGTGTTGTTGATTCTTGATAAGCGTTATTGCTTCTACCCATTTGTGTTATTGGATTTCGGAGCGGGTCGGATTCGGGTTCTGGCCAGCTATGCCCGAATTTTCGTGGCCTGTCCAATTTATTCTTTTTTATTTCCTTAAATATATTTTATTCTGTAAACCCAAAAAAAAAAAATATATATATATATATATGTATATTTTATTCTAACACCAAATATATATATATATATGTATATTTTATTCTTATGAGAAAATAAATCATTTTGATTTTAATCCTTTTAAAAATTATTCTCCCAGTTCATCGTTTTTTATTCCTAGTTTCCTACCAATAGTCCTCACAATTTTAAAACATTTGTAAGAATAAAAAAAATTATTTTCAAAATGACTAAATGTTTACAAATTTAATTTTGATACACCATCAACATAAATATATGATGTTTTTCAAGTAGTAGAAGAAAGAAATCATTATTATTATGATGAATGTAACAATACTTAATTAGATCATTGTTGATGCCGACAAATTTATCTAATATTTATTCTAAATTCTTAATAGGAATTTAAATAGAGAAAATATGAATTACAAATATAATTTTAAAAAATAATTAAATAACCTTTAGTTTTAGAGGTTAAAATATAATTAAGCATTTCTTTTTTATATTAAGTTCCTCCTTTTTTTAAAAAAAACTACGCATAGGTTTTTTAAGACTTAAAACATATTTGGTTTTTTTAACCCATTTATTTATAAAAAATTGAATATCTTCAAAAATATTAAAGTTGATACAATATCTATACAGATATTTTGTTTTTTGTCGTTCTTTGTGATAATCACACCCTGGACGATTATGTGTGAAAATACCTCAAGAGTCGCCCCTGTCAATTATGAGTTATTTTCACTAGGGGCGATTATGAGAAAGAAATACACTAATAATCGCTCAGGGGTGATTATTACCGGCAAAAAAATAGGAAATCCATATAAATATTGTATTAACTTTAATGTTTTTGAAGATATTGATTTTTTTATAAATAAATGGGTTAAAAACCCAACATATTTTGATCTCTAAAATCAAGTTGAACATGCCTAAACTCAATCTCATGTAAATAAACAGCCTAGATTCTCTCTTTTTCTTACTTTCTTCAAGTTCCCATATTTTTTTTCCCACTTTTCCTTCCAACATAATACATTTTTCTTTTGTCAAATATAAGGCTTTGACAAAAAGAAACATGATCAGTTCATCACAACTTTTATAAATCATGGTAAGTACCATTGGATCTGATGAGCATTAAGTTTATTGCTAAGTCTTAAATATGTTGATTGAAAACTCAGAAATTTAAGCATTTCAAATAGGAATTGAAGAATGATACTTGAAGACAAACTTTTGTCTAACACAAATTACACTTCAGAGACAGTGAACTCCACTCAGATCATTGCTCACTGTCACAACTGCTAAGCATAAAACACAGAATCATAGAGGTTACAAACAACACATTATAGGGTGGAAACCAGAATGTTAAATTTGTAATGAGCCGGGTTCATCAGCTCGTGCAAATAATCGGCTTTACTGAGCTTCCTCAGTACTAGTCGATGCCTCGGAACGCCTTCTCTTTGCTTCATTATCGCCCAGCTGCAGCGAAACACACAGATCTTCATCGCAGTCACTCCTCAACGACGACAAGTTCTCAGTTGCAGCCCTGTCCTGCATGTTGATCTTGTGCAACGGTGACCGGGTGCTGAAATTCGGGATGAACTGGTGTTCGATACTGGGACCGACCTTGATCCCATCTTCTAATTGAAACTCGGTCTCCATGTTCGACGGTTTCATGTCTTGGCCGCTAGGTTCAACTCCCAAGGGAATGGACTGAATTTGAAGACCAAGTGACTCATATTTGTCTTCAGATTTATCTTTGGGAAGCATAGCGTCAGGAGTTGAGGAGTCACCAACTGTAGAACCAATTGCTGTTGCGGAGGCAGCTCTTTGTTCTTGCACGGCCACTAGTATGTAACGACAGCACAAATACAATCAGGATTTTTAACATAAGATTTTAATAGTTAATCACTTAATCTATTATTTCGCATAGATAATCCAAGAATATTCAAGGAACCATCTTTTCACACAATTCTCCATTTTATTACTATGAGAACTTTGTCGTTATTTTCACGTTATCTTCATTGTGAAGAAATAATATTATAGAAGTATAGTCATAGGTTAACAGGGTGAGTCACGGTGCAACGGCAAGGTTGTTGCCTTGTGACCTAAACGTCAGTAGGCCACGACTTTATATCCTAGAAATAGCCTCTCCATTTATGAGGATAAGACTGCATACATCAACCCTCTCCAGACACCACCAGGTGGATAACTCGTGCAATGGGCTACCCTTTTTTACAGTCACACACTATCATACTTTCAGATCATCTATCTAACCAGATACTTTTCAGTACATCTTCTAAGCTCAAATTTATATTTGAAGAAGCTTTTGGTGTTTCTAGAGCAAGAATTGAACACCCTAAGGCCTAAATTTAGTTTAAATAACTAATTTGATGATGCTAAATAAAAAAACTGAGTGATAGAGTGGAGGAACCAAAAAAAAAAAACAGTTAGAGATTAAATGACAAACCTCTTAGTCCTTCATCTGTTGTTATCAAATCAAGTTCAAGCAGATTGAGAAGACGCCCTAGATCAACTCCACTAGTCCAATTCTCAGGAGGTTGCCCAATTTTTAACTTGAGGCGGCCCCTATTAGCAGTTCCTCCCCATATGATCCCAATTGGTCGTGGTTTCTCACCATCGTCACCTTTTAACATGATGAGACTTCCACTGTCTCCTTCAAGATCAAAAGTTTGTTGGTTCTCACCAACAACAAGAAAATCCGTTAGAAAGCAAATTCCTTTCTCGTCATTGTACTCTAGGGCATAAGCCAAAACAATTCCCGTAGTCAAGCCGGAACTTCTTCCAACCTTCACCACCTGTTTCCCAATAAGGCTACTAATTGGAGACTGTAGGTCAATAATTTTTACACCACCAATATCTCCGACACCTCTCACTGAAGTAGTGACAGTGGACATGTCAAAGTCATCAGCAAAAGGAATGAATGCGCCGTCAGCTCTCACAAAAGTCTCTGCAGGAGAAACACATCATGATGACAGATGAACATGGGGATAAGGATTTAAGGCAATGTAATAGAATCAATATGTCATCTAAAACTATGTTACCTGGGTTTATTCCAGCAAATATGCCATACCAAAGCTCATCTGTTATGAATGAAGTCGCTCGCTCTACTGCCCCGAGGTAAACCCCAGGCCCCAAGGTAGGTGGCAGAGGATGAAACATCTTTTGATTTGGATAATCTAGGTCGACTGCTACATGTCGATTTGTGAGAAAACCAACTTGCCGACTACCTGTTTGGCTCCTCACAATGGCACCCAAAGTTCCATATGTCTCCTGGCTTGCCACCTATACAACGGAAGTAAGCGGTTAGGAAGCATTAAAGATGTCACAACTCACAAATCAAAACTAGGAGTGTATCCTAGAAGGTCAAGTCCATCCACACATAAAGATACAAGCATCAGTATGAACCTCAGAGAAGTTAAGGTGAGTATTGAGAAAATTAACAATGCTTTGTTTAAGTTACACACAAAACCTGCAAGCTTAGACTTGCGAAGGCAAGGTGTTGCTCACTATATTAATAGCAACATGGCAAACAATACCATAATCAATGAAATAAAAGGACAGTAGTTACTAGCTACAATATGACTTCAAAAAGAGCCTTCTTTCAAGTTTCACCATTGCATATAAGAAATATTAATTGAATCAAGAGTAATTATTTGTTACCTGAGATCCTGAACCAATGCATGGATCACCACCACGCAAGTCATCTACAATATCTGTATACAGCTGTTCTTTTGGAACTGGCTCAGGTGCACCAAAATACGAGAATTCCACAACATCTACATCACACCATACTCCACCAGGCCCCTGATTCACATATTAAACAAGCGTTTTAACTGCTGCACTAGGCACTAGAACAAATAATTAGCAACTATCCTTGATAAAAAACAAAAAAACAAAAAAGTTTATTGAACTCAAAAATTGAATCAGGAAGATCTAGATTGAAGTCATCAAAAACCTCAAGAGCTGTGGGTAGACATTGGATCGGGCTGAGCCATTGCTTGTGAACCTTCCTTGAAACAAATACTAGAATAGCAGGAATATCTGTTAATACGCCTCGCCGAATGCGAAAACCAATAGCTGTACCAAGGCTGTAGCAACGCAGTATCTTGCTGTGAAATGCCCTGATTGTCATGAGTTCAAGCAATGTGGTAGCCTGCTGCCCTTTTGGCAACCGACCAAGGGTTTCAGGTAGCACCCCCTTTTGTAGATTTAAAAAATAGTTTGCTCGCTCTTCAGCAGCATCATTCAAGCGACTAGGCCATGAAAAGTAAGCAGCACTTCCGTCACAGTGCTGCCCAGCTGAAGCAAAGGGTTGTAGTGTTGGTGGACTCAACGAAGGAAGATTAGAATGACTGCAACAGTTTCTTTCAAGATCCAAAGATGATTCTTCTGAAGGAGTTGAACCAGAGTTACGAAACCTCATGTTAAACCTGGTGCGCTCCATCTTTTGATTAACCTAAAAACAAAGTTTATATAAACAAATGGGGATGAATAGAACATTCAAACAAACAAAAAAAGAGCTTTGCAAATAGGATCTCTAGCTTTGTTCAATTTTCAAAAGACACAAAATGTGGAGTTCATTTTTAGGACAGGGAAACTGTAAGTGAGCTATATATTAAACATATTACCAACATAAAAGGGGACCCGTACGGAGGAAATTAAGCTCATAAGCCTATAACTTCTTATTTGTGTAAAAAGAAAGAGAAAACACAGCAAAAAACAATCTAAACAAAATTCAAAGTCTAAATTACTTTACTTTTCAAACATCAAACAGAATGGCAAAGAAAGCAACAATCAATAGTATGGCAGATTAAAGGGAAACCGATATTATAATAATGTAGTGAGGAAAATCCAGTACCTACAAAATGTTACAACTGAAACAGCTGATTGGCAAGTACTAAAAGCATCGTGATTCGTGATGCTTATGTTCAATTTTATGCAATTCAAATTGCTACAAATAAAACTAAACAACTACGAAACCAGAAAACCAGAGAACCATAAAAAGAGAGACATAGACTACCATGAATGAAATAACAAATGCATACAAGGATGGTCCAGAAGCACCCTATAAGATTAACAGCAGGAATAAACCACTTTAAGAACGGCACAATATGATATATGAATACACATTCCTTTGACTATGACTTGTACAGAAACTATATTTACCACTCAACAAGCCGCAAAATGGTGACACTTAGAACCTGATAGAGGAAGCATGATAAATAAATGATATGTTTATATGTATGCCAAATATTCCCCACAGATGCTAAAGGCCAGAAGAAGGCATTAATATAATGGTAGAAAATTTCTCAGATTCAAGCAAGTAGAAGATTTAAAATTCAGCAATATACCATGAACAGTAGTAGTAATTACTCAAAGCTAAGCTTAAGTATCAAGCATGATAAACTTAACATAGAAGCCCAAAACAGAATTAAAAAAGAAAGAAAACAACCAATACATAGCCAAAAGAACGTGATTCAGGTTCAGCTTATTTAATTTCACTTACTAAAAAGGTACAATTCTATATTCCTCCAATAGACACTAGAAAAAAAAAAAGGCATGTCTTTGATGTATTCATAACTTGGTTTAGGAAAAATATTAACATGGGTGTTCTTCACTGTTCAGTTTAACAATCAAACGCCATAAAGCTAAGATTTTGCAAGTTTTCACATAACCCCAGTTGCCCAAAACAGCCAAAAACCATAAAGAACACGAAAAATAAAAGGGCCAAGGAAAAAAAAAAAAAAGTGGGCTTTACTTGCTCAAAGTATATAAAGAGAGAGAAAGAACAAACCCCAGAGTGAGAGTGATCGGTTTTCAAGAACAGAGGCTCATTGAAGTGATGATACACAGTTCATCAAAGAAGGGATAGTGAGAGTGAGTCAGTGAGAATCTGCAGAGATTAAAAAAAAAGTTGCAGAATTGAGAAGCAAAGTGGTGATTGTATTGTGGAAGCAGTTCAGTTCCCACTTCCTAATTTTTTTTTCACTCTCCCATGAAGTGAAATCACAAAAAAAAAAAAAAAGCTCTTGCATAGAAATGTGGTAAAGTTAGCTCAGTGTTCTCCCTGTTGTGTTTTGCTCTTGTGTCTTTTTGTTATTGTTGTTATTATTAGGGGAGAGGATGGGAAAGGTTATTTACATTCCATAATTTAACACTTTAATGTTTTATTTTGATATACTGACTGTTATCCAATTAAAATATTATATTTATATGACTTTTCATATAGTGAAAAAAAAATATACTTATGATTGATGTACCATTATATGATTGGATGATTGTATAAAAAAGTAATACACTGTGAGTAGATATAAATTAAATCTTTACTATAATTACTTATATTCTTTTTAAATTTTGTTTAGTTTGTCTAAAATATCATTCATTTTCTTTTGTAAATTTAACCTATAAGCATGTGAATCCATATAATGTACAAAATTTATTCATCTATAAGTATATAAAATTAAATTTATAGAAATAAACATTAAAATAATTAAAATAAGATACTACCATTTAACGCGGCTATCCATATACTATGTTTTTTAAAATTCAAAATAAAATATAAAATATAAAAATCTTAAAAGGTAACTTTTAATACCTTTTTAATATTTAAATTTAAGTTTGGTAGTTAAATATATGTAGATTTAAAAAAAAATTCAATTTATAATAACTATATATTAAATTTGAAATTTTTTAATTCAAAATAAAAATTAAAAAAATTCTTTATTTAACTTTTTAGTAGAGAGTTAGGTTTTTATCCCATTTATTTGAATAATTTACTCTTTTAATAAATTTTACTTCTCTTCCATTTCTCTTCTACTTCTCTCTTATAATTCTCTTAATTCAAACAAGAGAAGTTCTACAACTTCCTTCCCACTTCTTTTTTCTTTTCAATTTCCATCCCACTTCTCCTCAAACAAATCTTCAATAGTTATTTTGATAAATCTTCAATATAAAACTATATATTATATAAATTAAATGACAATTTTTTATAATTTAAAGACTTATTTAATTTTTCTTGATTAAAATTTAAAAAAAAATGATTAATCTAATGTAGTCTTTGCAATACGAACGTATTAGGCGTTATTTTTTTTTTTTTCTCATATTAAGCGTTGTTTATATCCCACCAAAGTTTAAGTGTCTCATTTAACAATTAAAAAATGTTTAATAAATCATAATGATTCTTATAAAAAGAATTAAAGTAACATAATGATGTCCATTAAGGAGGTTTTGTCATAACATGCACCAGCTACGCCTAGGTGGAGTAATCATTTAGTTGGTGCTAAGCTCAATTATGAAAAACTCTAGATTTAATCCAAGAGTAATTCAATTTATACATATAAAATTAAATTTGATATTATAATTATAAATATATTTTAGGGAAAAGAAAAGTATTTTACCCTTGAGTTATATTGTATGTGCAATTTTATCCCTAAATTTTTATGACATGTAAAATGATATTAGGTATATGTTTTTAAATTTTGAATATTAAACATAGTTGAATAAAATTATATTAGTATTATCTATGATTAAACTTATAATGGATAGTAGTATTAGATTATAAATAAGAAATTAATAACTAAATTTATAAAGGATATTATAAAGGAATAAACTAATTAAATATTAAATTAATTGCTAGAGAACTTTTTCGCTCAAAATCAAGTTTCACCATGTTTTGACAGGAGTTTAGCTTTCCAAACATTAAACTAAACATACCCTGAAATGTAACATGAACTTATTTCTTCATCCAAATTGTTATTCACCATTGGTAAAGGTAAATCAATTTGTGGTTGATTATTTTAAAAATTGCATACTAGTAATTCATAAATGCTTCAACAACTCAATTCAACTCCCATATTTCCTAGCACTGTTCGTCCTTCCCACTCAACATTCAACACTAAGTCCAGCACTGACATTTTCTAGCATTTTTATGACACACTTTTTAAACATATATATTGGAAAAAAATATTATTTTTGTAACACCCACTACAGGTGATGTTCGCATGAAGGGTTCTATCCTTTCATACGAGCTACTCATACATAATATAAAGGTTAAATCAAGCAACATAATTGTATATCTTGTAAGTACAAACATAATTTCAATACATGATATATAAATATCTGAACATAAATAATGAATTGAAAACTAAAAATATAACGTAAATCTCTAGCGCAGGGATTGTACCTTTATAGTCTAGAGCAATTACTACATAAGATAATGATTGGAAAATAAATAAGCATAAGTTATCCTAACGGGCTCCACAAAAAATGCGGAGCTCATCAAAATCTCAGTTAGGAACACGACCTTTAATGGATCAAAGGCTTCTCGTCAACGTCTTGATCGTACCCTGAAATAAAATTGTGAGGGATGAGTCGTCACTCAGTGAATAAGGTATCATGCATGCAATGCAACATCCATAACATATACTACACGCACTTGCATGTTATCAATCATACAAACAAATCCTATCTATGTAGTCATGCTTCACGTACAGATGCGTACTGAAGAGTGTTCTCGAGCTATGCTGAAATCTGAATATGCAGCCTCTTTATCCGCAAGTGACACCAGTAATTGTAACTGCACGACGGAACACGAACATCCCTATTATAATTGTACATGTCCCCTCTCAAGCCCGTAAGCGAAAAGGAATCATAAAACTGAACATATGTTTGGGGGGAGCTCGAGACACCTCACAAAGCACGTGACCAATAGACTCTATCGGGAGTTACATCCAGACTTGTAGCATAATACATTCTAAGTGGTTCTAATTAATGACTGCATAGTCAACACAACATACGTTCTATCATAAGTCAGACAGCCATGGCATGTGATCATATTCTACTACATAGCATGTTATAATAATGTAAATCAATCAATTATAGCATACATACGCAGAGCAATATTATCATATACATGTTATCATCATAGGGGTCTCTAAGTCTTTTATCCTAATAGTACATAGTCATCTAAGCATGTTATACTGACTACCTAAGCATGTTATACTATCTACCTAAGCATGTTATACCAACTACAACTACTACTACACATACATATGCATATTAACATAATAAAATAAACAAACATAAAGGCTACTATGAGCTAACACATGACACATCCATCCTAAAATCTTCACTCACCTAGAACAGACTGAAAATGGGGAGTAACGCTAGCTCCTACTCCAGCTATCGGCACTGCATTTGCACTTGACGTACAAAAGGACAGATCATAACCGCATAAAAGAAATGAAAACTTGTACTAGGTTGTATGTTGGCCTCGCTAGCGAAGGCTAAAGGCTCGCTAGCAAGCTACTCATGCTCACTAGCAACCAGCTCACTATCAGGGGCGAAAATGACTTTCTACTCACCGTCAGGAACTTGCTCGCACGGAGATATCCCCTAAGGTGTCTGACCCAACACTCCACTAAAGTTCCTTTTAAATAAGGAAGCCCAAAGCACTGCTTTAATTAGGCGAGATTATAAGATGTGAGAAGAAATATATTCTAACTACTCATATATATGATGGGGGAAAACCACTTTTCTATTCTGATTTCTGGCTGATGTAGGACTCGCATCGCTCGCTAACGAGCTACTCTTCACCAGCGAATGTTTTGTTATGAGAGGCTCGCTAGCAGGCCTAATTTGGTCGCTCGCTAGAGCCTCGCTGACAGCAACATTGAATCGCATCGTGACACGTTTTGTGGTCCTAGTGGGTTCTATTCGTCTTTCATATGTCCTACTTGAGTCATTCTAAAGCGATCTATGATACATGGTATCACAATTTTAATATTCACTTTTTCATACCCCATACTAATATTTATTTTTACCACTTTTAGATTTTAATATGACATCACTTTGACATTTCAACTTCTTTTATTCATCATTAATTATAATAGATGTCTCACAAACATTTAGTTTTAAGTGTCTATGTAGCATCACTCATATGTTTTTAACTAGTAGAGAACTTGTACAATCCACAAGTGTTCTTAAAATAAAATATGAAAAATGTTAATAAATTGTATGAGTTGATAAATTAATGAAATTTTACAATCACATAAATTGAGTTCTTTTTTTTATTGATATTTTCACTTATCTCAGGCCTTTTAACACCTCTATGTATATAATGATGTCTTGGGAGCTATTTGACATACATACTAGGCATGATAGTATAAACTTGTATTATACATTATGTTGTTACTCATCATTTTGTGCAGGCAATTGTACCACTTCTTATTTTGGATGCTGGTTGGATCAATTTTAATTGTACGATAAATATTTTCCGTATTTGGTGTACATGCACATAACTCACCGGTACAAAAAATTTATGAGTAATACTAGATATACATCACAAAATCGGTTAATAACTTAATATAAGTTATTATATGTAATGATTTAACTTTTTAAAATTATTAATCCAATTTTTAAAATATTTAATTAATATATAATATTAAAAGTTAAATTAATAATTTAAAAAAATTAAATTATTATTATATATAATAATTAATGGTAGGTGATTTTGTATATACAAAAATTATTTCTCAACATTTATACATTAGCAAACAAAATTTCCAAAAGCATATGCTTTTCTCCCTCCACTTTAAGAAACAAACCAAACCATACCATCATCTATCATCAACCTTCATCTTATGCATCATCATCATGTACCTTTCAACTCAATAGTGGGTCCCGTCTTACTCATGTCATCTCATTACACAAAAACATAACCTTAAAAAACGATAATAGTAAACGTACAATAATTATACATTAAATTAATATCTAATTAATATTTAATGTGTTATATATTATATGTATTATTCGTTACATATAATATATATTATGTATAACATATAACACACGTTGAATATTAATTAGATGTATTTATGTTATATAATAACCATTTTCCCCGAGAAAACATATGTATATAGAAAAGCTAATTTGCATAAACAAATGAATATGCCCCTCATAATTTTCTGCCTTCTACTATTTCTTAAACAATAGTCCACTTTGAAGAGAATCAATAATAAAGTTTTATGAATTTTATTTTTATGTATTGTGATGTTAAATAGTTTTACAATACCGTTCAATTATTTGTTGTTATATAAATTTTATTATTGATTTTTGAATTTTCACTATCTCAAAAAGTAAACTATCTTTGCTTAAGTGGCAACATTTGATTGATTGTCCCTATAAAACTATTTTAAACAATACATAATAATTAAAATTTATTTTTTTGACATTTTATATTTTTAAAAGTACTATTTATATTATGTAGTGATTGTAAAATGTTTATATTACTACTAACATATGCGCATGCGAATGAATGTGAAAAAAAATACAGTAACAATATGACCAAAATAAACTTATTTTCGAAGTTCTATTTTTTATTATTTATGGTAACGAATAAAATTTAAGTCTATAATTTGGTGCAATTAAATTTTTTATTAATAATTATAATCGGATATGACATCATTCCGCCCAATATACCAAATACAAATTAGATGTTATTTAATTTCTATTTTCATTTCATATTTTCAGAATTTTATGAAAGAAATATTGTTAATAAAAAATATAATTTTAAAAATAAAAAATAAAAATAGTAATCAAAATGACATATTAATTTGTCACACTTTCCAACCACATAAACTTTATTTATAAAACTTTTAAAATAATAAATAATAAATAATTAAGTCAAATGCCTTTATCAATATAAAAATATATAATGAGTTTAATTTTAATGTACTTATAATATAAAAGTATTCTATACTGTCATTAAATCTAAATAATTTATATGTATAATTTTTTAAATAGTAAATAATTTATTTAACTGTTATGACTGATATAATAATATATAATTAAATAATAGTATAAATAACTTTACATTATCTATATATATATGTACAAATTAAATCCATTTATAATTGAATGTTGCATAAAAAAATTTTCATTGAAAATATATTTGGGTAAGCTCATTGAAAATTTATTAAAAACAAAATTTATTTTATAATATAAATTACATAGATAAATAACTATATATATTCATGAGTTTAATTTCAATCTATTATAGTTAGTCTAAAGGAATTTTACATATACATCAAATTATAAATTAATATATTAACAAAATTTTTTAACTTAACTACCACTAACTAAAAAATCAATATGTATAATTGGCTGATTTGTATACTGATAGTGCATCCTAATTAAATTCTATATTTATTACTTCAGAAATTAATGTGACCGTATTTTACACAACGTATACAAATTTTACACATCATCTATAAGTCTAAAACAAATATGTTTTAAAATTTGAATTGGATTTAGTTTTAAGATGGGTATCGTGACAATTTTATATTAGCGAAAAAATATTTTGAATATATATTTTTTTAGTTTAATTTTGATATATTGACAGTGTAAAAATATTTTATAATATCATTCAATCAAAATATTTTATTTGTATGACTTTTCAGTTAATAAAAGAGAGAAAAATAATCATAATTAATGTGATAACACATGATTAAGTGAATTTGTATAAAAAATTTATACACTATCGATCGATAAAAATTAAATCTATATTTTTTTAGGAATATTTTCAGTATATAATAATTAGACTTATGTAATTACTTCATTAAAAAAATTAAAGTTTAAAAATTTAAATAAAATATTTAGAATTTTTAATATTTTAAATTTTTTTCAAACTGTGGAAATATGTTATCTAAATACAGTTTTTTTTCCTAAATTGCCCTGCAAACAAAAACAAGAACAAATCACTTACAAAGATTATGGACTACAACTCAACTCTTTGTTGACAAAGTAGTCATCAAATCAAATTTAATTATTTATTATTTATTGTTCTCTCTCTAATAACACTTCTCACCTTCCTCCTTTTTTTCGTTTGTTGTTATTATTATCTTATTATTTGCAAAATTCACAATCCTATTCCCCTTATCCTCTTTTCTAGGGTTCCTCCCTCTCTACCTCCCTCCCTCTCTCTCTCTCCTTCAAATTCTAATCGAATTTCAATCCTCAATTCAACATGAAAACTCCCTCTTCTTCCCCTTGCGCAGATCCTTTATCTGCTCTGATTCAATCCTAATCGAAACCTCGCGAATTTTCCAAATTCAGTGTTGATTTTTCTTTTAATTCTTCTCTTCCTAGTGTTGTGTCGTGCTTTAAGATTCATTAAAAAAAAAAAAATTATTTTTTCGTTGGTTTCTAGGGTTTTTGTGATCTGGGTATTTGAAATCGATCTTGTACGGTATAGGAAAAGTTTTGTTCTCTTTTCGTAGGTTATGGATGGGTTTGGTGCTGGTGCCCCTAACCCCCAGAATCCGAAGCTATTTGGAGATGTTCCCACAGGTTGTTTCTTTTGGGATCCTCTTTGTTTATTGTCCTCGATCTTCTTGTATTGTTTGTTCTAGCATATGTGGTTGATTGACTTGAGAGTTAAAACCAGTTTTTTTTTTTGGTTTTTTTTTTTCTGTTTGGATTCTGATATGAACATGAAAGATTGGAATCGGTGTCCAAGTGTGAATCTTGCACTGGATTTGTATGTGTGTGGTTGTTTTCTTTCACGGTAGCAAGTTTCTTTGAAATACAATGCATCTGAAGTCAGACCCAACTTCTGTTTTTCCCAAATTCATTGGTTGTTTGACTTACAGTGAATTCTAACATTCACCTGGTTTTTTATGACTTAGCATGTCCAATTTAGTATTTTCTATCAAAGTGTTTTTTATTTTGCAAGTAGTAAAGGACAAGCTAACAAACATCATATTCACTATGGATGAGAACTTATAATGTGGCACCATTTATGGAGTTAGTTACTCCTGGCACTGTTGCTAGTAGAAAATCTACTTTTTGTTCAATTTACTTTCATTGCTATTTTCAGCTCTAAGATGTTTAGGGCTTAACGGCCTAAAACGTTTTCTTTACTTCCCGTATTTAAAATATCTGCTTAAAAAGTACAGTGTTCAGCTACTCTCTTGGTTTGCTTCGAATTTTGGATTTTTTCTGATTGGAAATATCTGTGAAGATCTCATTACTTTATTATTCTGGTCCGTGAATCTTGTTTCTTGGCTTTGAATGTGTGTTTTAATTGTTTACTCAAACTGTATGTGCTTTATTTAAGTTAAGTAGTTTAGAGAATTTAGATGAAGGTTTCTGACTTAAACTTCTTTGTCACACAGGAGATGCAGTATTTGATGCATCACAGTATGACTTCTTTGGTAAAAATTTTGTTGAGGAAGTCGAATTGGGGGGTTTAGAAGATGAAGATAGTGAATTGCCTCCTGTTGGATTTGATGAAGAGGAGGAGATTTTTTTCAATAGAGAAGAGGTTATTTATTTCTTATCTATTTCCAGATGGTGCCATTCATTTTAAAGGGCTATAATCTAGTTTGTATATTTTGTACCATAAAAAGCAATTTTTGGATTTAAAAAAGGCACATGATTTTTCTGAATCAGTTTTGTTGGCTTTATGGTCATAATCAACAACTATGCAATTAAAAACCAAGAAGAAAAAGCCCAAAAGCCTGAAGTTTACAACTTACAAGAATATCATAAACCTTCAATATTTCATGGTTTAATTCATTATGCGTAATATTTTCTTTTTTAATGTCATTGATAATTCTGGAAGGCCAAATAGGGAATCACAAGACTGATTGCCAATCCGTTCTTCTTCCGAGCAGCATAAGTGAATTGTTTTTGTTCTATCTCACTTGCCTTTTACTTTATTTTCGGTCTTGTTTGGTTAGTTCTTGTCATTATTCGTGTGTAGAAAATAATTTGTAGTGATTTTGAAAGCAAATGTATATATCTTTCTTTCTCTTGATAAAAGAACAGACACTGCTAGACAGAAAAATTGTATATGTATATAGCATTTATTTTTTCCTAAAAGCATAATTCTAAATCATCTATGGATCTCTTTCCATTGGTTGCTTTGTGAATTTCACAAAATAAGTTTGGTAATGGCTTACTTTTCTCTCACCGAATTCATCATTTCTCATTTGCATTTGTTGCAGAGGCTATTGTTTGGGGGTTTTATTTAACTGTAATTAACTCTTGTTTTCAAATTGCAGAGTGCGGATATAAGATCTATTTCAGAGGTTGATGATCTCACAACCACTTTTTCAAAGGTCAGATTATTAAAAATTGTTGCTTCATGTTTTTTTTCTTTTCTTGGCGCTGGACATGTTTGTTAAATAAGGTAGCTAAGAAATTGGTGCTTGATACTGATATCAAACTGTTTAGATTGGTTGATTCATTAAGCGGCATGAGGAATATATTCTCTTTTTCTCTTCTGGACATTCATGCGTTTCATTGCATCGTAGACTTTGTTGTCTCTTATAATGTTCATGATGATTCTGGCTTGTCTATAATAGTTTTATAGTTTTATGCTGGTTGATGTTGAATTTTAATCTTGTCTTATTTCAGTTGAACAAGGGGGTTAGTGGGCCAAGAAGTACTGGACTTACTGGCGAACATGGATCAAGGGAAAGTAAGTTGAAGAACTAGATAATTTGAAACAAATGCATATATTTTTGCATTTATTTTTGCTTCTATCTAATTTTTTATATGTGAAAGAAAGGTCAACTATTGGTTTTGGTGAACAAATTGAGATCAAGTCACGCTTTCCTAGCCTGTAATTTGTTACATGAATGCATTGCATCCCTGCATTATGAAACCTTCATGCAACTTCCTTATGTTTATATTAATATAGAGAGTACAATTACCTCCAAATGCTGTGAAGCTTAACAGATTCATTAAGTGAATAGTATGTCATTCTTCTATTATTTCTACATGATACACTGAGAAAAAGAGTTTACTTTGATTTGGTGCAGCTGAATTTAAGGTTCATTTCAAGGTCTAACCATTCAATTTGAATGTTATTGTACTTATCATTAACGCTTCCTTTATGGAGCAATCCCTTAGGTTATGCCAAGTTTTTAATTAGAATTTCAAGTTTAATTTTACCAAAAAAATTCAGGTTTTTGAGATGTGTTGTTTGTTGTGGCTATTGATATTTATTTCCAAGACCATATGGTACCCGTACTATACTCCTTTTACTCTGCATTTTTTTCTCAACTAACTGAATTGTTTGTTACTCTTGAATTTGTTGTTTAGATTCATCTGCTGCTGAATGGGCACAGAGAGACGATATTTTCAATTGGTATGATCAGCATGATTATGACAGTGAAGGTGGTCAGGATCTCAAAAGGTGGTCATCACAACCACATACTTCATTGGCTCAGTTACAAGAGTCCAAGGGCTTGTATAGAACTTCGTCATATCCTGATCAGCAGCAACATCAACACTTCTCTACTGAACCAATTATGGTGCCAAAATCTTCTTATACTTCTTATCCTCACCCTGGTGGCATGTCCCAACATGCTTCCCCAAATCAGAGTACAGGCTATCTTAATCTTCCATATCAAGCTGGTGGGTCCCAGATGCCGGCGTCTTCACCTAATCATTCTCATTTATCCAATTCCCAGATTCGGTTGCCTGGCCTGACCCATGGGTCCCATTTTGGTGCAAATTTGCATCAGCTTACTAGTGGTTCCCCTGTTAATAATCGATTGCCAAACCAATGGCTCAACCAAGGAGAATTGTATCCTGGCGACCGTCCTAACATTCTGAACAATATAGGGCAGCAGCAGTTACCTCCCCATTTAGTGGCTCAGTTGCAGCAACCGCAGCAGAGAATGCATCATCCTCTACCGCCTTCAACAGGCTATTTACCGGGTTTCCAATCCCATTTATTTAACCCCAATATTCCCTCTGGTTTACCCATGGTTTCCAAATATGAGATGATTGGGCTGATGGAAATGAGGGATCAAATGCCAAAATCAACTCTAAAAGGTAGACAGAATCTCCGGTTTCCCCCACAGGGTTTTGATATGATTAACCAGAAGAACAATTTTGGATGGCCACGATTTAGGTCAAAGTATATGATGACTGAGGAAATTGAGAATATTCTTAGAATGCAGCTTGCAGCAACACATAGTAATGATCCATATGTAGATGATTATTACCACCAAGCCTGTCTTGCAAGAAAATCAGCAGGTGCTAAGTTGAGGCATCACTTTTGTCCATCTCAAATAAGGGAACTCCCTCCTCGACCCTCTACAAATAGTGAGCCACATGCTTTTCTTCAGGTTGAAGCTTTAGGAAGGGTTCCATTCTCATCAATTCGCAGGCCCCGTCCTCTTCTGGAAGTTGAATCTTCAAATTCCTCTCCTGATGAGGATAGCACTGAACAGAACATGTCAGAGAAGCCACTGGAAAATGAGCCGTTGCTTGCAGCAAGAGTCGCAATTGAGGATGGTCTTTGTCTTCTCCTTGATGTAGATGATATTGATCGTTTCCTGCAGTTTAATCAGCTTCAAGATGGTGGAAATCAATTAAAACAGAAGCGGCAGAGTATTTTGGAAGGAATTGCAAGCTCGCTCCAAATAGTTGACCCATTGGGAAAGAGTGAACACACGGTTGGGCTTGCTGCAAAGGATGACCTTGTGTTTCTCAGAATAGTCTCTCTACCGAAGGGGCGGAAGCTTCTTGCCAAGTATCTTCAACTGCTTTTTCCAGGTGGTGAGCTTAGTCGAATTGTCTGCATGACAATTTTTCGCCATTTAAGATTCTTATTTGGAGGTCTTCCTTCAGATCCAGCTTCAGCAGAAACTGTGAGTAACCTTGCAAGGGTTGTTTCAAAGTGCATCAGGGAAATGGATCTTGGTGCACTCAGTGCTTGTCTGGCAGCAGTTGTTTGTTCTTCTGAGCAGCCTCCTCTACGCCCCCTTGGAAGCCTTGTTGGGGATGGCGCTTCCCTCATTTTAGTATCTGTGCTTGAGAGAGCTACTGAACTCCTAACTGATCCTCATGCTGCTAGCAACTATAATATTGCAAATCGTTCACTTTGGCAGGCTTCATTTGATGAATTCTTCGGCCTTCTGACCAAGTACTGTGTGACTAAATACGACAGTATCGTGCAGTCATTGCTTGTTCAAGGTATACCAAATATGGGTGTCATTGGGGCAGATGCTGCCAGGGCTATAAGTCGAGAAATGCCAGTTGAGCTCTTACGCGCTAGTCTACCTCACACTGATGATCGCCAGAAAAAGCTATTACTCGATTTTGCTCAGCGCTCCATGCCTGTTGTTGGATTTAACAATAACTCTGGGGGTAATGGCGGCCACGTGAACTCAGAGTCGGTGCTTAGTTAATTATATAATCGGGACATTCTGCGGAAGGAGATAATTTTCAAACCGGAAAGACGATAAATTTACCAGCGACAACCTTGCGTGTCTTAAAAATACTCTGGAGCAGTCTGATGTGGAAGTATCAGGTGCATCTACCTTGGAAGATTTACCTTTTCCTTTTTTTCTTTTTGTTATATTTTGCCTTCATGCCATGTAGCATTGTGACAAATTTGCAATCAGGCCCCTTGTGTATTATGATAGACTTGGCTTGATTTTGTTCCCTCATGTCTTGTCTTTTTCTTCTGACGGGGGAGCGTATTGTTACTCAGTTTGTGGTTTTCTAGAGCAAGTAGTGATGGGTAGTATGTGCAGGTTTTTAGGTGTAAGTTTGATTCCCATGGCTTTTACTATTATCATACAAGGGCATGGGATTTGGTTGTGTCCATACACCATATCTACCTTTATAGGTCCAAAATTGAAGTAGCATTTGTGGGGTTGCACCAATTTAAACCACTCAGCATAGTGTGGCATGACCAAGCTTTTTCTTCAACAGTTGAGGGATGGTGTGCCCTAAGAATAAATTATGGTAACCTTGTACCATGGTATTTTGGTTTCTTGTGTTCTCTCTCCCACTGCTCCATTGGTGTAGCTTTTGTACCATCTCTCCTCTTTTTTTCCCCAGTAAATTGGACTATATATTGGTCTGTTTCTTTTCCTCCACCTGTGCTCAAATTTTATGTTTACATGCTTTTGGCAGTTTCTATACTGTTAGCTATGACCTAGATATGGAATTTTGAGTTATTAAATCAATGCAAATACAGTTTGCATGATGCTACGGTTGTTTCTAGACCTATAGTTGACTTATGAATTAGAATATCCTGAAAAAATGTTAATATAGACTCGAATTTGCAGTCAATTCTGCATGATAACTTTATCACCTTTGATGGGGGTCATGGTTTGAAAAACATAGCCTCCCAAGGGATGCAGGTTTGAATCTCCCTCCATTCAAAATCCTCAATTGGTGGGCATTTTTTCGTAGGGAAATCCCCTACCGCTCAGGGGCAACGTCAATCAATCCTCTGAGTGGTCTCGACTGACCCAGTTTGGAGAGGTGAATGTGTCTGGCATGGGTCAAGCCCCGTAAGTCCCCATAATCCTATTTGGCCCGATCCCCGGATCGGGGCACTGGCGCCCTACCCGCTGATAATGGGGTGCCTCCCCTTATTGGCATTTTTATTCACAAAAAAAACTTTATCACCCTTTGATTATTTTTTATTTTATCAATTGTTATGGAAAATTAACATGAGGTGATCCATTTTCGGGCTTAATATGAACCATACACTAAACTATATTTACTCGAAAATAGTTGGTTTTGTCGAATCTTGCCGACTATGTGCAGTGCAAATAATAGTCAAACAGTAGTGAATATGCATAATAGGAAAAGATGTTGCAAGTTGGATATGAATTTATTTTGTACTTATGTCATCTTCATGTGCTGTTATTCATTTATGACTAAAATAATAATTTAAACAATATATAATGTTTAACTAGAAACAAAGAAAGAAGCAACGAACTATTTTAGTGATTAGTCATCACATATTCAAACAGCACTTAATAAAATATAATCAAGTATCTCAATCATTCTGGTATTATTCTAGCATCTTTATTTTATGCATCCCTGGTTTATCAGATAAGCATGAAACTTGATCTTTGTCTTAAAGTGAGATATGTCACTGGGTTTTGCTAAGCCAATGGAGTTAGAGTTTTGATTATTTATTAATTCTTTTTGTTCAAACATGAAACTTTATTTTTTAGTTGTGTGGCTTGTTTTGAGTTATTAAAGCCATTATTCAAGGTCAAGTTATAGGTGTGGGTCAACTCAATCTCTTCACATGTTTTGTCTCCATTAGTAATGATAAAACTATTTCTACTGCAAATTGCTAAAACATTTGTGGTGTTTTGTTACCAAGAATAGTTTGTAAAATTTAATTTATCCGTAGATAGTGTGCAGATTTTTTACACCGTCATTCAATTATGTACTGTCACATCAGTTATACTAGTGTTTTCTTTTTTTACTACTTTAAAAGTCATACAAATAAAGAATTTTGATTGAAGACAATATAAAATACTGTCAGTGCATCAAAATTATACTCTAGTTTGTGTTGAAATATTTACACAAATTTATACAAATAATAATTATGAATGCCCCAATTTAAACAGAAACTTAGTAAAAGTGCAAAATGGATATTTAAAACAAAATGTTATTTCATATATAATCGAAATTTATAGTATGGATGTAATTTGAATATACTATATATTTTTTAAAAAATAAATAAGTCATAGTATATTTTTTCTCTACAAACTTTTGAATATATCAAGTGAGACACTTTTTCTTTTGGGAAATAAATGAATCGTAATTATTAAATAAATTGTGTTTTTTGCATCTTCCCAAAAATAAACAAATAAAAAGGTTATAGTAATGAGTATTTTATGACTCAAAATTTCATTCATTGAATAATTTTGTTAGTTTTTTATTATACATTTAGTATCATTCATAGATAATATGCATAACATATATTACATATTATACATATAATGACATGTTGTGCACACCATATATCACATGTTGTAACACAATTTTTTTTATAACATGTGATATATGATGTGCACAACATGTAATATATGTTCTGCATATTATATAATATATATTGTGCATTGGTTGTTTTGATTTTATTTTTTATTATGCATATTTGCAATGCTCAAAAAATTTATCACTATTTTAAATTTTCTCTTTTTCATTTCATGTGTGAAGACCCATGATATAAAAATCGAATGATGAATAAAAAGCAAATAATAAAGGAGAATGACAGTAAATTTGAGTCTTACAATATGAAAATTAGTTATATTGTGTGTATGAAAGTATAAAAAAAATAAATAAATTTCTAAATCAATTATACTATTTGAAATGTAAGGATAAAAGAAATAAATTGATTTATAATTTTCATGAAATTTATAATTGTGTATATTTAAATGAGTTTAATTTTGATGCAATGACAATGTAATAGTATTTTACACTGTCATTCAATCAAAACTCTTCGTTTGTATGACTTTTAAAGCAGTGAGAGAAAGAAATCATCATCATGGCTGACGTAGCAATACGTGATTGGATGATTGTGTAAAAAATTTACACACTAACGTGAATAATGTTTTTTTTTAAATTCTACAATTTTCTAGAAGGTTTTAGAGAAATAATTTAGAATTCAATTTAATTCATTTTATTTTTTTATTTTTATATTTTAATCATTCCAAATACAATATTTTAACGAGATATGCTACGTGTACACCAACAATCAGCCACTAATCAGCCACCGCATATAAATATAGCAAATATACGTATACCGTAATTTTTAACTAAAATACATCTTCTCTCACCTCACGCGCTAGTTCTAACAACCACTTTTAATAGAAATTTAATCAAACTAAAATAAGTGCTACAATTCAACTAGAGTAGTGCTACAATCTAACTAAAAACATTGCTATAATCCAACTAAAACAACTATATAGTCTAACTAAAATAGTTATATAATCTAACTAAAAAGTAAAAATAGAACTCTAATCCAGCTAAAATAAGTGCTACAATCCAACTAGAGTAGTGCTACAATCCAACTAAAAATATTGATATCATCCAACTAAAACAGCTATATAGTCCAACTAAAAGAAGTGCTATATACTGACTAAAAAAGAACTACAATCCAACTAGAGTAGTGCTATACTATCT
Source organism: Aeschynomene evenia (assembly GCA_013621005.1). Classification (NCBI taxonomy): domain Eukaryota; kingdom Viridiplantae; phylum Streptophyta; class Magnoliopsida; order Fabales; family Fabaceae; genus Aeschynomene; species Aeschynomene evenia. The sequence continues at coordinate 15,009,932 of CM024272.1, forward strand.
AACTAAAACACTGCTATAATCCAACTAAAACAACTATAAATAGTATGCAGTTCAAGGAGGTGCGATAACAGAGACAACAAGAGAGGTGGCTGGAGATCGACGAGACCGACACCGAGACCGAGGTGCTCAAGGTGAGCTGCCGCAGCTTCGTTACTCGCCGGAGATAATGGCGGTGACAGTTGCTGAGGAGTTGATTCAATCCATTATGCTTCTCTGTTTTGTTGTTCAGTTATGTTTCAATTTTGTTTTTTGGTTCAGATTAGATTAAAGATGATGTTGGTGGTGATGTATAGTGAAAATGGTGGTGAAGGATGGCATATTGGTATCGATGATGCTCATGCAAGATGAAAATGTACAATTATGTATATTACAATCCAACTAGAGTAGTGCTACAATCTAACTAAAAGTATTGCTATAATCCAACTAAAATAGTTATACAATCCAACTAAAATAGTTAGACAATCTAAATAAAAACAGAACTTTAATCTAACTAAAATAAGTGCTACAATCCAACTAAAGGATGAGATGGTGAAGGATACGCTTGAACGCGCCGTGGAACCAACCCTAAACCTCAGAGTGTATCTTCAGGATGCTTACATACACCCAGTTTTCAAGAGCCATGAGTTGGAGAGGCCTTTGGTCATTGATGATGAAGAGGAGAACCGTCTCATCCAAACTAAGAGAGCTTCTCGTAGAGGTAGCAAGCCTGAATCTGAAAATAAAGGATGCTAATTCATTCATTCATTGTGAGATAGATATATAGGAAGCACCATGCATGCTCGAACTGCATTCGAAAATGAATGCTATTTGTTGTGCATTTCTTTTCTTTTGATTTTTCAAAAAAGTTGTCTATATGTAATTGTTATAGAATACTATGTAATAATAGTGCTACAATCCAACTAAAAGTACTGCTATTATCCAACTAAAACAACTATATAGTCCAACTAAAAGAAGTGTTATATACCGACTAAAAAAGAACTACAATCCAACTAGAGTAATGCTACATTCTAACTAAAAGTATTGCTACAATCCAACTAAAATAAGCACATGATTGAATGCCAAGCGCGTTTGGTGCACGCGACTACACTGCGATGTTTTTATTGTATTTGAATTATTTCCGTACGTGGGTCCATCGTATTTTATACGTTGGTGGCTGATTTGTGACTGATTCTTGGTGTACAATGAGCATTTCTCTATTTTAACTTTTATAGTAATCATCTAAAAATACTATATATAACTTTATTAAAATAATTTCATACTGAATAAAAATTATCCAATTTTCATTTGATACTTTCCTCCTTTATTGATCCAACAAATACATAATAAATCCAGTAACAAGACATTGATCATCCTTCTTTCTCAATCTTTGCCAAATTAATTATGACACATCAATCAGTATAATAAACAATCTTAATAATCAAATTCAAGTAGAAAAACTAATAATCATCTATAAGACTCATATCAAGAAAATAATTATCTAGAAGACAAGCTGTAACCACCTCATAAAAGCCGAAATAATTTCATTCATCATATATTTTGTATATATATATATATAAGAAATATTTTTTTATACCACAAAATCAGTCATCATTAATTAATTTAATTTTTTAAAATTATTAATCTAGTTTTTAATATTATATATTAATTTAACATAGCTAATTTTATGATGTATTTAAAACATTATTCATATATAAATTTGCTATAATGTATGACATAAAATCTTGTTTTATTAGCAAGTATCTTTATGAATGAAAAATAGACAATATTAAAAAGATTTTTTGTAAAGATATTTTACAAAATACGAAATATTTTTATTCTTTATAAATAATTTAAAAATTAACGTTTACTATTACTGCTAATTAAGAATAGTTTGATTAAAGAAAAAAATAAAAGAAAAATCATAAGTGGATCACTCGTTAATTGTATCTTACGCAACAATAATTTAGAGGAATAACATTACAATAATTGAGGGCAAATTGGTCATTTACCGTGCTTTCTCTGTTGCATGCTGGCAACGCGAAAATGTCTCCTTTCGTCTTTATATTCATTAGAGAAAACAAAAATAAAAAATAAAAAATAAAAATAAAAATAAATACAAAAGAAATTCCTGTATTAAATTTCGATCAATATCTTCTTCGTAGGGTTCCTCTTTCTCTTTCTCTCTCTTCCGTTTCTCTCTGATCCAAATCGAAGCCAAATTTTTTTTTTTTGGTTCTGATGTAACTCGATTCTCATCTCAGATCTCCGTTTTCTTCTTTCTCCTTCTCCCAATTTGGCTTCGTTTTTCCGTTTTAGCTGAGGAGATAGAAAGAATAAAAAAGGATTCGACCTTTTTTTTTCTCTCCCTTTTTTGATTCTCACATTCGGTGCTGTTTCATTGTTCAAGCTTCGATCTTTGGGGTTTTCATGGTGGATATGGATGTGTTTGGAGCTGGGGGTGACGTTGGGGGAGCTCCCAACACAGAGAATCTTCGGCAATTAGGGGGTTCTACCACAGGTTTTGCTTCAACCCCTTCTTCGATTCATAGCCGTGTTTTTTCTTTGCTGTGTTTTCGTTTTTGGTGTTTGATTCGTCTTGTTCATGCAGATCTGGTTCTGTTGTTTGTTTGATGTTGGGAAAAAATCGATGCTTGATTTAGTGGCATGCAAAATGGAATTGCTTTTGTTTCTCGTGTTCAGCTCACAACAGCTCAAATGATTAGCCATTTTGAGTTTTGGGTTGTGGTGTGCTCTTGCATGGTCTGTAGTGTAGCTGAACCAGAAGATTTTGTTGAAAGTTTTTGTGAATCTACAGAAAATTTTTCCCTGTTGAAGTGTATGAATTAGAATGTTCTGTGTGATGTTTTTTTGGGGTATATGCTGATTTTGGCTGCTTTAGTTGGTGACCGTAGCTTTTTGTGAATCATTCTGTGTGTATTTGTGGTTTTGGTTGGGTAGAAGATTGGTTTTATGTGCTTGCTTACTATGGTTGGTTAAGAACAGTATAATTTGTCACATGGCCAATCCAGATAGTGCATCGGTACTGAACTTAAGGCAGGTTTTGTTGCATAACAATGCTTATTTTGTAGAGTATTGTTTGCATTAATAAATTCTCCATTTTTGGAGTTTTGCAGCTTCCTTTTCAAAATTAAAATTATCACACCATTTTTCTTGGCTTTAGTGCTTTACATACTAAGATTGATTTTATTTGATTTTTTTATTAATTGGTGGTGAGCTTATCTATTTTTTGTTTTATTTTGTTATCTCTTATGGGATTTTTCTGTTATGTGTTACAGTACAGCCTGTTATTTTCATGTTAAATAGTTCTAAGAAATTGGTTCACAGTTTTTGACTGAAATTATTTGTTTTGCAGGAGGAGCAGTTTTTGATGCATCACAATATGCATTCTTTGGTAAAGATGCCGTTCATGAAGTTGAGTTGGGAGGGCTAGATGACGAGGACTGTTTGCCTACTGTGGAGTCTAATGAGGAGGAGTTCTTTCTTAATAGAGAAGAGGTTAATTTTTCATTCTTTTTATGATATTTTTTTTACATAATTCAGATTTTTATGTGGGTGGATTGTTTTTGGAATGTAATCATGCTGAGCTCATTTTTTTTGTTTAGCATCTTATCCCTCCCCCTGTTGCCAACCTCCCCTTAAAGGAAAAACAGTGCAATTGATATTTTACTTGTTCCAGTCATTAACATTTTATGGTGATGCTTGATATCAACTAACTATACCTTTTCCTGTGCAGGCCGACGATGTGC